>AP025048.1:7669533-8269533 GCA_036186865.1 Eustoma russellianum | reverse complement strand
CGTCGTATTCACTATCAGAAGCCAAAGGCGGGAAAATGTCTACAAAAGCAAGCCAACAAAGACAAAGGAGGGGATCCGGAATTCAAACATTCACACCCTAAAGCAAGCTCATACACTTTGCTCTTCGGCTCATACTGTGAGAAACTCTTAACTCACCATCTAAATTATAATCTCAGTGAGATATGGCCCAAACTGACTTAAGCGTCGGGGGGTTTTTCCCGAGGCCAGCCCCCTGGGACCTCTGACCTATGCTTTTTTGTGCAGGATATTTTAGAGGTTATTACAGCTACAACTTACAACCCAGTTAACAACTCTTCGAGTTAACTGACGGAGCTAATTCGAGGTCATCTAGACCCTTGGTGAAGATCCGGCTTCATCATTTGGTGCTAGAAGGAGGGCCCCTTAATCCCATAACCCAGAAAACAGTCACTCAGATATTTTCTAATTACCTTAGCAAGCTATCGAGAGAAAGATGGACAAAAGAGATGGACAAGGGTCCAAGCGACCTACGACATCTAAGGGGAGCCAAAGGTCCTCTTAACAGCATACTGAACAATGCTCAACAGAGCCGGGAGAATCCTCAACTCCCATCATTGCCTTCACCTACGAAGAGCATATTCGAGCCATACGTTATGTGGCTCAGAATCCAGGTGTTTTCCAAGCTGTGGTGAGGGAGATGAAGGGGAAGGCCTCTGCAGCAAGGTCCAGTGCGTCTCATTTCAGTAACTCTTACCCACTGGAACATCCGGAGTATTCTCCCACTCGGCCTGGCTATTACCCCAGGCGTCAGGCCGAGTTTATGGCGGAGTGAGGCGGCCAGAACAAACGTCTAGTCACCAGAGCTTAAAATGTACTCAGAAAGCCTCCTTGCCATTCAAACATGGCATAAAAGTTGACAATAAAGGCAAAGCACCGTTGCAGGAAAGGTGCTCTGTCAAGATTCGGTTAGGAGGCTGAGGAAAGGAAAGGAACTCTCTGCTAGCTTCAAAAGCCATATCTTTTCCTATATGAGGAAAAAATCTCTGGCAAAAGAACCTCAGCCCTTGGCTGGGCCAATCCACAAAAGAAACCACCGATTGTACTGCCTTTATCATCATGATATTGGGCACGATACAGAAGACTGTAGGCAGCTCGGGCAAGAGATTGAGCGTCTTATCGAGCTGGGTCACCTGCAACGTTTCTATAATCCAAGGTCTAGGCTCCACAACAGGCTAGGCTTTGGTAAACCTCCTCCGGATGGGAGTTGTAAACCTTGATCTCATCAGGGGTTGCCAAGTGATGAGGATTCGGATCCTGATGAAAGGGGGTTACGGGTTCCTGAGCATATAAGGCTGACGTAAGAGCAAAAGTTCTTGATTCGATCGAATCAGGGTTTATTTCTTCTTGTGCTCATCCGGTATCTTTTAGCTCAGTCTTATATTATCGAAGGATCAATTTCTTATGTTCAGCTGAGTATTCTTATTTGGCATTCAATCAAGAAAGTTAAGTCACCATATGGTGAATGAAGCAATAATTTATGCCTATCTATAACCCACAACGAAAGTGGGGACATACCTCAACAGGTCTGAGAGGTTGAGCAGGTCTCAACAAAATGGGACAGGTTTCCCGATATTCTACCTCAGCAGGTCTGAGAGGTTGAGCATGTTTAAACAAAATGGGACAGGTTTCCCGATATTCTACCTCAGCAGGTATGAGAGGTTGAGTAGGTCTCAACAAAATGGGACAGGTTTCCCGATATTCTACCTCAGCAGGTCTGAGAGATTGAGCAGGTCTCAACAGAATGGGACAGGTTTCCCGATATTCTACCTCAGCAGGTCTGAGAGGTTGAGCAGGTCTCAACAAAATGGGACAGGTTTCCCGATATTCTACATCAGTAGGTCTGAGAGGTTGAGCAGGTCTCAACAGAATGGGACAGGTTTCCTGATATTCTACCTCAGCAGGTCTGAGAGGTTGAGCAGGTCTCAACAGAATGGGACAGGTTTCCCGATATTCTACCTCAGCAAGTCTGAGAGGTTGAGCAGGTCTCAACAAAATGGGACAGGTTTCCCGATATTCTACCTCAGCAGGTCTGAGAGGTTGAGCAGGTCTCAACAGCGGGATAAGTTCCCTATATCTTTTACCTCAGTAGGACTGAGAGGTTGAGCAGGTCTCAACAGCGGGATAAGCTCCCTATATCTTTTACCTCAGCAGGTTTGAGAGGTTGAGCAGATCTGAACAGCGGGATTAGTTCCCTATATCTTTTACCTCAGCAGGACTGAGAGGTTGAGCAGGTCTCAACAATGGGATAAGTTCCCTATATCTTTTACCTCAGCAGGACTGAGAGGTCGAGCAGGTCTCAACAATGGGATAATTTTACCTATATTCTAATTCAGCAAAGCTGAAGGGGTTGACGAAAAGGGAATAAAGGTTTTTTCCATATCTTAAAATTCATTAAGGCACAGCAGAAGCTGAAGAGCCAAGGATAAAAGCTGAAGCTTAATACCTGTGCAAAGTGCCAGCATACAAAAGATACTCTTTTGGCAAAGCTGAAAAATACTTGCAAACTATTAACATAGAGCAAGTTGAAGACAAATATTTGCATAAAGCAAATGAAAATAGAACTTCACAGTGCCGAAGACAAATACTTGCAAAACTATAGAGCAAGTTGGAGACAAATATTCATCATGGGGCACAGCCGAAGTGCAATCATAGCTGAACAACAATACTTGGGTGCTGAACTGCAGAAGTTATACCGTTGACTGTTGTTGACTAACAGACGATTAATTCTGGTTTATCAATGATACAGAAATTCAAAAGGAAAATAAAGATCGATTGTTAGGCACCTTCATAATATCAGAGTTCATATTTCCTAACCATCATTAATGGAGAGCCAAGTGATAAGAAATTTTGTTAGTGTATATTTTTTCTAAGTACAGTACTAATTACATTTTTTTATAAATACATTTTTATGATTTTGGAATATTTATTTGATTTTACGATTCATGTTTCATCATTCATGGAAGAAACAATTATGATTTAATGAAAACTAATTGCGCATTAATCATGAATTTTTTTAAATGATTAAGTATAATAGTGTCGGTGTTTTATGCGGAGAGAAATAAAGGTGTCTATCAATGAGTGCGGAGTACACATGTGCAAGTGAGAGGTTAGGATCCCTCACCCCAGATCCCTCACTCCATGTGTCACTGCGCGACACGTGGCAGCAGAAGTGGGTGGTGAGGCTAGATGCGGGTCATCCTCATCTAGCCTCACCATCCACCCTCTGCTACCACGTGTCGCACAAAACACGTAAGGTGAGAAAAAAGTAGGTGAATTTATCTCATCCCGCAAATGAGATACACAGAGATATCGATTTTCGGAGTGGCGATTCTCCTTGCCATTCAATTTCTCTTTCCTTTTGATTCGGCCTCGAACAAAATGGCTACCTTTTTTTTAGTGTATTTTGTTTATAGTGTGCTAATAGTTTAGTTGTTATTTGGATTGTGATATTAAAAATGTAAAGAAGTAGGTTTGAACCAAAACACACGTAACATGAATAGATACTGTTATCTAAACCAGTAATGATTTAGAACATGATATCCCATCAAATTGGATTAAAAGATAATTGGTTAAATTTTTATTAAACAACTTAGACTAGTGTGTTTTTAAATTGGGGATAGAATCTACTCATCCATTTTCATTCAACGCACCTGATGCAACGTGTCGCGTTGTCATGAATGGAGTGAGGAGATTAAAGGATAGAAGATCTCATCCGTTTTAATTTAAATCTTATATAAAACTTTCTACCAACTGAAAGGATGGATGACGCAGACTTTTTGCCAATAGAGATGCATAGATATTAGAGAATATCAATCAATCAGTGTGTTTAGATTTTTAAAGGACAAAATTGGGACCCACTTGACTGTGTATAGAATGGACACTAGCATTGATGGAGGCACAATAATGACTCAACCCACCTACCCTTCAATCACCAAAAAAGAATCTACGATGAAAGTAACCGAGTCGTTCGGTTGTTTGATTCGTTTGCCTTGAGCTCGGCTCGAGTTCGGTTCGGATAAAAGGTTAATTAACTAAGCTTGAACCATTTTTTATCGAACTCCGTAAATAACACCGTTCATTAAAGATGTTTGGTTCGTTAATGTTGTTAGTGAGTTAAACGAACCGAGCTTGAATAATTAAATATGTTCGTTTAAATAAACGAACAAGCTCGGTTTATTTCCTAAATTAAATGAACCGAGCTTAAACAACGTAATTCTCGTCTCGTTCAGCTTGTTTGGGTTGTTTACCGCACCACAGCCAGCGAAAAACCGACAAAGTGTTGTAGTGGTAAACAATCCAAGGTAATTTGGAAGTTTAAATCTTAACTTGTTGCTTGACTTTAATCTATTATGTCATCCATTCTACAGGCCGCTATATTATATTATTTTTAGTTGTCTTAAAATGATTTCTATATTTTAAAACTTAAAACATTGTTATTAAACTACTTTTACAACAACAACAAAAACAACATTACTCACATTGGTTTACAGGCTTTCACGTATAACGAGGTATCAAGTCGGATGTACGCAACGATACTCATGTCTTAGAAACACAAAGGTTGTTTCCTGATGACACATAATGAAAATTGTGTCAAGCTGTATCGACGAACTGCTACTTCAGAATATAAGAAGCGCAGCCAATTGAGTGAATCATTTTGTTTTATTCTATCATATTTCAAAATGAAGGAAGAATGTGTCCTTGACTCCATTAGAAATGAAAAGGATTAAAATAATTTTACAATTAATATTATTAATAATAGTAATCAGAGATGAGATAATTACTCAGAATATTGCTAACAAAAAAGAGTCCAAATGTTAAATTTAAAAATAGTGATAAAAATTATATGCGCACAACTGAATAACCGAGTCTTCTCTACAAGATATATTTTCGAAATAGAAATTAGGACGGAGAGTGCATATTTTCATAAAGCATTCTTTTCGGACAGCTATTTTGATGTTAGGTTTTAATTTAGTCAATTAATAAAAAAAATTCTATTGGTTTATAAAGATACTCTATATTCTAATTTTGTCGATTCCAAAACATTTGTTCATGTTTCATAGATAATGAAAGAAATGTTTTAAAATTATTAATTTATGTTCATAACTGTGTATATTCGAAAGTTAAATGTTGTGTTTTAGTCGCAAGTATAAAAACACAAGCATTAAAGGACTTTAGAACTAATTTTTCCTCAAATTTTCTTTAACTTTGACATGAAAAATGAATTTAAGATAGATGAATTTAGTGTCTTGGTATACATATGTGATGTTATGTTAGTCAATTTTTTTCTTCAGAGCAATGGTCAAATCTCTGGCTACAGTGTCTCTATTTGATGAGTTACATGAAGTTTTGTAGATGCGTATAACAATATGTACAATACAAAATGCTAGTAACTAAAATAATATCAAAAAAATCAATGAAAAAATCATAAAAAATTTCAGAATCTTGTTTACCACATACTGATTACTTAATAAATTGATATTTGATTATTAGATCGGAGGACATGTTAAACATCTATTATTGACTCATTAAAAAGATATAATAATCAAATATTAATTTATTAATTAATTAGTATGTGATATACATGAAATGAGATTATGAGATTTTCTATGATTTTTTTGAGATTGTGATATTTTCTATGACTTTTTCATCCATTTTTTGATATTATTTTAGTTACTAGTACTTTTGCAGTGCACATATGTCTTATGTGAATTTTTTCCGCGGCCTTCTAGATTGGTAAGATGTTGACAGAACCCACATAAATAGCTCACAGCAAAACGGATCTATAATCTTATACTCAATTGGGACGGATTCAGATCTTCGGCCATTCAGGTCTAGATAATAGTATTGTTCTATTTTACGCGTGTCTCGGTTTGGATCTGCAATATTTTTTGAATCAATTTATCAATCCTAATACGAACTGAGTTATGCTATAGAGTCGAGTTGAATAGAGTTCGTACGACAATGGAGTTGGATTTGAATTTTTTTTCTATGGATCTTTTTTTGGAGCAATAATGACTGCTTTTCTTCAACAGTTACGGTACGGGTAGAGTAAGGTTTCGGACTCTTCGTTGATGAGATTTAGGGGCGTGGGCAATTACGACTGAGGTTGGACAACATGTGACAACCTAATATATATATATATATATATATATATATATATATATATATATATATATATATATATATATATATGCAGAAGATATTAAGAAAAAAAAATGAAAATCTATGGCAACAAATACTAGAAATGAACAATTTTCAAACTCCTTTAGTTTATACATATCATAAATGGTTTGGCTAGTAACTTCTCTTTAGATAAAATCACTAATTAGTGAAATACTTAATAGTCGTTATTTGATTGCCATAAATTACCGGCTTGCAATAATGAGATGGATCTTCTCACCCCTTTTCACTTCACTCCACTGTCCACCATCCGACACGTGGCAGCCGGAGAAGATGGTGAGTATAGATAAGAGTCATCTGTATCTAGCTTCACCACTCTTCCCTACTAAATAGATTTGAGAGGATCCCATCTCTGCAATAATAGAGTATTGCTAGCCAGCTAGCTAGCTATACCGGAAAGTGAAAGCTGCTATGGCTGGAAAGTCGGTATCATCTGTACAATCAAGTGCCCCATACTTTTTTCTTTTTTTGATGAAAAGTGCCCCATACTGGACATGTGAAAGTAATGCTACTTCTCGCTATTGCCAAAATATCAGTCCCTTTCGAATTAAACACCAGTGTGCGTGTCTAAATTTGTACAAACACATACATAAAGTTATATATACATATACATATATATACACACATACACACATATATATAAACACTTATATATATATATGCATACATACACATATACGTCAATGATAAATACGTATTTTTTATAAATACACATCTTTCTTATTTTTATACCGTTGAACATGATTTATTCTTAGCAATTTATTAAACAAAAAGGTGTTTGCTTATAAAAAATTATCATTGACATACATATATATATATGTGTATAGAAGATGATGATAGCTATGTGGTCTCATCGATTATTGCTTGGCAACACTTATCTGTGAAGTTACTGCACCGTAGCACCCATAACTTTGAACTTCATTACTAAAACATAGTTTCTCGAAAATAGAAATACGTACCCCAAATGAAATATCTCCTGACATTTAACCAAATAAAAGAAATATGTACCCCACTTCATTTATTGCGCCATGGCTCGCTGGACCACATGTCCTTCCTGAATAACTCGCCGGTAGCTATCATAACTGTCCTCCGAGTGCATGATTATTAGTAATTGGTAGAAGTATATTTGATGAAGTCGGATCTTCGATAGCTAAATCAGAAGTAATTTAAAAATAATGTTGTTAACGTTTCGTTAAGTCTTTTTTGGATCCTGTAAAGGAAAGACGACGTTAGAGGCTCAGGGCTACTGTCCCGAAAGAAACCCTTTGACGTTTAATTCAATGTTGGACATGGTAATATGAATATGAATTGGAATTAGATGTCGGAGCAAACTGAAAAGTATTCTCTTATAACAGAAAGTGGATGTTTTTGCTGGAGAAGAGTTGGGTGCAACTTTTTTGGGCTTAAGTCATCTTGGTCCGACCCCAGGTGGGGGAGGGCTCCTTTACATAAGTTGGAGTATATGTTGCATGGCAAGAAGTGATATGATGATGAACACGGCTGCCATGTTGGCTGCTTTCGTTTGCATGGTAGCCACATGGCAACACATGTCACAGTGCATGACCAAGAGAGTAGGCTGGCAGGTGTATGCATAAGCATGATGTGGCTGAGCTGAGTTGCTCCCTTAGCAGTCCAGCTAGAGAGCCGAGATGAGAGTAGCATGTCCAAAACTGGTCAACGGTGTTCTACCGAGCTGAGCTGAAAGGTGCTGCTCTGGCCCACTGGCTTGGTAATTACCCTTTTGGTTGGGGCAGGAATAGGTGTGAGCAGGTCTAAGCGGGAAAGTTGTGTCCATGAAGTTTAGCGACATTAACTGTCCCTGGCCGAGGTGAGCAGGAAGACTGAACTGCCTAGTCAGGTATGTTTTTGTACCAAGTAAAGACTTGCCCTACCACAGATGACGACAAATACTTTGGCGAGCTAAACTGATCAAGGCCTCCTGGGCCGAACATGAGTAGAAGCTCAGCAAGAGGGATCCTGGCAAGACAAGATCGGTCGAGCTGACGTGGCAATGTCAGCAGTGGGTCCAAGCAGCGTTGGTTGTTACCTTCCGAGGTGAAACTACTTGACGTTTTCAGCAATTTTTTTCTGGGTTTATCAACATAACAACATTCATATATGCATAGATTTTTTTTAAAAAAAAATTATAATATATATTTTAGTAAAGATATATACACTGTTAAATAAGTAACTTGTGGATGTATCTGGGCACGGCATGCTCTCGGCAAATAAGTTTTAAGTTTTAACGAATTTGTATATGAAATCCTCCAAAACTATATCCAAACTTGTAAGCAGCGTGTTAGATTCGTGTCGTGTTTTTTTGTCGTGTCTTAAATTCTTGAGATTCCCTTAAAAAAAGATGGACAAAAGATATTGGAGCACTCCTCAATAATAGACCCTTGCCGGATAGGACAACTGGTACACAATTTGAGGGGCCGACTAGGACACTAATTTTTTCCCAAAAAAGAAAAGTTTGAACCTCAATCAAAATCAGTAAGTGTATCTGGCATAACCAGTCTCAAAGGTAGTATAAGAATATAAATCAGGTATCCAACGCCCTACTAGTAGGAGCTTAGTTATATACGCAGTAGTATATATTAGGAGCCCCTAGCAATGCATACAAGCGTACATGCAAAGGAAACTCCCACACAATACATTTGATGGTACAAATCCATGTCAACTTTCCTTGTTGCCAATTAGATTACTGACGCTAGTACTATTGTGGGGCAGGGAAAGAAAAAGAAAGAATCATTAATACTATATTAAAGGATAAATAAGTACTTATCGGCTAAATTCACACATAATTAGTAGTCATAACAGTATCCTCCCTTATACACGTGGAGGTGTCAGAAATCTCACTTAAATCATTTGTCTTTTCCGGCCACATGAATCCCGTGGACCATTTATTTGTTGATTTTTTTTTAATCTCATTCGTCCATTATGTGATTCTGTCGGCCAACAGAAGAGGCGTTGTTGATTCATTTAAAGGGGTGTTTGGTTGGAGGTTTTTTCGTTAAGTGTATGAATTTGGAGGAATTCAAACACATAAACCTTGTTTATTTGTTAAAATTGGGAATATGGGTTTTGGATTGATGCCTCAGTATTTGGTAACTGATATCGTTATTTGATATACTACCTCCCTTTGTTTATCAATATAACGGAATGGAGGGTATGAGTTTCGAACCGGCCAACGCCGTCGGCTGCCGCCGGCCGTCGGACACTATTCTGGCCAGTCAAATTTTTTCCGCCAATTTTTCAGCCATCTGCCTTCTTTAGCCATTTCAATTCCGATACGTTCCAAACACCATCAATGCCAACCATACGCATTCCTAATTCAATATCAAACAACTATGACTTTTATGCCAAGCTCATATGCTCTGAAACCCATACACTGTCATACCAATTCCGATTCTAATTTCGATATCAAAGTGCGAACCAAACGCCCTCTTAAATATTAAAATCAGACTGAATTATAGAGAAGCAATGGTAATTATAGCATACACGAATATACATACTGATACATTGATATACATACATATATACATACATTGATATGCAAATACATTGATTTACATACATAAATATGCATCCATTTGGAATAATGATTATAATAAAAACTCAGTTTTTAATAAAAAGCTAACTAGGTTCTTTTGTTTCCTTATCTTTCTGCATCAAACTAAATAATTTTCACATAAAATAATAAACTCGTATTTTAAGCGGATTAAAATGAGTTTCTAACTATACTTTTTGTATTATGTGTATTGATAATTATATACAATATATACACACGCATATAATTTTGTGTGTCAGGGGACACTATTCAAATATGAACAAATAAAATAAGTTTAGACCATACATATACATGCATGTATACATAATACACAAAAATATATACACATACATATGTGAGTTTATGTGTTCAATAAGTTACTTACCTAGATGGATCATGGATAATCAAGAAACCCGATATCCCAAAGAGGTGACTTCTAGTACATTTAGAGATGTCTCTATACGATGGTCTTTGAGGTCGTGACGGTGGGGGTCTTCAGGAGCATGGTATGATCTTTTTATTTCAAAGGAGGTCTCTGTATGGTCTTTCTAAATGGGAGATCTAACATCAATAAAGAAAAAAAATGTAACCTTTTTAAGTGTTATTACTTATCCCCTACAAAAAAATTAGAAAAAAGAACTATCTGATAAATTTTCATAACACAAGAAACGAAATTTAGAACTCGTGCAAACTGATGATATCATACTAATTACAAAGTTCAATTTATTAACAACACACTGCAGTGATGAAATTGAGTTTCATATCGAACATTTTACGCTGCTTATATTAATAATTGATGAAGAAAAAGAGATTAAAAATGACCTCATCACATAATTCAGTTCGTACTTGGTTGAGATATTGTAATTAAAAAGATGTACATTTGAACCAGGTCTCGTCCAACGTAGATGCAATACTTCTGTTTGGGTCAATAATAACTAAGGCGATAGTATTCGATCTAATTAACTTAAAAGTTTGCTGGTCTAGTTTTCAATGTGCAATTTATGTAGAATGTCTGATAAAGAGTCTTACTATCCAAAAGACCGTTAAATTTCGGATTTACATATTTTACAAAACACTCGTTGAAGCTTAAACAATACAAAAGTATGGAAAAGAGAGTAAAAGTGGGTCTAGGTTGCCACTAAGATAGTAAAGTGTATCAATTAGTGCGGTTAGATATTTGCACCAATCTATTCTGGCTCCGGAAAGAGTGTAGATATGAAGTCCATTATTTTACACGTCGTTCCATAACAATAAAAATATAACCTCTATTATATAATTCAGGTCATATTCGAATTGAGATTTGATTTAAGAGATTAAGAATCCGAATTTCAAGACATACGCAATATGGTGTTCCATTGCTGCTAGGCCGAAGACCTGGTTTGCGGAGGACACTTTATGTAGGTCATCACATAAGTTTTTACCCAATCTAAAAAATAGCTAGAATTCTGATTTGCATCATCCACAATGCTACTTGACGTTGACGTTGAAACATTGGCTGTTTCATAAGTATGTACTCCACTCCATTAATTTCGCCATAGTTTGCTGTTTGCTCAAATCCCATATGGTCCACAGAGTAACAGACCACACGTGAAGCCTGTGTAAAATATCATCATCACCATTTTATATTCCAATCTTATTTGAACCGTTCATTTTTTTTCCCTTTTTATATTCAACATTCTCAGATTCGTTTACCAAAAATATCCGTACGACAGATTCGTTCTAATAATTTTCGATGTCGACTTCCCAACCGCACTAGTGTATCTTTCACAACATCATTGTAGTTAATTATTATTCTCCCTTTTAATAATTGTCTTAATTAACTTTTTTATTACCGTCAAGTTCACTATGTTAAAAAATTAAATATGAAAATATTTTTCTGAACGATAGCGTTTATCTTTTTTGTTTGCTCAAAACGCATAGTCAGTCATTTACTTATTCCATTGTAGTCCATCCGTTTAGATCTGGAGAGGACACATTGAAACAAAATATGAAACATATAATCACGCGACGTACGTATACAAACTGGTCAGCAGTTTAAAATTTTATTTTTTAAAAAGAACAATTTGTACACAAATCGTACGTGATTGGAGACATCATATTTTGCTTCACCGTTAATCTCTTCATATCTAAGCCTTTGGTCCATACACTGTCCGTAAATAACGTTTCTTTTGGGATTAAATTTAACAATTGATATGGCAATTATTGTAGGTATCGACCTACCCTCATCTTCATCTGCCAAACCAGATCCTCTGTATGATTTTTTTCTTTTGAAATCTATGCCAACTACTAAAACAGTGTAATTTTAATTAAAAAAGATATACACAGACTTCGTACGTTGTGCAGAAGGAATTGACTTTAGGTATCACATGGGTGTTTGTGTATTTTTTTTTTCAAAAATAAAACTCAAAGCTCCAATCTTAAGGAGGAATTTGGATATGTGAAATTAGCGCAGAATCCGATATTACTCCCCCTCTTTCTCATAATTAACAGTATCCTCGAAGTTGTAAGTATTGACTTTTTCGTTTCTTTAGTTATTTTTCATAAGTTGCAGTCTATATATAGTAGTAATTAATGTCATATCCATCGGTGAACGTAAACAAATTTATTGGCAATAAATGTTAGAGGCGTGGGTTTAGAAACCATCATAAGGATATATATAGAGAAAAATCATCTATGTAGCATATCTTTTTATAGTGATAATGTCCTAATCCAATTATCAAATGAATTATGTTATAAATTGCGTTCTTTTTTTAAAGATAACTATTAGCGTGTTAGTTTTTCTACATAACCATTGTGTAACGAAAACAAAAAAAAATTCTAAAGTATTGTAAAAATTAGAGATAAAGTATATATGGTTCAACGATGCGTCTAATCTACAGAAAAGAAACAGCACATTCATTATTTCGTTCAGTCTAAAATTACAACTATAAGAACCAAAGCTCTAACTAAAAATCCAATAATAAATAAACAAGGCTCACCAAAATCCTACCTGACCTGTTGGCCAACGCCCTAAACTAAGCTTCGTTGCACTACACTCTTGTCCACTTAGCTTCGGAAGGATTTAATACATTTAGTATACAATACAAAGAAGTATATAACAAATCGAGCTACCATATCCAAGAATCTCCATCTTAGTAAACATTTATCCATTACAAGATAAAGACTTAAACACACGAAACTTCAATTAACCTTTATTGGATTTGTCGTCATCTACACTCTAATATTTGAAGACGTGCAACAAATTCAAACAATGCTTGAATTCGTGAATCCGCTATATCGACATGTTTGCTACATTATTAGAAGTATGAACTTCCTTCAACATAATTTCTCCCTATCTCAACGAATTCTCTTACGATGTGAAGTGTGTTAGGTCTCTGAGTGATAAACATGATTTTTTGCTGAGAAAATTACACTTAAACTGCCATAATAGAACGAGACCGCATCTTGGTGAACGCATAACCTATGACTAAGCATGTGAGACATATGACTTCTTTTACAACTTAGAGCGACTGACATGTGTTCCGCCTCAGTCATAGCTAATATAATTTTAGAATAAACCATAGATCTCTAACATATAGGTTCTGATGCAATAGTAAATTCATTACCATTAGTTATCGAAGTCACTTGTATAATCTGAATCAACATATTCCATAACTGATAAATATACATGCTGATGTTCAAACATGATGCTATAATCTATAATACCCGTTAAATATATGTTAAAGAAACAAACATGGAAGGCGGTATAATAGTCGGATACTAAATCAATTAGTATCTATCCAAATCAATTAGTATACGACTATTATACCGCCTTCCGTTTTTGTTTCTTTAACAATATATGAAAATCCAGTTGACATTTTTCTAGTGATGTCGACCTTGATTAGTCATATACCTGCTCCCAACACTAATTGTTTGCGCTATATCATGCATATTATAAGACACGTGAGTGAAACTTTAATTCGATGTGTTTCATTGAAGCAAAATAGCTCAGGGCCCTACCGTACCAGTTTCAAGAAGCATGACGGTATAATCATGCACTCGAACTTAAAAAAAAAGAAAGAAAATCATGCACTCAGCCTAATATTTAAAGCATCCCAGTTGTTTTTATGACACCTATCGGAATTAAGGTCATCTCAAACCAAAACACCAAATTTTGTATCAAATCACCTATTTGCTGCAATAAACATTAAAAATTACTCTAATCACAAACACCAAATCCATAACCAAATAAAAATATTCCTTAAAGATTCTTCCATCATTCTATTTTTAATTCATCATTATAAATAATTTAACACAAATTTAACATTCATATAAATTTAACGTAAGTATTCATTAATTCATTATTCATTGATTTAACTGAGATGGATTATTTCTTAACGTGTTCCTATAAATTTGAAAATTAAAAAAAATTAAATTATAAGTAAAACAAAATAGTACAATTAAATTAATATGCTTAAAATTATAAATAAAATTAAATTAATATGCTTAAAATGATGACATGGCAGATGAATAGTGATTTGGTGCAATGAATAGGTGCAACACTATTCATTTTCACCTATTTGGTGCAAGGTTTGGTGCTTGGTTGGAGTAAGTTTTTGCACCAAATGGGTGTTTTAGTGCACCCATTGGAGATGGCCTAACGATCACCACCTATTCTCTCCGAAAGTAAACTAGCTTGAGTGAAGATCTAATTTTGAGTTTCAATTGTGTCTATATATACATATATATACATATACATATATATATATATATACACACATATATATATATATATATATACATATATATATACATACATATATATCGGTGAAGGATGGGCGGCACCGTCCGGTTGTTTTATTAATATGTCACCTCACTTATGTTATATATATATATATACACACACACACACACATATACATATATATGTATATATGTATATATATGTGTGTGTGTATTGGGTGTAGATCTCAATCAAATTTATTAGGACATACGAACGAATAATGATTTAATATTTAATTTCATTATGAACTAAACTCAGTAAATGAATGGTCAAGTTTTTTTTGATAGATACTCAGGTTAACTGATAATTCATTACATGATTTGCTCAACCATCATCGCTTCAATAGAAATATATTTTCATCCAACCTCTAGTAACTTTCCGAATAGTTTTTCTAAAACATGAAATTGAATAAGAGAAATCAAGTATAAGACTAGAAGCGATATTAGATACATATTTTGACCAATTAGAAGAACATTTCACTCAGTAAAATGATTCACGAACGTTAAAACCATGCATAACGTCAATTCTACGACAAAAAATTGAGAAAACATCAAATTCGAAAAAAAAAGAATTTATGTATATAAAAGTAATTGATTGAAATTAAACTATGATTAACCTGTATTCTGGATATATGTTCAACCCATGCATAATGTGCATATTATTAATTTATTTTTTTCAACTGTATAATATCTTTAATCAATCAGTTTGAGAAGTGACCTTAACTTTGTTCAAAAGATCATCATCGCTATAGTGACCCGATCTTGGAGCAGAAATGACTACCCGAAGGATTCCAACATTTTTAAAGAGCATTTTGGATGATACAAATCAAGATGTCACCGGCATATTAAGTTGGGAGCTCATACACAAAGAGCTCACTGCAAACTGAGTCTTTGGGTCAGACAGCAGTGAAACACCTAGTACGTGTTTATAGAATCGAACCCGAATCTTTTGAAATAACTTCAAACCTGAATATCAACTAAACTATGACTTAACCCGATCTATTATCGCGTTTGGAAGAGTTTTCTGTAGAACTGCCACGAGTAGGCTCCCCTTCTGAAGACTAGCTCATCTTATTTCGAACGGGATCTCCTGACCCCCATGTGGGGCGGTCACAAAAGGACCGCCAACCACGTGGTAGGCCCGGGGGTGGTGAAGCTGACCCCCATCCAGCCTCACTACCCCCTGCTGTCACGTGGCGAGCAGTCACGAGGCGGGTGAGAGAACCGACGGTCATGGGATCCGGACCCATCTTATTTACCCTTACTTTCTAAATTGGCATAAGAGTCCCTTTTCTTTTATTTTTGTATTTCCTTTTTCATTCTTTTTTTATTTTTATCTCCTTTTCCTTTTCTAATACGCGTCAGTTTTACCCTGCCAGTCAAGGTTTTTTTTTTTTTTTGAAAATTAAAGTGCATTTCATTTATATCACATCAGCCGCAATAGCGTCAAGTATAATGGGTGGGAAGTTGTCACTCCATTCTACAAGTGCATCTAGTTTCTGACCAAGGCGTGCCAAAGAATGTGCTCCCTGCCAGTCAAGTTGAAGATGAAAATATCCGTAATAATTGACGATGTAGACATCGGAACGGCTCGCGGATCTTTTATGCGTCTAAAAATGTTTCAAATCTATTTTTGCGTGTTACTTTTAGACAGGAGTCTATATGTATTATTATGATCAATATCAGTTGATTATCAAATTACAAGTTAATGCCATTAGTTGGGTAAAAAAATACGTATGACGCATTTTAGCTACACAAAGATCGGCACGGGATATAATAAAAGTGTTCCTACTGCACTAAGCTGCTACGATTGTACATTATTTTGAGATGCGTCGGATTATTTCACGATTTGATAGATACAGCCTTATCCTACACTTTGTGCAAGATACTGTTTCTGTTGCTCAAAATTGTAACATCAGGATCACAAAATATCAAATTTATCAGTTGATCCAAAAATGTATATGTTTGCCTTTGAATATTTGGCAACCAGCTAAAAAGCCACAGTTCTGGGGCAATTTTCAAAATGAGCAAAATTTACTTGATATTTTGATTCACAAATCATAATTTTATAAAATAATTAAACTCATGTAGCCTTATGCAAAGATTAATTATTATGCACTTTGTTTTTTGTCTTTCATTTTAAATTGATTGTATCTAGGGCTGTAAACGAGCCGAGCATTGCGTTGTTCAAGCTTGGTTCATTTAACTTAGCGAACGAGCCGAGCTGTTCGTTTATTTAAACGAACATATTTAATTGTTCAAGCTTGGTTCGTTTAACTCACGAACAGCATTAGCGAGCCAAACACTTAAACGAACGGTGCCACTTATCGAGTTCGAACAGAAAAAATGTGTTCAAGCTTTGTTCATTAACCTTTTATCCGAGCCGAGTTCGAGCTCGAACTCGAGCCAAACGAGCCGAACAACTGAACGATTTGGTTCATTTACAGCCCTAATTGTATCTGGTTGGACTGCCATTTATTTCATAAATAATGTATAGCCGCTATGCACATGACACATCGTTTCATAAGAAAGTTGAAGCTTATTCTGGGACTCTAGTATCCGACCGAATTAACACATTAGGTTTTATAAGGGACGAGATTCTCTCACCACAATTTCTTCACCTATTTTTTCACCGTACGACACGTGGCAACAGGGAGTGATGGTAAGGCTAGATGAAGGTGACCTTATCTAACCTCACCACCCTTCCCTGCTGCCACGTGTCGTGCGGCGAGAAAGTGAGAGGATTTTGAAGCTTATTCTGGGACTCTAGTATCCGACCGAATTAACACATTAGGTTTTATAAGGGACGAGATTCTCTCACTACAATTCCTTCACCTACTTTTTCACCGTACGACACGTGGCAACAGGGAGTGATGGTAAGGCTAGATGAAGGTGACCTTATCTAACCTGACCACCCTTCCCTGCTGCCACGTGTCGTGCGGCGAGAAAGTAAGTGAGAGGATTTTGGGTGAAGGAATCCAAACTCCATATGAGTGACCTAAACCAAATATTTCAAGTGTTCGTACCACTATATCCACCCCCAGACCTTAGGGATAGCTTTTACTGTTGTTGAAAAATACAGGATACGATTAATTGATTGTATCACTATATCCACCTCTTTGCCTTCTCATCCACATCCTATCCAACAAAAGAAGAAAAGAAAGAGAGAAATTCTAGAAAATATAAAGGGAGTTCTCGATGGACTAAGCTTTCGTGTTTGTGCAGAGTTTAGAGAGGAGATAGATCGTTTCGCGATCTGATGTACACAACTTCATCCTACATTTTGTGTAAGAAACTACTTCGGCGGTTCGAACCTGTAACGTCAAGGTCAGCAGCTTTACCTTACACATATGTATGTTTATCAATAAATGTATATATATATGTATATGTGTATGTATATATGTGTCTCTATCTACACACAAATTCGTATATACATACACACCTTTATAGACACACACATATATATACAGGATATGTATATATCTATGTGTGCATGTGTACAAATATATGTGTCCATATCTACACAAAAATTCATATATACATACACGCACTTATATAGACATACACATATATGTGTGCGTGTGTATGTATCTGTGTATGTATAGATATGTGTGTGTATGTGTTTATGCATGTATATAGAGAGAGCTAATCACTTTTTGTATATGAATGTTTTTCAGTTTTTACGCGAAATATCTAAATATCTAAAACTTTTGAAACTGCAGTTTATATCCTAAACAACATAAAACTTATGGTCTTTTAAGAGGTATGGCCATCAAAACAAAATATGAAATTCAATTTGGAACGTCGCGATGAATCGAAAAATCAAGCTTGAGAACAACAAACACCTGCTTTATTAGTCTTGATGACTTCAACCAAAGATAAGACAAATGGAACATGAAAATTGAAGGAAAAAAATCCTAATGCCACAGCATGAAGCCATAATATTATTGAGGTCCTGGATGAGACTTGGGTTCTTTGCAAACTCATTTGTGAAGCTCCATAACCCAAGTAGTGTAAACATCACAGATCTTGCTTAAGCTTTTGAATCCTGCCTGTTTGGCCAGAACCTCAACCTGCTTCTCTGTCCTTTCTTTGGCACCTCTGATGTATCCAAACATGAGTATGTCAACAAGGTAGGCATTTTGAGCTTCAAGTGAGGTATTCGGCGACTCGGGAAGGATATGGTCAAGGATAATGACCTTTCCATTCATGGGTAATGATTCATAGCAATTCTTCAAAAGCTCTACGCATTTATCATCTGACCAATTATGTAAAATACTCTGCAATAGGAGATTCACATTATATGCTTTAATTGTATGTTCTATGTATTTCATCGAAAGAATTATGTGTAATTGTACAGTATACAGGTCGTAGTACCTTCATGATAATGGCATCCCCTTTTGGAACACTCTTGAACATATCGCCACCAATGTGCACCACGCCTATTGACAGATTCAAGGATAACAATGAGATTAATAATAATTGGTTTACATACAAACAACAACAGGTCTGGTAATATAAAGAGTAATATAGGATGTCATACGTACGCAACCATACTCATGTATTAAAAACACGCATTAGAAACACACCGTGGTTGTTTTCGCGATGACGCATAATGAAAAATTGGATCAAGGTATGTCGATTAACTGATACTTCACAATATAAGAAGCAGCAATCAATTCAATGAGTCATTTTGCTTTATTCTATCATCTTTTATTGCACATTTTCTATCAAAACTTATGCATCCCTGATTCCAAACAAGGGTAAGGAGGTACCTGAAGAAGAAGGTGCGTTTTTGACGACATGGGGCAAATCAAAATTAATGCCCTTGAGTGCAGGATACTTGGAGACAATTGCAGTGATAGTAGTTCCTAGTCCTCCACCAACATCTACTAAAGTTTGAAGACCTTGGAAGCCATCGTAAATATCAAGGATCTTGTTTATGATGATCATGCTATAATTGGACATCCCTTCATTAAAAACCTTGCTAAATGCTGGATCCTTTCCAAGATGTTCAAATAGATCAACTCCATGGGCTTTGTTGAAAGGATATCCTCCTTCAAGGATTGCCTCTTTGCAATAAAACCTGCAAACAACCATTGTTATTGATTATGTAATACGTCATGTGGTGTATAGAGATTCATTGTCAATCACTATACAACGACAACATTCTTGGGTGCATCAATTGTTCCGTGTCGGGTAGGCCGTGTGGGCCAAATCACACTCAAATGCCGTAGGCGCTTGTGTGTTTTGAATGCATTATAAGGCTAGGGTATACGCATCTCTTATCACCAATTGGTTTTGGGAGAGTTGTTAACGTATGAGTTCCCTACAAGTGGTATCACATCTAAGGTCATGGGTTCGATTCCCAACGGGAGCAATTGATGAGGCTCAGATTGTTGGGTGCAGCAATTGTCCCGTAGAGCGTAGGCCGTGTAGGCCAAGTCACAATCGAATGTGGGCGCTTGTGTGTGCGTATGCGCATATTCTATCACCAATTGGTGGTTTTATGAGAGTTGTTAGCGCATGAGGTCCTAATGTATACAACAACAACTACATGGTGTAATATCTCAACGAAAGTAAATTCTATATAGGATTGAGAGACAACAAACAATAGCTCCATTCCAAAAGGTTAGAGAGCTTAGACCCTCAAAATGTTGATTCAGGTATATTAGAGATCTTACCAGCTATCCATGTAAGGCTTACTCTGACCCAAAAGCATTAGTGCCGCCCAAGACCTCCCATGGCTGTCCTTAGTGAAGAACTTGGCCACCGGTTCTAGCCCATAAAGCCTCTCCACCCCACCGTCCGGCAGATTCCTAACAGTGCAGTTAAGAACCGAGAAGCTACAAAGAAGAGAAAGCATTCTGTCCAGAATCACCGGCGCGTCGGCATTCTTGGTCGGAAGTTGAGCCGCCAGAAATGAAGCCGACACGGGACCTTCCTTAGCCATCATCTCTAGGAGATCAAGCTCAACGGCTGTTCTAAGAACCTGGGCAACAGAAGAAATAGCTGACCATTTTAGAGCATTTATGGCAGCTTCGAAGTCTGCTTGTTCAGCATAATTTGTCGAACCCATTTGGAATCTTGAAACGGTGAAGTTGGAAAGGAAGGAGATGGCTAATGCCCTTTCTGCTTTCTTTTTGGCTAATTGTATCTCTTTCTTCCACATTCACCGTATTTATAAAAGGTTTTGTCTTTTTGATATAAACGCTAAGCACGACAACATTAAAAAACTATTTTGTCAGTTTTAAAAATATTTTCATAATTGTTAAATAAATAGTTAATTATGAAAATCTTATATGTTTCAAGAATATTGTCTCAAGTTATTAGATAAACATACAAATATAGAACATATATATGTATAAACATATATACACACACAAATATAGAACGTGGGAGAAAACAACGGAGGGTTTTCCGGCAGCAAATCAACGGACGGCGTTGAGGGTGGTCCGGCAGCAAATACAAATATAGAACGTGGGAGAAAACAACGGAGGGTTTTCCGGCAGCAAATCAACGGACGGCGTTGAGGGTGGTCCGGCAGCAAATCAAACGATTCGAAGGTGTTCTTACATGCTCCGAGCGTTTATTCTTTTAAAAGAAAATCCTTTATTATTGCGTCATCGCAACATCTAAGTATAAATTATTTTTAGAAGCAAGTACACCCACTTGTTTATTTTTGTAGTGATCATGATTATTATTGATGTTATATAAAAGTCCGATTTTAGACTAAATAATTAAGCAGTGCTTTCTGTCACCGACGGATCCATTCCTTCGGCCAAGTAGGCTCGGATTCTTTCACGTTTTCATTTTCTTAAGACAATATAATGATCGCCTTCTTTCAAAATCAATCGATCAATCATATTCAGTATATCCTAACGTCAACAAAAACTATGGTTAGTATCTGAAAAGAATGAGGGGCAGACAAAATATAACTATATCCCGAAAGATAGAGAGTTTACTTTGTAGGACCTGTATAACACTACTAGAAGGGGGGTTGAATAGTGTGTGCCGAAATTCTTGTTTTTAAAAACGTTTGGCCCAAAAAACTAACTTCTGAAAACAATTTCTGTTTTCAGATTCTGATTTGAAACGATTCAAAGGCCTAGTTATAGGTCTCAATAAATTATGAAATTTGGAGAGATTCTACTCTCAGATATTCTGAGTATTTCCTAAAAATTAAAATTCAACTCCTAACCCTCTGAAAATACGTTTGTGGTCAGATTTGCGCAAATCTGCCAGAAACATTAGTCTGATTTGAAAATTTTATTCTGATTAATTCGTGACTCCAAATGGTCTGAAAATTTAATGACAAACCCCTTAAGATATGTATTGTAATGGATTGAAACGGTTTTGAAAACTTCCTTTGGGAAGTATGTCAAATACGTTGATGTTCTCAACCTTTGCAAGTCTGAAAATCAGATTGCACTAGTCTCAGAACTATTAACGTTTGATTGATTTATACTTGTTCAAATAGGTTGAAACTTGTGTCAAATGAAACTTACGAGGTGTGGCTATGTTTCTGCAAAATTTTACGATTTTTGAAATTCGTTTGCTATTTTTACTCTTGCAATGAAAACGATGCAAAATGCTGGAAACTGGAAGTAAAGTGCTGAAAGTAACGACACCAAGGATTTTATACTGTTTCGGTTAAATCAACCTACTCCAGTCTTCGAGGACACATTCCTCGGTTATCACTAAACACAAAATAATACCTTACCACAAGGGTTCCTGGAGTTACACATCAACTCTCCTTTTACAAACGATACAAACAATCACACCAATCACGAACATCACCACCGAACGGATGAAGGTTTGATCACATCTTGATCAACCTTTTACAACAAATGAGGCGTGTGCGGTGGTATAAACAAAACCTATTCAATATATTGAATATAAGAACAATAGGCTTGAGAGATGATGAAGACGAAAGAAATGTAGAAGAAGAGAGTAGAGGATTCTTTTGCACTTGAGAGATGATGAGAGTTGTCTTAGCTTCACTTTGCACTACTTCTCTTCTTTTTATTCCATCTTGCCCCCCCCTTAAGGTTCACTACCATCTTGAGAATTCTCTTTAATGCCATTGGTAGATTGCCTTGTGTAGATATGACACTACCTTGCTCACTTGGCACATTTTGATTGAATAGATGTCTTGGCTTTGCTTGCTTGGTACTCTATGATTGGTACAATTTTGTCACCATTTAGTGGCTGCAAAATATAAGAATAAAATGAAAAACATGTGCCCAAAAGAGTTTAAAACGTTGCCAAATAATCAACAATTAATTCTTCAATTATGGGAAGCCAATTAGTCACACATTCTAGGAAAAAATCGGTCAGCTATGCTGAGATTTTCAGCATGTGCTACATTCTCAAAGTTTTGAATTTTTACCTTGTGTAGCTCCTCTTTTTGTGTCACTAATCTTGTGTGTCTTATTCTCCACCAATTGAGATGCCAACTAAGCTCGACGTAAGCTCCATTTAGGCTGAGAATGACATGCACCAAGTCTTGCACATTTGTTGAATTTCATTTTTGTAAACTTTGTAAAATAATGCACAATAATTATACATATATGGTAAATTCCAATCAGCTCTATTTGAATATTCTAGAACACTTTAACATGTTTTGAATGTGTAAAAAAGTGTCTAGATACATGTTACATGTCATACCAAAACGTTCCATGTGTTATGTTCGTAGAATACCGAATTTTTGAATTTCGTCGATTACGCGATTTTTCTCCGATTAAATTCAAACTTTTTGCACATGTTATATATATTCTGTCACACATAATATATATAAAATAAATTGAATATTGAGCTCTAATGACTGATTAAAGTAGACATCCCATGTGCTTAAAAAGATGAATTTGGAATCTCCACAATTTGGCCTTAATTGGGGGTGATTTGTGTGTGCCAACATGGAATGATTTCATGGCTGAAGTTAACATGTGAGCCACGAAATTTTTGGCTATTTTTTTAAAGTATATGGGCTGGCCATCTATATGGCAAGTACGTGACACATTGGTGAAGTTTCGATAGTCATCCGGTACGACAATTTTCGGTTTATAACCTTGTAACGTATCGTAATAATTTTGTCATCACCATGACTTATATCATATAATATAGGCCTGAATGTACTCATAAATATAAGGTAAGTATAGTGGGGTGACGTTGACGTATGTTTGTAATATATCTAACGTGTCGATAGTACGTCGGAATATATGTGTATTGTGTCTTTTTATAAAACATCTGAATATATATAATATGTATATATAAAATGTGTGTATCAAATGGAGAGGAGACTTTCCATGTTTCAATTTGTTGCCATCATGCCTTTCCAAATATATCTCCTTTTAATGAACTACTTAGTTCATTAACTTAAGTACTTCACTTAACGAACTAGTTTAGTTCATTAATGGTGGCACCTGAAAATACTTCAAACATAACAAATGTCTGCCATTTGATGTAAGATTTAACGCTTCATTGCTTGTTAGTACGACAACAATATATATAAAGTATATAAGGCATGTATATCACAAAAACATGTCAAGTAATAAATTTTGTCATGCATTTCTTACAGACGTAGTATTTAAATCATGTACTTGTAAATCAATCAAATTCTTTTTCTCAACATGCTTCTTGTGAGATACGACTTCTTTCAAAATCCCAGCCTATTATTACTTGGTTTAAGGAGGAGTTTTTATGTTTCGTTTCAAAAGTTTACAGCCAAATATTTCTAAATTATATAAAGACCTCTTACTGATGAGCCAAAAATATTCAGTTAGTCAACTAACAGTCAACGTAGTTTAGATTCATCTACTTGACTTAGTAGCCTCAGCTAGAAGACCTCGGTCTTGGCCACTATTATTTACAGTTGAAGCGACTAAGGCAGTTTCAAGTGTAATTCTTGGTCAGCTCGGCCGCACACCTGAGTCAGGTTGACCCTTATTCAACACGGTCAGAAGTAAATAAAGAATGTATCAAGTCTTCAAAGATCAGCTCAATGACAACATATATTCAATTGGTCATGAAGCATCTCAGCTCGGCATATTGCACCTCGGCTCAGTCACTTTTTAGTATTTTAGTCAAAGCATTCACCCCTGGTGAACCTCAGCAAATGAAAGGAATCAACAGTGCACAACTTCTATGGAAGTATACTCAGCTCGGCCTCGGTACAGTTTTGGCCTCAGCTTCATATTAGCATCAAGCTCTGACCTCTGCCATGCTCTCACAAACAGAGTCTCTTGGAAGAGATCAGAAAAGATTCTATCAACTGCCATCTGGGACCCACCAAGACAGCTCTGTAGAGTACTTTCCAGGTGTCAAGCATCGGTTGGTTTAGTACAGAGTCATCATTGTGGGCCGACCTACATATCATAAAGTCAGCTGATGACGCTGCGGCAGTCACATACATTTGTCCCATTAGGCTGCGCCCCTGTAGTAGATTAGACAACCGTTTCAGACACATCACAATCCCATCATCGGGCAAAGGGTCAGACCTCCTCAACCTTGAGTATAAATATACCTCATTCCGAACGGGAAATGGAGGATGCAATTTTTCACAAACTTCAACTACAACTAAACACCATCTCGGCTGACCCCTAAACAGCTTAATTCTGAGTGAGATACTGATCCATGTTCATTCTAAACCTGTGTTCCAGCATAAAATAACTACCAAAAACACCCATAACTGACTTAAGTGTCGGAGGGTTATCCCAGAGCAGCGCTCTGGGCCTCTAACTTTTCTCTTCCTTCTCAGGTTTCGTTCACAAATTTGGACGGGGAGCTAACGACGTTTGATTTCGGATCATCTCTGATCCTTGGTGAAAATCCAGCTTCATCACTTACCAATATGTGTATTAGAATAATACCTTTTACTTGTTTTTTTTGTTTTGCTTATCAATGAGTGTGTTCTTCTTTATTATGTTTATTTATTTCCTCGTTGCTCTTCCTTCTCAATTTTTTTGTGTTATTCTGAATTTTTTTAAGCGGCTTCACCGAAGCCATTTTATTCACAGATTTATTTCTTGTGTGTCATCTATACAGGTACATATAGAGTCAAGAGTCTTACTGGAAGCAAACTCTCTATCTTTTGGGACGGATGCATTGTTTGTCTGTGTCTCACGCTCTTCAGATACTAACGATAGTTTTTGCTAAAAGATGGATGTATTGTTTGTCTGTATCTCACCTTTTACAGATCCTAGCGATAACTTTTTCTGCCATTAGAATATACTGGGTATGTGTTGTTGTCGTTCCTTGGGTGTGGTCGAATGAAGGAGATGTGGGAGATGTGTGTCATTTTATTTTGAAAATAGAAAGATAAATGAGGTGACGTTTTCTGTGGTTTAAAAGTAACGAGACGCAGTGATTATTTTTTTTTGAGTGGCAGTGATTATTAAGTAATGAGATGTTTTTATGTCTTCTAGGGATATGATGGTCATTTTACACTTTATGATACTTGGAGAAATTTCAGGTGGAAAAAACTGTATCAGTCATCCCCCCCTCCTCTTTGTTTTTGCAAAAAGGAATCCACCCTCCCTATTTCTCTAATCATTTAGATGTTGGAGAAGTGGAAATTGGAAAAGTTTGGATGACAAGTGGGTTTTGTCAAGGACCATACTTTGGGCTTAATTACGATTAGTATTCATTAATCAAAAACGGAAACTAAAAATTTCTAAATTATCTACGTAACGAGTAGATGATTTTAGGCTTTTGAATCACTCGATTCCGATACCGGGTGAATGAGAAATTAATGCTCAAAGTTGGAGTAAAATTGGGTGGAAATTGAAAAATTGGTGATGTGGCCTCTTGAGGAGTGAACACATCACCAATTTGCTTGTATAGCACATTGCCCACTTGAGATGGAAAGATCACCATATATAGTTTTAGTTGGAGCTTTCTAAAATGTGCCCTTGGGCATGAGAAGTTTTTGACGGAGTCAGGACGCAGCTTAGGCAAGGTTCACCACACGCGCGCCGCCGCCGCCCGGCCAGCCGGCTCGGCTCGGGCTCGGGGCTCGTGGCTCGTGGCTTCGTGGCCTGTTCTTATCTTTTTGGAGAATTTTCCAGAAAAAAATAATTACTTGATCCTACGCTCTACGATTCATCTGCGGTGATCCAACGCTCCAGATCAAATCTGATCCTGCGGTTCAGCGCGGTTGTTGATCCTACGTCTCAGATTTGATCTTATCTTCGGTTTACTGATCCAATGGCCTACGTATGTTCAAACAAGGATTACGATCTAATGGTGGAGATCTTAACTGTTCTAATCCAATGGTCCAGATTCGTTCTGACCATAAACTGTCTTCAACTTCCTTCAACCACCCTCCATCTATAAATTCGTTTCCATGCATGCGTTCTGAAGGACTGATTTTTTAGTACTGCAATCCTCTCCTTCTTCTAAAGCATTCTGCATTCCATTACGATACAGTCCACTCGAGAAAACTAAACACCTTTAACAGGTTCGTTGCCGCTCGTATGAACTGAAACCGCTGTATCCTGGGAGACGTTTGCTATGTCCGGTTGGAGACAGAATACCGGGGCATTTCGTCTTAAGGACAGAGTCGTTGACTCGCCTCGGTTTGCGTACTGTCGTTTTGTTTGCCGTACACGTTCTGTCCAAAATGCATGCTGTGAATATACTCGTCATATTGGTTTACAGATATGCATAATTACTTACAAAGTACATGCCGTGCATATGCTTAAATTCTAATTGCTTAGTCATGCACGAAACAATACTGATTCTGGAAATATGCCTGTTTCGTTTTCTTCCTACTGCCTCGTTACAATATTCTCAATTCTATTGCAAGTCTTTAAATTATGCATGTACACTTTGATTTCAACAAGATGTGAAATCATCCATAAATATTGTTAATGCTTTGTTAGATATAAAACAAAGGTTACCTTTGTTGCCTATTTGCATGTTTACTGCATCAGTATTTATTAATATATGTTGTTTGCCATCTACAGAGTTTAATGAATTTATTTTATAGTATAGAATATTGTAATTCATAACATTCTTAAGACGAAATCTGATTATTTATTCTGTACTATTCTGTTTGTAAATCAGTGTATACTGATTCAGTTTGCTGTTTCTGCTTTAACAGAAAACTGAAATATGGAAGGCGAAAGTTCCAACTCGTTCAACGGTGTGCATTTGGGCATTTCTGAGGAACAGAACAATGCTGTTCCTGTTGCACCCGCTGCTCCAGTCACTGCTCCTGTTCCTGCTGTTGGATAGGTTGAAAAGCCAGAGAAGTTTGGAGGAAGTTACTTCAAACGCTGGCAGCAGAAGATGCTGTTCTTCTTGACCATGTTAGGTTTGGCTAAGATGCTGACTGAGGATCCTCCGGAGGTGGTGCCGGTGGAAGACCAGAATGTGAACATGCAAAACAGTCTGATTGCTGAAGCGTGGAGTTACAGCAATTATGTTTGTTTGAGTCACATTTTAAGTTGTTTGGATAACTCATTGTATGGATTGTATTCTACTTATAAAACTGCGAAATCCTTATGGCAGACGTTAGACAAGAAGTACCGCACTGAGGATGCCGGTACTAAGAAATTTATTATTGGAAAATTTCTTGATTTTCAGATGACAGATTCCAGGACTGTTGTTTCTCAGATTGAGGAACTTCAGATGCTTGTTGCTGAGATGAAAGAGGAGGGTATGACCCTCAATGAATCTTTTTTGGTTGCTGCTGTGATTGAGAAGCTTCCTCTTTCGTGGAGGGAATTCCGAAGCTATCTCAAGCACAAGAGAAAAGAAATGTATTTGGAAGACTTGATTGTCCGACTCCGTATAGAGGAAGACAATTGAAGGGCATAGAAGAAGCCGTCTTCCAGTTCTGGCCATGCCAAAGCTCACGTTGCAGATGCGACGAAAAAGAAGAAAGGAAATTCTGTCGGAGTGAACGCGAAGGGCAAGAAGGTTGCCAAAAAGTTCACTGGAAAATGTTACAATTGTGGGATTCAGGGGCATCGTAGTGTTGACTACAGGAAGCCCAAGAAAAGACAAGAGAAAACCAAAGCCAACCTTGTAAATACAATGGATGATTTGGACTTGTGTGCTGTTGTTTCTGAATGTAATGCTGTAGGTAATCCTAGCCAATGGTGGGTGGACACTGGAGCCACTAGACACGTTTGTGCAAACAGGGGAATGTTCAAGGAATATGCTCCTGCGAAAGACAATGAAAGGCTGTACATGGGAAACAAGGATAGCTCGAAGATTGAAGGTTCGGGCAAAGTGATTCTGAAGATGACCTCCGGAAAAGAATTGACACTGCAGGATGTGCTGCATGTTCCCGACATCCGGAAGAACTTAGTCTCTGGTACTTTACTAGTCAGGCATGGATTTAGACTAGTATTTGATTGTAACAAATGTATTCTGACTAAGAATGGTGTATTTCTGGGGAAGAGGTACCTGATGGACAATATGTTTAAACTTAGTGTTATAACTGTTGTACCAAAGAAGACTACGCCCGATGAGGCTAATAAGACTGCTTCTACTTCCGCTTACATGCTTGAGTCTTCGTGTTTATGGCATTTCCGTTTGGGTTATGTTAATTATAAGTCATTGCAAAGAATGATTAATCTCGACTTATTACCCAAACTAAGTTTCAATAATGAAAAGTGTCAAGTCTGTGTTGAAGCAAAAATGGCTAAGTTACCATTTCCTTCAATCGAAAGAAACACTCAAGTGTTAGATTTAATTCACACAGATGTTTGTGATTTAAAGTTTGTGCAAACAAGAAGCGGTAAAAAGTACTTTGTGACTTTTATTGACGATTGCACTCGATACTGTTACGTTTATTTGCTAAGTAGCAAAGATGAGGCCTTAGATGATTTTAAAGATTATAAAAATGAAGTTGAGAATCAATTTAGCAAACGAAATAAGTCAATTCGTAGTGATAGAGGTGGCGAATATGATGCACCATTTAATGAATTTTGTTCAGAACACGACATTATTCATCAAACGACTGCACCATATTCCCCTCAATCAAATGGTATTGCAGAATGCAAGAACCGAACTCTGAAAGAGATGATGAATGCTATGTTGATAAGTTTGGGCTTACCTCAGAACTTGTGGGGGGAAGCAATTCTCTCCGCCAACGTCATTTTAAATAAAGTTCCATCTAAGAAGATGGATAAAACCCCATATGAACTTTGGAACGGCTATAAGCCTAGCTACAAATACTTGAAAGTGTGGGGGTGTCTAGCTAAGGTCGCAGTACCAAAACCAAGACAAGTCAGAATAGGGCCTAAGGCTATTAATTGCATATTCATAGGATATGCAACTAACATTAGTGCATATCGATTCTTGGTGCACAAGTCTGAGATTCCTGACATACATGAAAATGTTGTCATGGAATCAAGAAACGCAGTGTTCTTTGAAAATGTCTTTCCAAAGAAAGACAATAACATTGAAGAAGCAAGCACTAGTAAGCGAGTACGTGACACAACTCCTCAAGAAATAGAGGAACCTCGTCAAAGTAAAAGAGCCAGAATACCAAAGTCTTTTGGACCAGATTTTTTAACGTATTTGGTAGAAAATGATCCAAGGACATTTTCCGAGGCTATGTCAACTTCAGAAGCTCCCTTCTGGAAAGAGGCAGTTAACAGTGAGATAGAATCAATTCTTCAAAATCACACGTGGGAGCTGGTAGATCTTCCTCAAGGGAGTAAACCACTTGGATGCAAGTGGATTTTTAAGAAAAAACTCAAAGAGGATGGATCCATTGACAAGTACAAGGCTCGGTTGGTAGCTAAGGGCTATCGACAAAAGGAAGGTTTTGACTTCTTTGACACTTACTCACTAGGATTACTTCCATAAGAATGCTAGTTGCTATTGCTGCAGTCTACGACCTAGAGATCCATCAAATGGATGTAAAGACTGCCTTCTTGAATGGCGAGCTGGAAGAAGAGATTTATATGGAACAACCTAAAGGGTTTACTGTCACATGACAAGAAAGGAAAGTTTGTAGACTTGTTAAGTCTTTGTACGGACTTAAACAAGCATCAAAGCAGTGGCATTTGAAGTTTGATCAAGCCATGATGTCAAACGGTTTCAGGATAAATGAATGTGACAAGTGTGTTTACATCAAAAACACACCAAATGCCTATGTGATAGTATGTCTCTATGTAGATGATATGCTAATCATGGGAAGTACTCACGACATCATCTTGAATACCAAGAAGATGTTAACGAGAAATTTTGACATGAAAGACATGGGGGTTGCCAATGTTATTCTAGGAATTAAAATTTCTAGGGTAGCTGAAGGATTGGTCATGTCTCAAAGTCACTATATTGAGTCTGTTCTTAAACGATTCAATATGTTTGATGTAAAACCGGTAAAGACCCCACTGGACTTAAGTATACACTTAAGGAAGAACCGAGGCGAACCTGTAGCTCAATTAAAGTACTCACAAGTCATTGGGAGTCTGATGTACATAACAAACTGTACAAGACCAGACTTAGCTTGTTCAGTAAACAAATTGAGTATGTTCAACAGTAATCCAAGTGATGAACATTGGAAAGCTCTAAATAGAGTGATGAGATATCTGAAATACACAATGAACCTTGGATTACAGTACACAAGATATCCAGCATTATTGGAAGGATATTGCGGCGCAAACTGGATATCAGATTGTAAGGATTCTAAATCCACCAGTGGATACTTATTCACTGTAGGTGGTGGTGTTGTGTCATGGAAGTCTACAAAGCAAACATGCATAGCTCGGTCAACTATGGAAGCTGAGTTTATAGCACTCGATCAAGCTGGGGAAGAAGCTGAATGGCTTCGAAACTTCCTTGAAGACATTCCATGCTGGCCTAAGCCAATCGCTCCTATCAGCATACACTGTGACAGTCAGTCAGCTATAGGACGAGCTCAAAGCAGCATCTACAATGGTAAGTCACGACACATACGTCGGAGACATAATACCATTAAGCAGTTGATCTCTAATGGCGTGATTTCCATTGATTACATAAAATCAAAGGAGAATCTTGCGGATCCGTTTACAAAAGCTTTGCCTAGAGATCAAATGTCAAAGTTGACGAACGGAATGGGACTTAAGCCTACAAAGCATGAATCTTTGTAACGATAACCCAACCTTGTTGACTGGAGATCCCAGAATCTTGGTTCAATGGGAAAACTAAGTTATAAGGGTTCAGTTAGCACTTACTCATTCCGTTAAACAAAAGTGCTATCTGCAGAGAACCGTTAGGTTAAGCTAATGCTTTTAATGATGTCCTATATCTTGACACTTCAAGTGGGGTATGGCAGAATATGTAGGATCTGCAAGGCACCACTAGAAGAGGGGGGTTGAATAGTGGGTGCGGAAAATGTGGTTTTTAAAATTTGTTTAAAACTAAACAACTCAACTTCTGAAAACAGTTTCTGTTTTCAGGACCAGTTTTAAAACGTTTTGAAAACTAGGTTGTAGGCCTTCAAAAATTCTGAAATTCGGAGAGAACTTAGATTCAGATGTTATGAGTATCTCCTAAAAATTTCAGATTTAAATTCAACCTCTAACCCCTTGAAAATTCGTTGGTGGTCAGATTGCGCAAATCTGCCAGAACCGATACACTGATTTGAAAAATTAATTCCTATTTGTACACAACTCCAAATGCTCTGAAAATTTAACCACTAACCCCTTATATGTTATATTTAAATGGGTTGAAACAGTTTTGAAAAATTCTTTTGGGAAGTTAGTCAAATACGATCAAAGTCTCAACCTTTGCAAGCCTGAAAATCAGACTGCACTAGTCTCAGATCTTTGGACGTTTGAATGACTTATACTTGTCCAAAAGGGTTGAAACTTGTGCCAAAAGAACCCTAGAACGTGTGGCTATGTTTTCTGAAAGTTTCGTGATTTTTTAAATCGTTTACTATTTTTACGAACGTAATTAAAAACAGTAAACAGTGCTGAAACAGAAAATCAGTGCTGAAAGTAAATGACACCAAGAATTTTATACTGGTTCGGTTATCAACAACCTAATCCAGTCTTCAAGGAACACCTTCCTTGGTTCACACTAATCACACAACTCAAAAACACCTTACCACAGGGTTGATGGAGTTACACACCAACTCCAACCCTTTACAAACCTTGTATGATAAATACAATTGCGCACGAACACCACCACCTTGCAAGAATGAAGATTGATCACACCTTGATCAATCTTTTACAAAGATAAGGAATATGTGGTGGTCTAATACAAGCCTATTCAAGATTGAAAGATATGGAAACAATAGGCTTTCAAGAAGAAAGAAAGAAAGAAAATGTAGAAGAAGAAGGCTAGAACACTTTTGATCCTTGAACTTGCAACTCTTGTTCTTGTTCTTGTTTTGCTCTTCTTCCTTCCTTTTTAACATGTAATGGCCGACCCCTATAGGTCCTTCTCCTCTTGAAAATTATCTTCTAAGCCCTTGGGAGGATGTAAGTCATCATTGTGACAATGCCTTGCTTGCTTGGCATTATTCTATTGGATCATCATTTAGTCTTTGCTTACTTGGCACCTCTTTATTAGCTCAATGTTGTCAACATGATGACATGGAAAAAATCTGAGATTAACACTTTAAACATGTGCCAAAACAATCATAAAAACATTGCCAATTATCTCACAATCAATCCCACATAATTTGGAGAACAAATTGGTCTCATTCATGACCATAAAATCGGCCAACTCATTCCTTCACATGCTAAAATTTTCAGCATGTGCAATATTCTAGACATATTCAAAATATTGCCATAGTAGTATTATATCAATCCCTTGAAAATGAAGAGCCAAATATATCACAATTAAGATGCAATTTTCGGCTACTATTCACATGTGCTGAAAATTTTCAGCATGTGTTGAATTTTTGAAATCTTTCCTTGTGTGTCGCCCCCTTCAAAGTCACCCATCATGTGTAGCTTATTTTCCACCAATTAAAATGACAAATAAGTGTCAAATAAGCTCCACCTAAGCTCCATCATGGCTGAAGTGGCGTGTGATATGGCATATACATGTGTTGAATTTATTTTTGCAAACTTTGTAAAATAGTGCACATTTAATAATACACACATGTTATATTCCAATCAGCCCTTAATTTAATTTTCTAGAACACTTTAAGATGTATAACATATGTAAAAAGTGTCTAGATACATGTCACATGATATACCAAAAATGTTCCATGTGTTGTGTACGTAGAAAACCGAATTTTCGATATTTATCGATTACCCGATTTTTCTCTAATTTAAATCCCAACTTTTGCACATGTTATATATATTATGTTATAAATAATATATATAATATATACATTAAATCTCAGCACTTAGCTGGTCTAAAATGGTACCATTAACATGTGACAAAATTAAACTTGGAATCTTCACATTTTGGCCTTAAAGTGGGGTGATATGTGTGTGCCAACATGGAAAGTATTTTTGGCTGAACATATGGTCATGTGCACGAAAGTTTTATCACTTTTTGAAGTATAGGGGCTGTCCATTTATTTATGGCAATTACGTGACACGTTGGCGAAGTTTCGGTATTCGCCCGATACGGCAATTTTCGGTTTAGAACCTTTTATCGTGTCGTATTTAATTTGTCATCACCATATCTTATATCATATGATATAAGACCTGAATATACTCATAAATATGAGTTAAGTATAGTGGTGTGACGTTAACATACGTACGTGAAATACATAACGTGTCGGTAGTACGTTGGAATACATGTGTATGTGCCTTTTTCAAAAAATCTGAAAATATATGTAATATATATGTATATGGCGTGTCACATTAAAGAGGGGAGGAGGATAAAACTTTCCTTCCTTAGCTTTATTGCCTTTGTGCCTTTTCCAAATGTGGCTTCCTTTAATGAACTACTTAGTTTAATAAACTAAGTACTTCACTTAATGAACTAGTTTAGTTCATTAATGGTGGCACCTGAAAATAGCATAAACACAACAAATGTTTGCCATATGATGTAAGTTTTAACGCTTCATGGCTAGTTAGTACGGCAACATAATATATAAGCTAAATAAGGCAAGTAATGGCAAGTTATCATGCATACATGTACACGTTTATATATATATCATGCCCGTTTTATCTTATGCTCGTTTTTGTGCACATTTAAATCATGTATTTGAAAATCACTCAAACCCTTTTTTCTCAACAGAATACTCTTGATAGAAATCACCTATGTACGTGTAAAGTGAGGCCGCTTCTATGAGAATTCTGATAGGCAAGAATTCTCTAAAATACTTTCTGAAACCAGGGTTGTTCATGGCCATAATGAACACAACCATGAGAACCAAAAGGGGTGTTAAATGAAATGTTGTGTGAGTATCATTATCTAGGTTCATACTAAAGGCTGATAGTTCAAGACATCAGGTCACTACCCAGCTGAGTGGATCCGATGGTACATCACTAAGAAATGTTCAAGGCCAGAAGCTACCTCTTCTGATGCAACATTTCTTTGTCTGATTTCTCGATAGAGTCTGCATTCACATTTGCATTAATTTTTATTCATGTGGGCGATTGTTGGAGAAGTGGAAATCAGAAAAGTTTGGATGGCAAGTGGGTTTTGTCAAGGACCATACTTTGGGCTTAATTACGATTAGTATTCGTTAATCAAAAACGGAAACTAAAAAATTCTAAATTATCTACGTAACGAGTAGATGATTTTAGGCTTTTGAATCACTCGATTCCGATACCGGGTGAATGAGAAATTAATGCTCAAAGTTGGAGTAAAATTGGGTGGAAATTAGAAAATTGGTGATGTGGCCTCTTGAGGAGTGAACACATCACCAATTTGCTTGTATACCACATTGCCCACTTGAGATAGAAAGGCCACCACATATAGTTTTAGTTGGAGCTTTCTAAAATGTGCCCTTGGGCATGAGAAGTTTTTGATGAAGTCAGGACGTAGCTCAGGCAAGGTTCACCACACACGCCCGCCGCCGCCGCCCGCCAGCTCGGCCAGCCGGGCCGGCTCAGCTCGAGTTCGGGCTCGTGGCTTCGTGGCTCTGGCCTGTTCTTATCTTTTTAGAGAATTTTTCATTAAAATTTTCCAGAAAAAATAATTACTTGATCCTACGGTCTACAATTCATCTGCGGTGATCCAACGCTCTAGATCAAATCTGATCCTGCAGTTCAGCGCAGTTGTTGATCCTACGTCTCAAATTTGATCTTATCTTCGGTTTACTGATCCAATGGCCTACGTATGTTCAGACAAGGATTACGATCTAACGGTGGAGATCTTAACTGTTCTAATCCAATGGTCCAGATTCGTTCTGACCACAAACTATCTTCAACTTCCTTCAACCACCCTCCATCTATAAATTCGTTGCCATGCATGCGTTCTGAAGGACTGATTTTTCAGTACTACAATCCTCTCCTTCTTCTAAAGCATTCTGCATTCCATTACGATACAGTCCACTCGAGAAAACAAAACACCTTTAACAGGTTCGTCGATGTTCCTACGCCGTAGTGCCGCTCGTATGAACTGAAACCGTTGTATCCTGGGAGACGTTTGCTATGTCCGGTTGGGCACAGAATACCGGGGCATTTCGTCTTAAGGACAGAGTCGTTGACTCGCCTCGGTTTGCGTACTGTCATTTTGTTTGCCGTACACGTTCTGTCCAAAATGCATGCTGTGAATATACTCGTCATATTGGTTTACAGATATGCATAATTACTTACAAAGTACATGTCGTGCATATGCTTAAATTCTAATTGCTTATTCATGCACAAAAGAATACTGATTCTGGAAATATACCTGTTTCGTTTTCTTCCTACTGCCTCGTTACAATATTCTCAATTCTATTGCAATTCTTTAAATTATGCATGTACACTTTGATTTCAACAAGATGTGAAATCATCCATAAATATTGCTAATGCTTTGTTAGATATTAAACAAAGGTTACCTTTGTTGCCTATTTGCATGTTTACTGCATCAATATTTATTAATATATGTTGTTTGCCATCTACAGAGTTTAATGAATTTATTTTATAGTATAGAATATTGTAATTCATAACATTAGATTGGACACTTCAATTAAGGTAGCCATTAGATAAATGACTCTTAGTGAGAATGGATGATTTGTCGCGAAAAAAACCAAGAAAATGTTTACTGAGAATAGAGTGATGCAGTGAAGGGGTTTGTGGTTAAAATAATAAAGATTAAGTAATCTTGGAGAGAGAAAAAAGACACTAAAATGACTTTCTCCTTTTTGATGCCACCAAAATGAGTTTAATGTTTGGTAAATTACATATGATCGCAGAAAAACAAAATATATGTAACGTCAAGGATAAAAAAAAATTGATAGAGTAGTTACTACGTTCGAATTTCATTTGTTTTTATTTTTTAACATTGTTATGAATGTGGTCCCAGTTCCCATTATGCTATGTTTTCAGTAAGATTAACTGAAGCTAGGTCAGGATCATTGTTTAAGTTATGGTCATAATTATCTGACGCTTCATATAATCAAGTTTAGAAAACCTGACACATAATTTCATGATAAAAAGTATGTAAATACGTAAATAAGGACAAGTTCAATCAAGTGCTCACATGCCTTTAGTTATTGTCTTAAATAATAAACGCATTTGGGCCATAATATCATTGTGATATATATTTTATATGTCAATCATCCATATTAAAGTTGACTCATTACTCAACAACTCAGGTCAGATATCGAGGAAATGACTTGAAATCAAATACCAAACCAGCAGAGCGGTTCTTATTTTTGGAGTATTTTTCTTTTGGAAGGACCATACGTTGTGCAAAAAAGTTTGGCATATGTAGATATAGCCATAATTCTTTCTACGTCAAGTTATGTAGTTAAACCATGTAGCTCATTTGGAGGTTCGTAACTCGTTTATTCGTTCATTCGTTCGCTCCAAAACTGCTCTTTTAGGTTCGCTTTATGAAACTCACATCCCCTTTACTTATAACTAGGGTGTTAATGAACCGAACCAAACCGAATACTAAATTTCAATTTCGAATTTGTTTTGCTAAACAGTCAGTTCGTTTAGTGTAACCAGATTTAAATTTGGTTCGATAACACTGTAAATGTTTGAACGAGTCAAATCGTTTTAGTAAACGAACTCAAATAGGTGTCCGAATTTGGCTTGTTTAAGTAAAATTATTAAACGAACTCGAATCAAATACGAATCGAATTTGAACATTTTGCGAACTGTCTTGTTCGCTTAACACCCCTACATATAACACATCCACACAGGAAAAAAAAATACTTGAGTGTTGTCGTGCACTTTTTAAATCATATATAGACACTATTCATTTGACGTTATCTTTCAAAACTTTGCCTTAAAAGATCAGGCAAGAGTGAGGACCTGCAATTTTATTCATTACCAATAAACTCGAAATAAGAAGGCGAATGCATTTCTCCCCGGAGTTATAATCATGGATACACCTCAATGAGAGACTTGACGCCCACAATAGGATAAATTTTGTATCCACTGAATCCAGCCTTCTCAAATATTGTAGCAAATTCCTTCTCTGTTCTTTCTTTGCCGTTAAAAGCCACAAACATTTGCATATCAATACAGTTTTGTGCAGCCACAACGTCTTTGTCCGAATCACGAGAGCTTCCCATCACTATCTCAACAATAAGCAGCTTTCCTCCCTCTCCCTTAGATGAAAGAGCTTTCTTGCAGTTGACTAGGATTTTTATGCAATCTTCATCAGTCCAGTCGTGTAAAACCGACTGCCAACAATCACAGTTGCTAGCATCAGATTCAACTAATTATAAAAAAAGGTCGTAACACAAACAGTAAGGGACTCAACCACCCTCAGTCCTACAGGAGAGTGTATGTCAACCACCCCCGGTCCTACAATTGTATAGATGTAAATCAAGTTCTCAAAACATACTATTAGAAGTTTTTCATAGCACAAGGAAAGCACAAGAAAACCATTAGCACAGAAGTAATAACCGATGGGCGGGCATTGCATTCAGGTCATTCCACTAGGCAATAATACTCTCACATTATGCATCTAAACTGGCAAGGGTTCAAATATTCTTGATTTCCGTAAGATTCGAACCCACACTTCTTTTCCAAACCTCCTACATGAAACTATTGAGATATGTTATAGCGACAGATTCAACTAATTATATGTTCTAGATAGAGTGACTTGTATTCTGTCATCAACAATCTGACAGAACAATTCATATGAGCACAATGGAAGAAAATCTCAATTCAAGAGCAAATTGTTTCTTCATAAAAATAAAATGAGAAGAAAATAACAAAACTTATAGTGTTACCTTGAGAAAGATTGCATCAGCTTCTGGTACCTTATCAAACATGCTCCCTCCAAGAAAATTCAAGTTCTCTATGCCCTGCTGGTTAGCCACCACATGAGGAAGATCATACACCAAGCAATTCAAGCCAGGAAACTTCTTGGCAATAATCCTAGCAGTCATCCCTGTCCCTCCTCCCAAATCCACCAAGCAATTCACGCCTTCGAACGCGAAGGCGCAATGCTCAGCGAGCACCGTGGCTGTGTACTCTGACTCACCAGCCATGGCCTCATTGAAGATCTTCTGAATGCTAACATCTTCAGCTAAATAACCCCATAAGTTCTTCTCATGAGCCATCTCGAACGGGGTTCGCTCGTCAGTATCATTCTTGAACCAATCACTCAAAAAAGCCCATGGTTTCACCAAAGGAGGACAAGAAGTCATGCCTAACATTGCCTTTGCCATGTCGCCGATTAAAAGGCGACCGGCAGATGTGAGAGAAAATCTATTTTCATGATCTGGGCTTGATTCTATTTCAATTATGAATCCTGCGCTGACGAGAATTCGCATTAATCGATTGATTTGGGAGGATTTGGAAGGATTAATTTTTAGAGAGGACACGAGCTGAGTAAGGGTTATGGAATTGCCGTGGTTGTGGATAGCCTCTGGAATGCCAAGTTTCATTGCACATTCTAGAGATGCGGCGTTTGCGAAGCCAAATAGCGTTTTCCATAGTAGAGCTTCAGCTTTCACAAGCTCAGCCTCCTTCTCTGCCGTTGCCATTTCTGTGATTTGGATCTGTTTTGATTTGGTTCTCTTTTTCTTTTGCTGTGTGAAAATAGGAACTCATGTATCTGTTGTACTCATTTATAGAAGCAAACAGGGGAAGGAGTGTGTTAATTTTTCTCACTTGACTTTCTTCTTTCTTTTCTTTTACTTGAAATTTAGGAATCCATAACTCAAACCCGGGATACACTCCTACTCTTATTCCTTCATCTAATTGAATTCGCTTTTAGACTGTTGTAATGATACTCCCTCTTTTTACAAAAATATTGTTTTTCCCTACTTTATTCAACGATACTCCCTCCGTTTAAAAAAATATTGTCTTCTTTACTATTTTAATATGTTTTGAAAATATTATCAACTTTCTAAAAAGATAAGTATTGTTACTTAAAGTTTTTATACTCTCTTCTTAATTAACAATTACATAAACTTTTTCTATTTTATCTAACTAAAGGTAGAATAAACTTAGTACCTCATAAAATATGGAATTTTTTAAATTATGTTCAAATCATGTTATGACAATATTTTTGAGGCGAAAATAGTGTAACTTTTTTATTGTGACTGCATAAAAACTGTATTTCAGCTCATTAGGTGACGCAATTTAAATAACTGACTGAATCTTTTAGCTCAGTAAACTAAAAGATATCAGTAGATAAACATATCTATACACTTTTTGTATATCTCAGGTGGCTTAGAAGTTTGGAAAAGTTTATTTTGTTATGTAGATTGTTTCGGTGCTACTTTTTTGGTACTTCGTTTTTGAAGTCGTCGAGATGGGAGTTGGTGGTGCTCTGGGACGGTTGGGATCTCCCCACCCTCATTTTCCTCAATCCTTTGTGACCACACGATACGTGGCAGTAAAGGAGAGTGATGAGGCTAGACGAGGGTCACCTGCATCTAGCCTCACCACCCTCCTTTGCTGCCACATGTCGCGAGGTCATGCGTCACCGCACCTCCTTGCGCTGAGGGGATATTATCCCGCTCCGGGTGGGTGTGGCAACATCCAAACTCCTTCCATCCTCCCAATATTACTATCGTTTCAGTTCTGAGAAATTTTATGAATGATATAAATCAAATCAATTAGCAAATTTATAGGCGAGACCACATGATTTGGTACTCATAAAATATTTGAGTTCAAACCTGCTCGATATAAGAAGTTGACGATAAAGTCCAAACATCCACATAACATCTATGATAAAATGTCTGAGTTCAAACCTGCTCGATATAAGAAGTTGACGATAAAGTCCAAACATCCACATAACATCTATTAATATTCGAACTGATAACCTTTGATCCAATCTATTCCTATACTTACTCCATCCACACTGTTTTCACTTTGTGTGTCTTCAGAACATAGCCCCAGGGGTTCTCGAAAGGAAGGTCAGGGGTTCAATTCTTGCCAAAGGCAAGAAAGCCCCTTCCCAGCAAGTGCATAGTGTGGGAGCTCCTTGGCCTATAGGCTTGCCTGCAGTGTTGGGGACTCTTTATGCAGACTACTGTGTAAATAACCAACCTCCTGCTAACGGGCCGTTGGATACCAGATTTACATCCCTACATTACATTTGAGACTGAATATGACAGAGACTCTTACTAGCTCAACCTTTGTTTTCACTGTGTGTAGATGATTGTTAGTATCATTTTTTCCTCAGAAGTACTTGAAGGTTTCACACCAAACTAATAAATAAGTGGTTTTATCATTTATGATGGTCCGTTACCATGCTTCACGATCTGAGCGTATGTCCTCTCTACGTATAGTTGATCCAATGAAATGCTTTCATTTGATTCGAATCATGATGCTCCCTGAAATTTGTCCTAATAAACAATCCTAACAAACAGGGAAAAAATCATAAAAAATTACATATATATAAAATTATTGTTTTCACATAAGAATATCCAAAAATTATGGGGAAAAAAATCAATCGGTAACATAAAGCAGCAACTCAATAATTTTTACCTAAAAAACTATATCCGCTTACTCAAAAGCTAAAAACTCTTCCCCTTTTGTTTGAACGGTTATAATCATGATTTTTCAAAATGCATTTTCTATAAAAAAAAATTTAATTAATTTTTCTCCGTCGTTTTTTTATCACATGAGAAAAACAATACTCGAATAAATTAATGATTTATATAAAAGTAAATTAATTTATCTGAAACAACATGTTACAATGATCAAAATGGGTACCTAACTAAATTTCAGTATGCTATCTATGTTGTAACTTACTACATAAAATTTATTGAATTAGATGAATTCAAACAAATCAATATTGTACTACCTCCGTCACAAAATATAAATTTACTTTGACTTTTCAACATACTTAATTTAACTATGTTAAAATATCAAAATAGAATGGTAGTTTAGGACATGGGAATATGATTTAGGTCAAATTATTCAAACGATGATTATAATTGTCTCTTAAGTGGACCTATGATGCTGAGGTTGGTTAACTTATTAATTAAAAGATTATTGACATACCCAACTTACCCTTCCATTGGTTGTAACAATTCATAGTCATGTTTTCCCTTTTTTTTCTCGTCTCTATCAAAATCTTACCCACTTTCTATAATTAAACTACGAACTCAATATATCTAGTTGTCAAATTCTAGTTCTCAAATTGTACAAACATTGCATTAATGATAAACAAATAATGCATTAGAGGATAGAATTGGAAATGAAAGTTCCAGAACATATTCCAGTGGTTCTAGGTAGAGGTTTCGAAAGGAATGTCAGGAGTTCGAACTTTGACGAAGGCAAGAATGTTTGAACTCCCTCCATGCTAGCTGCATAGTGTAGGAACACTATTGGCCCGTGGAATGACCTGATAGGCTGACAGGCCAGCCCGTCAGTTGTTCTTTCAGTGCTAATGGCTCCTTGTGCTGTTCATGTGCTATGACAAAATTCTAATAGTAGGCCCTATGAACCTGATTTACATCCCTACACACCCTGTATTACGTGGGGTGGCAGGGAGCCTTACTGATTGGGGTTAAGCGAAAAATAGTTTTAATGAAAACATATTGCATTTAATGATGCCTCCTTAATGGCCTATATTTTTTAAATAATATTCAGTACCTTTTTATTATTCATTCCATCCTAATTTCATCGCCATATTTTGTAAAACTAACTTATTTAGAGAATATCATTTATTTAACTTGTACGTTATTTAATTTTATGACCATTTTCCAATTTTAACCTAGTTCTCTCCCCTCCCACAACTCCGATAAGTTCTCTCTCCTACCACTAGGGCTGTAAATGAACCAAGCAGTTCGGTTGTTCGGTTCGTTTGGCTCGAGCTCGAGCCCGAGCTCGGCTCGGATAAAAGGTTAATGAATAGAGCTTGAACACCTTTTTTCTGTTCGAACTCGGTAAGTGGCACCGTTCGTTTAAGGTGTTCGGCTCGTTAATGTTGTTCGTGAGTTAAACGAACCAAGCTTGAACACTTAAATATGTTCGTTTAAATAAATGAACAAGCTCGGGTCGTTTGCTAAGTTAAATGAACCGAGCTTGAACAACGCAATGCTCGGTTCGTTCGGCTCGTTTACAGCTCTACCTACCACTATTATCATTAATGGCAAGGATAGTTTAAAAACGATACATTAAGTTACTAAAAAAAATTCATATTAAGTGGATGTCAATTTAGGACAGCTAGAAATAATATATTGGACTAATACTTTTTCGTCTCAAAAGTATGGTTATCATTAACGTTTTAATGTACTGTAACTTATATTATTACGTTCAAAAATCAACAAAGAAGTTTTTTAAACATATGACGTAAAAATATACAGGAATGAAGAGAGTGAGATGACAAAAGAGATGTTTGCATTTACACAGGGCCACTCATGCTTGTATATTTTTCCTTTGATAAATGATTAACTATTAAGATGGTTGATAATTACTGGGCGTTATTTTAAAATATACATAGTTCGTGAAAATTTTGTTATCCCAAATGCGGCAAACGATTTTATTTTGTTCCGCCGAATTATAAGGTGGCGTTTGGTTTGCAATCGGATATCGAAATCAGAATCGAAATGGGTATTACAAAGTATGAGTTTGGAGTATATGAGTTTTAGACTAAAACTGATAGTTGTTTGGTATTGAATTAGAAATGAGTATGATAGACATTGATGGTGTTTGGAACGTACCGAAATTGAAATAGGTACCCAATATAGGCGGCCGGAAAAATGACCCGAATTTTTGACCGGCCGGAATAGTGACTGTCCGGCGGCGGTGGACCGGCGGCGTTAACCGGCGTTGATCGATCATAACCCTCATTCCCCCATATTGATATAGAGAGGGGCTAGTATGTCAAAAAACGATATCCATTACCAAATAATTGAATATCATATTGATAGTCATACCTCTCATTTTTTTTTGGCAGAATAGGGATCTTTATTTCATTTGAAATGTCAAAATAGTTACAATGCAACAATCCAAGACTAATGAAACTATTTACAAAAACTCAGCGTCCTCAGCATTTACAATGCAGGAATGAGCAGAAAGTAGCATCTCTACGCGATGGAAAATCTCCCGGACTCGTTGTCGTGCCTCTCATTTTACAAACAAACAAATTTGAATTCTTCTAAACTCATTCTCTTATTCCCAAACCTTCAAACTAAAACACTACCTAAAACGTTAAGGGAGTAATTGCTAAAAATTTAATGCTTAATCCATGACTAATAATTGACACACAAGCCGAGGTGTGCAGTGAGCCAATAATGTTTGGGGAACAGCGTGGGTCATGTATTTTTAACGTTTTGCAAAAAGCTTGGAGCAAAAGTATTTTGAAGGATTCAAAACACAAGTTAAATCGTCTTTTAGATTAGCTGATGAATTACGCCCTATATAAGCCGTTTCTTCGCAAATTAGACATTCAATCTACCAGCAGTAGAATACTTATACTGTGCATATCACTATATTCGAACTCTTAATCTCTTGTAGCAAATCTTAACCCGAGTACCAACTGAAGTGTGTACTAGATCACATTTTGCAAAAGCTGCACTCCTATATATATATATGTATATATATATGTATTTGTATTTGTATAATCGCAAAATACTAATTCATGCTTGTATCGCATAGCTACAGTGGGTTGTGTTTAAGGTGAGCTTTGCCGAACCTGCACTCTGTGAATCCTGTATATACTTATATTCACACATTAAATTTTCACTATATGTGCAAGTGCAATTAATTCCAAGCCTTACCAAATATATGCCAGAAATAACCCAGAACAAAACTTATTAACTGTGCCTAGATTAAATATAGGATTTATCCATGCTGGACTAACATATAAAAAGACGTTCTCGATGCACTACGCGTTTGTATATGGTACAGAGAAAGATCGGATCGCTTTGCGATCGGATGTGCACATTTTACTTTCCATTTTTTGTATAAGAGACTGTTTTCGCTGTTCAAACCTGTAACCAAGGTCACAAAGCAACAGTCTTACCCGTTGTTCCAAGTCTCCCTTACTAGAATATCATATCATAGTAGCAAACCACTCGTTTTATTCGAGAATTCCAGATCAACAGTTTGTTACAACGCTAATTTCTGATAAGAAACAACAAATGACATGGTAAAAGCGAGTTGTTCAAACTCATTTACAGGGCATGCTTGGTCTGAGCATCCTGTTTCATCACATGTTCAAAGCCCTACTGGGATACCCCGCATAGGCACCGTCTTGGAAGTCACAAGTCCAAAATTTTCATCCATGTTAATATCCTCAGGCTTCATTCCGTTCTCAAGCTTCCAATCAAAATTATGAATCATTATGCCTAGAATCAGATGCACCATTCGATACCCGAGATTAAGCCCCGGACACATCCTCCTCCCTCCTCCAAAAGGAAGGAGCTCAAAATGTTGTCCTCTCACGTCAATTTTGCTCCCCAGAAAGCGTTCAGGTAGAAACGCTCTTGGGTTTTGCCATATATTTTGGTCTCTACTATAATCCCAGACATTAATCAGAACATGTGCATCTTTTGGAATTATATATCCATTTATTTCAACATCTGCATCCGCTTTGCGTGGCATGAGAAGCGGGGTGGTAGTGTGGAGGCGGAAGGTTTCTTTAATTATTGCTTGCAAGTAAGATAGTCTTGATAAGTCTGATTCTTCAATAATTTCTTTCTCGCCTAAGACTTCTTTAAGTTCAGCTCTTGCTTTTCCCAGCTTTTCTGGGCTGCGTAGTAATTCTGTCATTCCCCATTCAACTGTAGCTGCAGTGGTATCTGTTCCCGCCAGAATAAATGCCTACGTAAAAGATTACCAGAAAAACCACTTGTCAAATTAACGCTGTATAAGAAAAAGTTGACTTACCAATACACAAATCTTCATATCGCTAAGAGGAATACTATTCTCACCCGTATGTCAAAACTGGCCCAGATTTGATGTAAAATAATGTCACTTGCATCTTGTGCCATGTACAAACGCATAGGTAAAGGGGTAAAAAAGAGTTCAGTTAAAAAAAAAGGCAAAATTACCAAGTTTTGCCCATAGGACATGAAAGACGAACAGGAAGCCATGGACACCTACATAATTGTTACAAAACCTACGAAATAAATATCCATACACCTAGAAAACCTAAACAAACTTTGTCAAGCCGATATATGGGAGATTAGATCTCCTTACCCCCCAACCGTCACCTCTTTGCCCAACGCCCGCTACGTGGAATCAAGGTGGGGGTGTAAAGACTAGATGAGTGTCACCCGCTACGTGGAATCAAGGTGGGAGTGTAAAGACTAGATGAGTGTCACCCGCATATAGTCTCAACAGCCCACCTTGCTGCCCACCTTGATGCGACGGGCGGTGGGCAAGGAGTGACACGTGGGGGTGAGTAGATCCGGTCCGATATATGGTGGGATAGTGTTCATATTGTTACTGAGGGGACTGAATAATTTCCTTAATAACTTATAGATCCAAGCTGAAGTGAAATACATACACAGAAAAGGTCTCAACTCTATGCTCTTTAATATTCTTGCATAATCATACACACACACACACTCTGTAGTGCATATGAAAATCGTATGAGCTCATCAAGGATAAAAACTCACCAGGAGCAAATGCTTCAAGTCATCAATGCTGAAATCCTTTTCTTCCTTAACCAATTCATCAAGAAGAACATCCAATATATCATTCCTCTTGGGAAAACTCTCTACCGAACACCTTTCCTCCTGGCGTTGTTTGATAATACTATTAAATATTTCCAACGCTTCTCCAATAACTTTCTTGCTCCTCCTCCGAACCCCTTGTGGGTCTATAAACCTCAAAATCGGATAAAAATCCGAAACATTTGGCTCCCCAATAGTATCCAACAAAACCCGGAAAAGCTGTTTCAGCTGCCCGGTGGAATCAGATCCGTAAGTGCCAAAACTCTGTGAGAAAAGGGAATTAGAGATAAAATTGATTGCAGTTGCAAAAGCAGCTTCCCCAATCCTCACAACTTCACCTTTAATCGAACAATCACGCAAATAATTACGTAATTCTTTCAATTGTTGCTGCCGGAGTCCTTGACTCGCGTCGAGTTTTTGCGCAGAGAGTAACTGCTCTGTGCTGATTTTCCGGATATTTCGCCACTGATTTGAAACGGGTAACCATAGAATCGCCGATTTATCGTGGCCGTGCACTTTTGAGGCATCTGGTATCGGACGGCTGGAGAAAACTAAGTCATGTTTTTGAAGGATTTCTCTGGCCAGAGTGGGAGATGAGACTACAATGGTTGTTTGAGAGCCTAGTTTGAGTGACATTATGGGACCATGTTTTTTGGAGAGTTTGGCTAGTGATTGATGGGGATTGGTGCCTAGTTGGAGAATGTTTCCGATGATCGGAAGCGGAATAGGGCCCGGAGGAAGCCGGGATAATCGCCGGAAGAAAAATGGTGATATGAGTTCGTAAACTATGGTGCAAACTATCAAGGTGAGGGCTATGGAGATGACAATGTCCATGCTTGCTATTTCTGTAATGGCGTCTTTGTGATTTCTTCTTTTAAGGATGGGAGCTTATTAGAGCAAGCTCAGTGCAGCGTCGAACATTTATAGCCGATGGAGTTAAAAAGAAGTACCAGTGAAACTTACCTACTTACAAAATCATTTATATCAACAAATAGAGTTAATTACATATCTCATGCAAATTCATCAACAAAATTTTATGTGTCATCCGTGTTTAACGAATTGCTTTAGATATCTATATTTATTGGAAAAATTATTACATGACATCTTTGATGATGTTTTTGATGATGTTATAAAGACAATTTTCATGTGTTTTTTTTTTAAAAAAGTTTAATAAAAAATAATTCAAAAATAAAAAAATAAAATCCTCACCCCCACTCCCAATCCCACCGCCCCTTCATCTTCTTCTTCGCTTCTTTGTGCAAAAGGTTGAACCCCAACCCAAAAGATCCACACTGGTCTAGCTCCAAAGAGCTGCGTGGAAGATTTAAATCAGGAGTCCAGCGGCCGTCTAGATTGAATGAGATATTACGAAGTTATCCACCCAAAGAGCTGCGTGGAAGATTTAAATCAGGAGTCCAGCGGCCGTCTAGATTGAATGAGATATTACGAAGTTATCCACACAAGTTGCCCTAACAAATCAGACATTTGGCCTAGCACCAGAGAAACACCACACTATGCGCATCTCTGGATTCGAACTCATGACCTCTTTGTTGCAATCCCCAATTAGTACCAACTGAACTATTCATCTTCTTCGTGGCAAAAGGTTGAACTCCAACCCAAAGGGCCCCTACTGACTCAGCCCCCATGAGTTGCGTGGAGCCCTTCATCTTCTTCTTCGGTTGCATACTAGGTGGTTCCGCCCAAGTTCCCCACCCCCACTCCCCCCCACCCTTCATCTTCTTCTTCCCCAACAATACGGAATTCCAAACATGAAATTATTTGGAACTAATTCAACAATAAGGAAAACAAGTTCAATAAGGTATTCAAATTGCAGATGAAAACATTAGAGAGACTTGTTTGCAACCAGGCAAGAGAAGAATAGGCTATTGGCGATTTAATTTTAGATGCATCTAGTTAACATCTAGGACATCACATCATCATCTTCAAAGAAATATAATTAGCAGAACATAAAAATATCCCTGAAGATGATTAATTGAATGCTGGAATTATAACAGAAATAATACACCAAGAAAGACCAAAATCAGCAATTTTACAGATACCGCAAGTCAGAAACAGCAACTATATCAACTTCACATCAATTAAATTTCCATTCCCACATGCAAAAAAAAAATTCCTCAAATCAGGGGGTTGGCCACCATGCTCCAGGTTCGTGTGTTGAGACACACCAGAGAAGAGTAGAGAGAGGTTGGCAGAGGGGATGGATGCGTGGAGGGGTGGGGGAAGAGAGAGACCATTTAGACAAACGGATGATATTTATTTATTCAAAATATTCACTGCTATTACACAAGAGAATCACCTGGTATGCAACCGAAGAAGAAGATGAAGGGCGGTGAGCGTGGGAGCAGGGGTGCAGCTTTTCTTTTTATTTTTGAATCATTTTTTTTAAACTTTTAAAAAATAAATGAAAATTGTTTTTATGAGGTAATCAAAGATTACATGTGTTAATTTTTTCAATAAGTATGGATACCCAAACTAATTCGTTAAAGTACAGATACCGCTTAAAATTTTGTAAATAACTTTAGATACCAAGTGCAATTAAATCTCAACAAATATAAACAAAATGAAACAATGCCCTATCCGTTTTAGAATTATAGATATCATTAACTTTACATCATAATTTAAATTGAAATATGCTGAAATGTGGGGGTAAAGGAAACATTATAACTATTTTTATCACATATTTAAAAGTAAACCTAAAACTATATGCGGTGGTTCTATTAAAACTGTCGTGTGACACCAACGACGGTTTTGACATAACTGCCGTGTGTCATTTTGAGTTTTGGCATACGGTGGCACTATGCGCTTAACGGTTTTGACACCACTTCCGTGAGCACCGCGGTTTTGACAAAAATCACAAAGCTTAACGCGGTTTTGACAAAATTGTGATGTACATAATTTCACAAAATCTCTACTCGTACACCACGGTTTTCTGAAAACCATAGAAATATTTCACTGCTTTATAAAATGCAATGAAAGCTAACCAATTTCACACAAAAACTTCATTCTATCCTATGCATTAATATATTCTTCTGTGCAACAATCTATTTAAATTTAAAATTGACGTTTTGAATTTCACATTTGGTAAGAGAATGTGTAGCGCCCACTCCCGAACCCTAACATCGAGAACAGGGCACCCGCCGTAGCCTACTACGCTGACTACAAGACGTCGTTACAATTCAATTACACGTCATCATAATAACGTAAATTGATGTCAGCGGAAGTCATTACTAAAATCCTCGATAAAATAAACATCATCATTAATACAATGTCTAAGAATTTCTAAATAAATACAATAGTCAAATGTATGTAAATACAAATCTCGAAAATACATAAACCTCGAATACTGGAATAACTGTCTCAACCAACCCTTGAAAGTCTTTTCTGAATATCCTTAATCTCGAAATCTCCCGTCTCAATCTTCCACGGTATACTAACTCTTGTGTAAGCATACCCTAACTTCTCCTACCTGCAAAACTGGTGAATGGTGGTGTGAGCCAAATCAACAGGCTCAGTAAGTAACCTATCTATACCCATTATGGAAATCATACATACAGAGATAATTACAAATAACATTTACAAATCAACATACATGTCAATCGAGTAAATAAACTGCAGAAAGTAAGTCACTCCACATAATAATGCGCAACTTCATGATGCATGCCTTCTCTACGTGTCACACGCAACAAAAGACATGCCATGCACGATGCTCATATCTCTACCGTGCAATGCATGAACCTCGAGGTGATCCTACCACACGGCTCGTCAGGCCACACGCCCCGTCGGGCCACACGCCTCATAGGACCACACGTCCCGTAGGACCACACGCCTCATAGGGCCACACGCTCCGTAACGTGGAGTCAGCGAACACACGCTCCGTAACGTGGAGTCAGCGCACACACGCTCCGTAACGTGGAGTTAACGCCCTGAAGGGATGCAATGCTAATGCACATGCCATGAATGTTGCACACACATAATCCACAATCCGGCGCATACACGCTCCTATATATACCCGCGCCCATACACGTGCATATATACTTGCATGTCTACCCCCACACATCCATATACACATGCAATACGCATTGAGATCGTACAACCATACATACACCCAGTTCATTTATACATACCTAGCTCGCATATACATACAACTCGCATATGGAAAAAGTCCAATTACAGATATGCAGTAAACAACACACTGATACACGATAATTATAACAAGCACAGATAGACCACTTACCTCTGATGCATGACAGTATAACGAGCACAGATAGATCACCTACCTCTGATGTATGACAGTATAACGAGCAAAAATAGACCACTTAATTCTTATCGGTCAAAGTAGTTTATTCTCCAATGTATATATTTTAATTCTGCAAATGAAACAAACAAATATATAACATATATAATCCCAACCAAATCAGTTTATTCACCAATACAAAATAAATAAATATATAACTTATATTCTTTCGGCCAAAATAGTTTGTTCACCATTATAATATAAGTAAGTATATATCTACCTTTTCGGTCCAAGTAATTCCTTTGCTAATATATGTTCTTAACTAAAAATAATAATACTAAAATAGTTTGTATAATAATATATATTTTAAATCTTAAAATACTAAAAGCAAATATATAGTTTTATCCAAAAATAGCTTATATAATTATATATATTTTTAAATTACAAAATTAATATGAATAAATATATATTTTTAACAAAAAAACAGTTTATTTAATTATATATATTTTTTACTCCGAAAATAAGATAAATAAATGTATAATTCTATCCGAAAAACAATTTATATATTTATATGTATTTTTAAATCCGAAAATAATATATGTTTAAGTATAATTTCGTTGAAAAACATTTTCTATAATTGTATTTATTTTTATATCTGAAAATAATACACATAAATGTATAATTCTATTAAAAAACAGATTATAAAATTAATTATATATTTCAACCGAAAAACATTAAAACAGTTTTCAACACTTAATTTGCATACAACTAAGGTAATGACATCATATATATTTTAATTTTATGCAAAACAGTTTATATAATAAATATATATAGTTAATACAAGAAAACCATATATATATATATATATATATATATATATATATATATATATATATATATATATATATATAACTGTAATAAAAACTATATGTATATATATAAATAATTTAGAATAAAACAGTATACAATTATGTATATATATATAAATCTGTTTATAAAACTCTATGCATATAAATAAATCAGAAAAACAGTAAATAATTGTATAAATATATATAAATCAGTATATAAAGCTGTATATATATAAAACAATATTCGGAAAACAGAGTATAATTCTACTAAAATCAGTTTATGTAATTATATAAATGTTTAAATACAGAAATAACATAAATATGTATGTAATTCAGTTAAAACAGTTTTATATAATTATATATATATATATTTAAATACGAAAATAACTTAAATATATATGTAATTACCTTAAAAAACAGTTTTATAATTATACATATATTTAAAATAAGAAAATAACATAAAGATATATATACTTATATTAAAAAAACAGTTTATATTTATACATATATAATTTAACACCAAAGTAGGTATAAAAATCTATGTATTTCATATAAAAAACAGTTTGTAATTATTTATATATAATTTAATACGAAAATACATATATAAATCAACATAATCTTTGAAAAAAAACATTCATAATTATACACATATGATTTAATACGAAAATACATGTATAAATACTCATATAGTGTACAAAAACATTTTATTAATTTATAAATATATTTTGATGCGAAAATAAATATTTAATTTCATGTTTCCTATAAAAATCTTTGATACTCTTATACATATATAATTAAATACGAAAATTAATAATTATATTCATGTATTCTATACCTACACATATGTCCATTCATATATATACATATCTAACAAATCACATATAACTATAACATAAATTTATATTTACTTGGAACAAAATAAATAATATCATACTAAAGAATCAATCTTCACATGCTTTATGGCCAAAATATATAAATACATATACATACATATGCATACACGCCATATACATACATAAAAATCAAAAATATACATATAAATTTTACAAATGCATAACGAGTACGGATAGGGTACTTACCTATTTTTTCTTCTTCTTCTCTTTCATTTCTTTTTCATCTCTTTTTTTTCCCTTCCTCTCTTCTCTCCTTAGCTCTCAGTTTCCAGCAGAAACTTTGTTTTCCTCTTTGACTAATGTGCAGCCGGCTATCTAATGGAATGAATAGGGGGTTTCATTATTTAAGATTGCAGGGGAAATTAGGAAGGATAGTGAGTATTAAAGGGGTGTAATGGCTTGGGGGTTATGGAATGAGAAGTGGTGGTGGGGGTTTAATGCAATAGTTATTTTTTTTGTTATTTAATGTAATTATCATTATTATTATTTTTTCTTTATGCACCCAAAACCCTTGGGTGTAACATACTCCCCCCTTACAAAAAGTTTCGTCCTCGAAACTTGCGTATCTTACTCAAAAGAGGCGGATACTTCTACCGTCCTTCTTCTTTGAGCTTCTATTTCCATTCTGATACCTCCAATGTTAGCATGAGTTCTCTAGGCCATTGATGTTCTATTTACCTTCTGACATTGACCGTTGGGTCATCGATATCTATATCAAACTCCTCCATCTCTTTCAATACTAATACCAATGTTCCTCCACGTAGACTAAGTTCCCAAATTTATTTCTTGTATAACTACATGGTAGTTTCTAACTTCTTTGTCCTTTGCTGGTTAAAATCATAATCTAATCTTTCCATAACTCTAGAATTAAACATAAGGGTATAGTTAACACGCTGAATGATCCCAAAACTCTGTCATCAGTCTACATGGAAGTCATATCTACTGTCATCACCAACCTTCTATATTCAAATCTTATGTGTACTAAAATCTTATTTTAACATCTTATTCACAAAACCAATCTCATAAACCGTATGTATTTTAAAACCATGTATACTATAATACGATTCAATTTAGTCATCGCTAGCATCACACAGATGATCTCGCACTCGTAGGGTTCAATCTCTAATTTAATTTTTCCATAGTTGCAACTTGGAAAATTTCACTATACCATCATAAGTATTCAAACCTACTTGTGACATCATCAACTTATCGTATGATTTAATGCTTGATCGTAGTTTATCCATATTCGTTCTATATTCTATTCTATATTCTAATATTCAACTAAGTGGTCATTAACTTAGGCTTCCTAAGCATTCGAATTCACTATGCTTCTGCGCGTCACACTGACCTACTGTATTTCTTTAATTGATTATTTCAACCGCTAATTTTAACCCTATTAAATCCCACATGAATAGCAAATTTGATGTTCATGATTACGCTAATTCAATTCACACCTACTAGATTCAGCAATACTTACATGTTCCTTTATTCACCTCAATTTTTTTTAACGACACTAATATCATCATCTTATCTTAGTAATTCTAAGATTTACATCTTAGCTACCGTCTAAATCCTTTGCGGATAATATCATTTATCAAGACTACTTACTTACGTCCTGACTAGTCTAACTTCTTATTTGCATCGACATGTTGATTCTAAACATAGGTTATGTACCGCAACTATAGCTCCAAATCGAAATTGTTTGTACTAAGGTTACGCAAATAACTTCTTGTTGCTATGTATAAATACCTACCCGAAACTTTCCCAACAATAAATGATTATGTGCGCCAGCCATGGTCATAGCCAATTTAGGACTGTCAGTCAATATCTTTACAAAGGCTAATATGTGAACCTTGCTTCTTTAACTTATATCAATGAATTTTATGAGTTTCTCTATGGGTAGTTATACTAATTAATTAATGATTAAACTTAGTGCTCTTTTTTTAGGGCTGCTATACCGGGGTAGTCTCTCTAAGGGTCAGAGGAACAGATTAAGGTAAGATTGTAGCTCTAGGGTGAATTTATCTTACAGATAGATAGATAGCCAAATTATCAATCATAGTGGATATGATCGCATCTTAGCCCTATACCAGCCATAAAAATCAAGCTCTTAAGATATAGGCGTAACGTTGCCCTAGGTATGCGTACTCCTTAACAAATCATCCCTTAAATCTAAGGTCATCACCTATTTTCTAAGATAACTGTGTATGTCTATGATCGTCACTTATGCCTAGCATCATGAACTATGTTCAATATCATTCAAATCGTCACTTAATTCTAAGATCATGGCCTAAATTTATGCTTCCGCCGTGGTTAGAGCCATGCTCTGATACCACTTGTAGCACCCCACTCCCGAACCCTAACATCGGAAACAGTGCACCCGCCGTAGCCTACTACGTGGACTACAAGGCGTCGTTACAATTCAATTACACGTCATCATAATAACGTAAATCGATTTCAGCGGAAGTCATTACTAAAATCCTCGATAAAATAACCATCATCATTAATACAATGTCTAAGAATTTCTAAATAAATACAATAGTCAAATGTATGTAAATACAAATCTCGAAAATACATAAACCTTGAATACTGGAATAACTGTCTCAACCAACCCTTGAAAGTCTTTTCTGAATATCCTTAGTCTCGAAATCTCCCGTCTCGATCTTCCACGGTATACTAACTCTTGTGTAAGCATACCCTAACTTCTCCTACCTGCAAAACTGGTGAATGGTGGTGTGAGCCAAATCAACGGGCTCAGTAAGCAACCTATCTATACCCATTATGGAAATGATACATACAGAGATAATTACAGATAACATTTACAAATCAACATACATGTCAATCGAGTAAATAAATTGCGGAAAGTAAGTTACTCCACATAATAATGCGCAACTTCATGATGCATGCCTTCTCTACGTGTCACACACAACAAAAGACATGCCATGCATGATGCTCATATCTCTACCGTGCAATGCATGAACCTCGAGGTGATCCTACCACATGCCTCGTCAGGCCACACGCCCCGTCGGGCCACACGCCTCATAGGACCACACGCCTCATAGGGCCACATGCTCTGTAACGTGGAGTTAGCGAACACATGCTCCGTAACGTGGAGTCAGCGAACACACGCTCCGTAATGTGGAGTCAGCGCACACACGTTCCGTAACGTGGAGTCAACGCCCCGAAGGGATGCAATGCTAATGCACATGCCATGAATGTTGCACACACATAATCCACAATCCGGCGCATACATGCTCCTATATATACCCGCGCCCATACACGTGTATATATACTTGCATGTCTACCCCACACATCCATATACACATGCAATACGCTTTGAGATCGTACAACCATACATACACCCAGTTCATTTATACATACCTAGCTCGCATATACATACAACTCGCATATGGAAAAAGTCCAATTACAGATATGCAGCAAACAACACACTGATACACGATAAGTATAACAAGCACAGATAGACCACTTACCTCTGATGCATGACAGTATAACGAGCACAAATAGACCACTTACCTCTTATCGGTCAAAGTAGTTTATTCTCCAATGTATATATTTTAATTCTGCAAATGAAACAAACAAAATATAACATATATAATCCCAACCAAATCAGTTTATTCACCAATACAATATAAATAAATATATAACTTATATTCTTTCGGCCAAAATAGTTTGTTCACCATTATAATATAAGTAAGTATATATCTACCTTTTCGGTCCAAGTAATTCCTTTGCTAATATATGTTCTTAACTAAAAATAATAATACTAAAATAGTTTGTATAATAATATATATTTTAAATCTGAAAATACTAAAAGCAAATATATAGTTTTATCCAAAAATAGCTTATATAATTATATATATTTTTAAATTTCAAAATTAATATGAATAAATATATATTTTTAACAAAAAACAGTTTATTTAATTATATACATTTTTTACTCCTAAAATAAGATAAATAAATGTATAATTCTATCCGAAAAAAATTTATATATTTATATGTATTTTTAAATCCGAAAATAATATATGCTTAAGTATAATTTCGTTGAAAAAATTTTCTATAATTGTATTTATTTTTATATCTGAAAATAATACACATAAATATATAATTCTATTAAAAAACAGATTATAAAATTAATTATATATTTCAGCCGAAAAACATTAAAACAGTTTTCACCACTTAATTTGCATACAACTAAGGTAACGACATCATATATATTTTAATTTTATGCAAAACAGTTTATATAATAAATATATATAGTTAATACAAGAAAACCATATATATATATATAACTGTAATAAAAACTATATGTATATATATAATTAGAATAAAATAGTATACAATTATGTATATATATAAATCTGTTTATAAAACTCTATGCATATAAATAAATCAGAAAAACAGTAAATAATTGTATAAATATATATAAATCAGTATATAAAGCTGTATATATATAAAACAATATTCGGAAAACAGAGTATAATTCTACTAAAATCAGTTTATGTAATTATATAAATGTTTAAATACAAAAATAACATAAATATGTATGTAATTCAGTTAAAACAGTTTTATATAATTATATATATTTAAATACGAAAATAACTTAAATATATATGTAATTACCTTAAAAAGCAATTTTATAATTATACATATATTTAAAATAAGAAAATAACATAAAGATATATATACTTATATTAAAAAACAGTTTATATTTATACATATATAATTTAACACCAAAGTAGGTATAAAAATCTATGTATTTCATATAAAAAACAGTTTGTAATTATTTATATATAATTTAATACGAAAATACATATATAAATCAACATAATCTTTAAAAAAAACATTCATAATTATACACATATGATTTAATACGAAAATACATGTATAAATACTCATATAATGTACAAAAACATTTTATTAATTTATAAATATATTTTGACGCGAAAATAAATATTTAATTTCATGTTTCCTATAAAAATCTTTGATACTCTTATACATATATACTTAAATACGAAAATTAATAATTATATTCATGTATTCTATACCTACACATATGTACATTCATATATATACACATCTAACAAATCACATATAACTATAACATAAATTTATATTTACTTGGAACAAAATAAATAATATCATACTAAAGAATCAATCTTCACATGCTTTATGGCCAAAATATATAAATACATATACATACATATGCATACACGCCATATACATACATAAAAATCAAAAATATACATATAAATTTTACAAATGCATAACGAGTACGGATAGGGTACTTACCTATTTTTTCTTCTTCTTCTCTTTCATTTCTTTTTCATCTCTTTTTTTTCCCTCCCTCTCTTCTCTCCTTAGCTCTCAGTTTCCAGCAGAAACTTTGTTTTCCTCTTTGACTAATGTGCAGCCGTCTATCTAATGGAATGAATAGGGGGGTTTCATTATTTAAGATTGTAGGGGAAATTAGGAAGGATAGTGAGCATTAAAGGGGTGTAATGGCTTGGGGGTTATGGAATGAGAAGTGGTGGTGGGGGTTTAATGTAATAGTTATTTTTTTTGTTATTTAATGTAATTATTATTATTATTATTATTTTTCTTTATGCACCCAAAACCCCCGGGTGTAACAGAATGGAAGTTCACTTGTTTTGTATGTTTAGGAAGGAGACCGATCCTATAAGCCTAAGAGTTTCAGAATACTTAACATTGGATGAATTTACTTGGCATGCGTTGGTAGATGTCAGATAAAAGCGAACATAAAGATGACCTTGAATTCGTTTATAAATGGTCACGTTCAAGTCCGAGCAAAGATAAAAGGTTTGATTGGGATGCTGCAATAATATACAATGATGAAAATCTGAGACAAGAACTAACATGTTACCCACAACCAATAACATTCATTGTACATTATGTTTCCAAAAAGAGCCAAAGCAACATTGGAGATGGAGTTTCTAAAGGCAAACATACTATTAAAGAAATTATGAAACTCGTAAAAAGACCCGCTAGTTGAAGTGCAATTATAACTAGAAGGTTGCTATCATTGAATGTTGCTCCACATATGAAGTATAAATAAATGTTGGGCTTCAAATGCTATGATAGATGGTGATTGTATAAGAATTGTATTATATGACAACTGTTATAATTATACGATCCTAACCCTAATGCTAATTTAAACCTAGTCCCAACCCTAATCCTTAATCATAGGTTTATCCATTCAAAAAAAAAACTGGATACCGAAATTAAAAATTAAAACAATAATACAGTCATTAACAAAAATAAACATTAACAAGAACTTGAAAGACACTAAAACATTACATTGAAACATAACGGCAATACTAATTATTTCGAGGCTGCGCTGCAGTAGGACAAATGTCACGGTTGTGACCTGCTTATGGTATACACCACATGTTTGCGTATAGGTGCGATCTATTTCACCGTAAACCCAAATTGATTCAGGCCTCCCAAGTTCATGTTTTCTACAACCTGAGCTAGCTTCAAGCCATAACAGAGATGGAGGCCAGTATGCAGAATGTTGCAACAGAAGAAACAAACCGTTACAGGTCCTTATCATCGCTTGACATGAGTAGGAAGGAGCAATTAATTCTGCTGCCACACTCTACATGTTTTTACATATTTACATAGCGTGTGAACATTGCATATGGCAAAACTAAAATTTACCACAAGGGAAAGTCTTTTCAAGTAGAATGACATTATGTGAAACGCCACCACCGCCTAACATAAATCGAGCCACAACTTCATACACACCTGTTAGTCAAGACCTTTTCTCTAAAAATTCTATTACTATTTTATGCAAATACTATTTCTTTTGAATGATGACAAGTATAAGAGGGAAGAAACTATAAAAATGTTTTTACAAATTGCATAGTAAAAAATAATGATTATACTCATGATTTCAAACATAACCAGATAATACACAAAGTTTAAGCATAACTACCACTTGTTCTTATTGTTCATTGCTTCAGTTTCATCATTTTAGAGGGTGTTTGACTGCTTGGTTTTGAAATCAATGAATAGATATAACAGAATCATATCAGTTCTTTCGGTTTGTTTGAAGGGTATGAGAATCAATCTATGGACTTCAAAATACCTTCAAACCCTTATATCGATACCCGGTTTCACTCGGATATCAAAACTCATTCATATGTTCCGACATACCATAGCGTGCTGCCACCTTGTGCCATTACTAGGCCACCTCCTGCCACCACCACACCACCATATTACCGTATGCCGCCACCCTACCACCATCGCACCACCACCATACGACCATCGTACCACCATTACCTCACCACCACGTCACCATCGTCCCGCCACCAACCCGTCACCACCGCCATGCACCACCCTGCCACCACCGCCCTACCACCACGCCACCACCGTGTATGTGCATATGCTTTAATACCCATTCCTTCTTATATGTGTTCCAAACAGAATATATGGTAATGATACTCATTCCACCTTCTATACCAAACATATGTGGGTTTAGAGCTTAAACTCATTCTGATTACAGCATATATTATTCATTCTCATAACGATACTCAAATTCAAACCAAATGCCCACTAGTAATTGAACATAGATCATATGGAGATTTAAAAAGCAGAAAAATTGTCCATTTAAGATAATTACGTACTCACTTACACATAATAGCCTTTTTGTTTTGGTTTGCTTCCTACCGATCAAATTGTTCTCTGGCACTTGCAAGAATCTATCAAATATGTTCGTACGGAGGTCATACGCAAGGATGATTCTATAGACAAGGGGAAAGAAATTGATTGCCAAGACAAGTTTGTGATGGAGGAAAAGGTTTCTAAGGTTATAAAGGATAGCTTTAAATCAACTGAATCTTTCATGAAAGATGTCAGACAGGGCGCAGGATGAAACCTAGGAATATGGTTGGATAAGAAGAGAATAATTGCCGCTCCGATAGGAGTTGTTATGATTGGAACATCACCGGCCTCCAGGTCATAATGGGACATTTGGGTCCGCAGGACATAACCTAACTGGTTCCGGTCAAGGGTTTTCGAAAGAGAGTTCAGGGGTTCAATTCTTGACAAAGACAAGAAAGTCCTTTCCCAGCAAGTGCATAGTGTGGGAGCTTCTTGGCCTGTAGGCTTGCCTGCAGTACTGGGGGCTCCTTGTGCAGGCTACTGTGTAAGTGACCAAGCTCCTGGTAGCGGGCCGTTGGGTACCTGATTTACATCCCTACACTATCTTTGGGACTAAGTGGCATGGACCCTTACTGGTTGGGGTTCAACCTTTTCATAATGGGACATCTGGTAAAGGACATTCAGATGGATTAGATGCTGGTGTACAACCTGATTTGAATGTTGATTTAAATGTTGATCTAAATGCAAATTTCTCCGACAAGAATGAGCAGACCTTGTTCGATAGAAAGACTGGTGGTCAAAATGATGCAGAACTAAACAGCTTGACGAATCGCATGGTGATTCTAAGAGTCAAGAAAATTTAGGCTCTTGTGGCATGAAGGATCTTCTGGCTGGTGAAGTTCTAACTTTGAAGGAACATGGAGCTGAAGTTGGGAACACCAATGCTGTTCCTACTGCAGATACGCTTGTAGCGCATGTAACAACTGCAGGTGGTGGTGATACAATAGTAATGCATGACATTATTGAGGATAATGCATTTGGTTGATGGGCAAATTATCGAGCAACAACAATTTGAGCAATATATCAGAGCCGATGAGCCTTTTGGTACTTATTTAATAAGGATGACTTGTTACTTTTAGAAAAAAACCGTGATAGAATCGTACGTTTGACATAGAGGAATGGTAGTGTGCAAGTTGGTAAGGTTGGAGAAGTCATACACAAAGAGTCAATATAAGATACTGCAAACTGGGTCTTTGGCTCAGACAGCAGTGAAACATCCACACTCTGCGTATTCCTGGAATCGAATCCTATACCTCTTGGATTAACTCTCAACCTAAATACCAACTAAGATATGTCTTGGAGGCCATTTATTAAAGAAGCTTGAATGACAAAATGTTGTGTGGTACAAAGACATCTTCTCTTATAAATATCTTTGGTTGCCCCAAGTGAGAACGCTAACGTATTAAGCTGAGTAAACGGTAATAATGTTCTCAAGTTAGAAAATATTATGGAACATAATGGCCTAAGTGTACCATAGCTTTATTAGGGCTTAATGTCAACATTTTTTTGCTTCAATCATAAAAAATTGATATTTAGAGTTGTCGTGTATATAGTAACACTCCCATGTCTGAGTTTGGAGAGGTACACCCATAGCCCTAATCTCCTAGCATTTTTATGTTAATGTAGAGTATAAATTTAACACCAGTAACAAAAACACTAAAAAATACAATGCTATAAAATAAACACAAGAAATGTTAAAGCAGTTCTGTGCAAATTCCACTAAAATAAAAAGAATTACAGACTCTAGTTGCTTGTTACATCAAAAGGACTCCCTCCTCTCCAATCCAACATTAGCAATCTGTCTTTGATACTTCTGGTGGGAAAATACAAAATCCACTTTTAAAGGACTAGTCTAACCAAACTCATTTTAACTCTATCAAGATAGATAATAGCTTCCTTTACCAAGGAGTTTGTAAAAAGGTGAATGAAATTTGTAATAAGTGATTATCAGCCTCCAAATCTGCAGTAATTATGTATTTATAGCAATGACCTGTTTCTAGGGTTTTAGGTGAAAGAGATATTGAGTCATCCATTTTAATCTTCAATATTCAAAGGCTAGCACAGAAACTTGTTCACTAATAATATCTTTGATTCATACTGATTTGTAACAGAATATTTACTTGATTTGTACTGAATTCTTTTAGAGCAAAAGGTCTTGGGCCTTCATCGCCCTAGTCCCCACAAGATTTGTAGTGAATTCTTGCATGTATGATGTATGTAAAGTGTATATACATTTGCTCTCATGTCATCATCACAAGTGATAGTGGCACTTGATGGACACAAACAACATCTGACGTTTAAAAAATATATAGATGCCAAGAATTGTCACGTTAACATGAACATGGACATCCACCTTGACATCTGTCTTTCACAGCATATCTGACTTTAAATTTGAAGCCTTTTGGCGCTATTAACTGATCAGCGACTAATGACAATATTAAACATCATCTTTTAATCCCAACAGTCACAAAAGGTCTAATAAACTCAAAAGACCAGGTCTTGACCAGGAATTATCAAACCGTAGTGCATATTGAAATACATTGTATGGATTGAAACAATCATTGAAACAATGACATAAAAAGTTTGACACTACCGTTTTGAAGAATGGTTTCAGGCATAATAGTGCTGATAAGTGTGCATATTCGAAGTTTACGGACAAATATGATGTCATTATTTGTTTGTACGTGGATGACATGCTAATTGTTAGCACTAATATGAAAGGAGTGAATGAAACTAAGAAGTATTTAAATTCATAATTCCAAATGAAAGATTTGGGTGAAGTAGATACTATCTTAGGGATAAAAGTGTCCAAACATAATGGGGGATTTTGCTCTTTGTCAATCTCATTATATACACAAAGTGTTGAATAAGTTCAAACACTTGGGGATCAAAGAAGCAAACACACCATAAGATGCCTCATACAAATTGACTGGACATACTGGTAGAGCGCTAGTACAACTAGAATATGCTAGTGCAATTGGTAGTTTAATGTATGCTACATATTGCACTAGACCGGATATTGCCTTTGCGGTGTGCAAATTATCAAGGTTTACTAGTAATCCTAGTATGGACCATTGGAAGGCAATCGGACCAGTACTTGGATACCTGAAACGAACTATGAATTACATATTGCATTGTAATAATTTTCCTGCCGTGTTGGAAGGTTATACTGATGCTAGTTGGATAACTAGTGTTGGTGATAACAAATCTACTACGGGTTGGGTATTTACATTTGGTGGTGGTGCGGTTTCTTGGGCTTCAAAGAAACAGACATGTATAACATACTCCACAATAGAATCCGAATTCATAGTATCGGGATCTGCAGGTAAGGAAGCAGAATGGTTGAGAAATTTACTATTGGATATACAGTTGTGGCCACAACCGATGCCAGCCATTTTCTTATACTGTGATAGCCAAGAAACGATGTCTATAGCTTATAGTAAAATTTATAACGGGAAATCTAGACATGTCAGCCTTAGGCATGATTATGTAAGATAATTAATAACGGATGGTGTAATAGCCATCGCATACGTCAGATCCTGCAATAACCTAGCAGATCCGTTGATAAAGAGTCTTTCAAAAGACTTGGTACAAAGTACATCTTTAGGGATGGGATTGTGATGCATGGTATAAGTTCACTTGTGATGGAAACCCAACTTTTCTTAGCATATCACTAGTCAAAGGTTCAATGAGTAACAATAAGTCACAAAGTGAGGGATTAAAGCACTAAGATTGATCTTTAAAGAATCAACCCGTAATGTATTGATCTTTTAAGAATTGGAATGTTAGTGCTAAATGAGGGTGAGTGTTAAAGCACTCTTAATGAAGGATTAAGAGAAACTATCTTAATCTTCACCTATATGAACATGTGAAGTGGTCTTCGACAAGCAAAAATTTTGAAATGTTCATGAATACTATGGGAAGCACAAGACCATAAAGTGCAGTTTAAGATGAACTTCTAGGAAGAATGGGGTTTCCGGTTATAGCACATAGGAATCTGATTCAAGGCTTTTAAGCTATTAAGATTTCGTTAGAACTTTGAAGTATTATACTAATAACAGGTTTAAATCGAAAGATACTTCTTAGATGCATGAAATGTCATAAATTGCTTTACAAACGAAGTATGGGATTGTTATAATAGTTTGTAAAGGCAATGAAAAGAAGAATAAATGTGGATTAACGTTTAAATAAGCAAGAATAGCTTAGCATATGACATGGATCGATCCATGTTTCAGTTAGATCGATCCATGTGGCTTGAAAATGAAGCTGAGTATTCTATTGGATATAGATCGATCACATCGATCGATCGATGTCACATAGATCGATGTACCATGAGTGAAAATTTATAGTACACTGTCCAACATAGATCGAGCATATGGATCGATCGATGTGACTTCGATCAATACATAGATCGATCGAAGTAGCTTGGTTGAAAAAACTGGAGCACATTGTGAGACATCGATCGATACTTCGATCGATCGATGTGGCTTGGATGAAAAGTTGGAGCTCACTGTGAGACATCGATCTATCACCCAACAGGTGCAACTTTTCATCTAAAGGTACAACTTATGCACCACGAGACATGTTCCAACCACCTAAGGACGGTTTAAACATCTGAGATGAAGTTAAAATGCCTATAAAAAGGCATGTTGAACACATTTCAAGTAATCCAGTCCTATGTTCAAGATCAAGTATCTTATATTCTTCTTCCTCTTCAAAAGCATTCTCACGTTGAAAATTCTTTGGATTTCTATCCTTATTGCTGATGATAAAAGATTGCTTTGGCTGTTGTATCCTAGGAGAAAATTTGTCTACAATCCTGCAGCAATTAGTGGGTGCAAATATTCTTTATGGAAAGTGTTATACACTCCTCAATACGTCAAACATACTTGTTCTGCTCATTGTTCTTATATCCATTTTCTTAACAATTTCATATTGATCGATGAATAACAACTCAAATTTTATTTATTAATCATCATAAAATGTGTGATACATTATTCTATATAGACTACTTGTATTCTTTCATCGATAAACATAGTGGTTATTTAATGCAATGGGTTCGTGGTAAATTTGAGAAGGTAATACATAAAGTCACTTGTATTCTGTCATCAACAATTTGACAGAACCGTTCATATGAGCACAATGGAAGAAAATCCTAATTCAAGAGCAAAATGCTTCTTCATAAAAATAAAATGAGAAGAAAATCATAAAACTTATAGTGTTACCTTGAGAAAGATTGCATCAACTTTGGTACCTTATCCAACATGCTCCCTCCAAGAAAATTCAAGTTATATGTGCCCTGCTGGTTAGCCACCACATGAGAAAGATCATACACCAAGCAATTCAAGCGCAGAAACTTTTTGGCAATAATCCTAGCAGTCAATCATGTCCCTCCTCCCAAATCCACCAAGCAATTGACGCTTTCGAAGGCGAAAGCACAATGCTCAGTGAGCACCATGGCTGTGTACTCTGACTCACCAGCCATGGCCTCATTGAAGATCTTCTGAATACTAAAATCTTCAGCCAAATAACCGCATAAGTTCTTCCTATGAGCCATCTGGAACGGGGTTCACTCGTCAGTATCATTCTTGAACCAATCACTCAAAAAGCCCATGGTTTCACTAAAAGAGGACAAGAAGTCATGCCTAACATTGACTTTGCCATGTCGCCAATTAAAAGACGACTGGCAGATGTGAGAGAAAAGCTATTTTCTATTGGGAGAAAACCGCGAGATAGCACAGCGGAATAAGAAATAATCTATCTCAAAATACAGCAACTATAGAGATATCATCATCCGGACCCAGTATATCCCAACGACAGCAAAAGCTATCGTTAGGGTCTAGGGAGGGCAAGTGGTAGGCAGACAATACCTCTATTCCAAGGGATAGAGAGTCTGCTTCCAGTGAGACCCCCAACTCTATATGTACCTGCATAAATGATATGATAATAGGGATATGTTGTGCTAGTGTGTTAGTGAGAAAATTCAAGAAATACAAAGAAAGAACTATCGACATTAAAATACACATCACGTCTATATGTACATGTAATGTAAAACAACGATATAACATACGCAACCAAGTGAAAAGTCAACTTAAAGCGTAGATAGTGTCTACGCCTATCTATATCCCTAAATATACTCTAAAGTGTCCCTATATATGACCTATACCTCGTTAACCTTAGTCTTATGTCGCCATGAACTCCTATCCTGGACCATGTCCTCAGAGAGGTGCAAATCTAGTAGGTCGTGCCTTATCTGCTCCTCCCAGGTCAGTTTGGGCCTGCCTTTACTCATGTTCCCCTCTACAATGAGGCTTTCAATTGCTCTGACCGACGTCGTTGTCTGTCTCCGCTTGACATGCCCAAACCATCTCATTCTGCCCTCCCGTATCTTATCTGCTATACTAGTCACGCTCAACCTTACTCGAAACACCTCGTTTCTGATCTGGTCTAGCCTTGTATGCCCACACATCCATCTTAACATCTTCATCTTTGTCACTTCCATCTTCTGTAATTGTGACCTCTTGATGGCCCAGCAGTCTACCCCATATAGTATTGCCGGTCGCACTGCCACCCTATAAAATTTTCCTTTTAATTTAGTTGGGAAATTTTTGTCACACAGCACCCCTGAGGCCACCCTCCATCTACACCAGCCTGCTTGAACTCGATGTGCTACATCATTATCTATGTCGCCATTCTGCTGCACAAATGATCCTAGGTACTTAAACTTACTTACCTGTGGTACCACTTGACCATCTATGGTGAGCTGGCTATCCTCATTGTCTGCTACGCCGCTGAAGTCGCAATGCAGATACTCGGTCTTAGAATGACTAATCTTTAAGCCTTTTCTCTCTAAAACACCTCTCTACTACTCTAGTCTCATACTCAGGGTATGTCTACTTTCTGCAACTAATACAATATCGTCAGCAAAAAGCATACACCACGGAGCTGGCTCCTGTATCGGTTTTGACCACTCGTCAAGGAAAACTGCAAAAAGAAATGGGCTCAACGCAGACCCTTGATGGAGACTGATCTCCACCGGAAAGAAGTCTGTATTCCCCATAGGCGTACGAACGGTTGTTTTTGTCCTAGCATACATATCTCTAATTATGTCTATATACTTCATAGGGATCCCTCTTGCATCCAGACTATCCCATATCAGGCTACGTGACACACTATCATATGCTTTTTCAAGATCGATGAAAGCCATATGTAAATCGCGCTTCTTCTCCCTATACTTCTCCATTAATCTCCTGAGAATGTGTATTGCTTCCGTAGTTGACCTTCCTGGCATAAAACCAAATTGGTTCACTATAACCTGAGTTTCTCTCCTAATTCGAGTGTCGATTACTCTCTTCCATAACTTCATGGTATGGCTTAGCAGCTTAATCCCTCTATAGTTCCTATAACATTGTGCGTCTCCTTTGGTCTTATATAGGGGGACCACGACATTCTTTCTCCACTCATCTGACATCTTCCCTGTTTTGTAAATACGGTTGAACAGAGTAGTTAGCCATTGGACCCCTTCCTCTCCTAAATACTTCCACGCCTCAATAGGTATGTTATCTAGGCCGACCGCTTTAGCTCTTTCCATCTTCTTCAGTGCTCTCATCACCTCTCCTTGTGTGATGTTCTGATAGTTGGAGTTATTATGTTGCCGTTGTTGGTTAGTGGTTTTTTCTCGTTCTTCGTAGTCGGCACTACTACTGTTGAAAAGATTATGGAAGTGTGTTTGCCATTTCAACTTGATGTCTTGTACCTTGACTAACACATGTCCATCTTCTCCTTTTATAAACTTCCCACCTCCTAGGTCCTGCCTCTTTCGATCCTTAGCTTTTGCAATCTTGAACATATCATGTTCTCTTTCTTATGTTTCTAGTCTCTCATACATCCTTTTATAAGCTGTAGTCTGTGCCTCTGTCACTGCCTTCTTCGCCTCCTTCCTGGCGATTTTGTAATTCTCCTTCAATCGCACTTTTTCTTCCCCATTGGTGCAGCTTAACAGCTCTCTAAAAATCTTTTGTTTGTCTTTTATTTTTTGTTGCACATCCTCATTCCACCACCACGTTTCTTTATGTACGGACTTCTTTCATGTTGTTACCCCGAGCGTTTCTCTCGCCGCTTGAGCAACAGTGGTCGATATAGCTTCACACATCTGATTTGTGTCATCACCTAGACGATCTAGTTTTGCAGAGATGACATTGTCTCTGAATATATTAATTTTTTCATCCTTCAAACTTCCCCACCGAATCCCGGGTGGGACTTTTCCAACCCCCTTACTCAGCTTTTGGTTCAATGCTATAACTACCACTAATAAACAGTGTTGCATCATCGCTGTCTCTCCTGGAATAACCTTGCAGTCCCTCCACAACCGTCGGTCTTCACGCCTCATCAGAAAATAGTCGATATGCGTGTGACGTCCTTCGCTGTTAAACGTGATAAAATGTGATTCTTTTTCTTAAAAAACGAGTTTATAATGCCTAGGTCATGGGCTACTGCTAGGTCTAGATCTCTACCATGTTCGTTTCTATCTCCATAACCAAACCCGCCATGTACCGCCTGAAAACCATCGCTATTCTTTCCAATATGTCCATTAAAATCACCTCCGATACAAATTCGTTCCTCCCTGAGTATTTCCTTTAACACTAAATCTAAGCAATCCCAAAACCTTTTTTTCTTCTGTTCTCCTAGTCCCACTTGGGGTGCGTAGGCGCAAATCACTGCCACTACCTCCTTATTTAGTACTAACTTCAACACCATAATTCTATTATTATATCTTATCACATCAATCACGTTCATGTGTAATTCTATCTTTATCAGGAATCCTACCCCATTCTTGGTCCCATCTGACCACGAATACAACAACTTATACCCATTACACTCTTTACCTTTATTCTCTTTTCGCCTAGTTTCTTGTAGGCATGCTATCTCTATGTTACATCTCTTAAGTGTATCTATTACCTCAAACAATTTACCACTTAATGTTCCTACATTCCAAGAGGCTACCCTTAGACTATCCTCGTTTTTCTTTCCCTTATCTACACCCCTCTTCCTCAGACATGGTCTCACAGAAAAATCATGACGTCTTCTATCAATTATTGCAACTAAAACTAAAATTCCAAGGTATGTTACAGATGTTAAAAATTTGAAACTAAATGTAAACAATCACAAGTACTTCAATGATAATAAAACAAAAATAAAATTATACCACCTGGTTGGGCTGTATCACACCAAGATCCAAGTACTGTATCACCCTAAATTTCAATTTTCCGTTGTTCAATTGCCTATCAAACCAAGAATGTCCAAACAATAACAAAAACACAATCTTGAATACCGAAAGCCCTGATGCAATGAACTTATGGAAGTGAAATTTTGGATGAACCCAACAAAAGATACAAAATCCCAAAACCAGAGACAGAGAACAAGTTCAAGAATATCGATTCAAATAAGAACCCAAATAATTTAGTTGAGAAAAGTTACCTGATTTTTGAATAATTCAATGAAAGAGGAGAGGGGTGGAGACAACAAGTAGCTATGAACAAATCGTCGTATTAAAGAACACGGAAACACCTACCAATAGCATATACAAACAATGAAATTACCGGAAGAGGCGAAGAAATCCGAAGTATGAGATCTCCGATGACCGGTAGACGACGGCGATGAAGGTGAACAATAATGCGAAGAAAAAAAAGATGACCGTTGGCAACTATAGAGATATAATCGAATGAAAACACGAACAAGAACACCAACAATTTTTAGTGTGGAAAATCCTCCCAAAGTAGGAGTAAAAAACCACAAGACCCGTAGGCCACTTAAACGATCTCCACTATAGTCAATAATGGGTACAAACAAGTCTCTTTAGGCACAGCTAGAGGAATACAACATCATCAAGATCAACCAAACAATCTTGGAACACAACAAGATACAAGAGAGGACAAAAACACAAAGCTGAAATTTTCAGGTAGAAAATTTCAGTCTCAGGAATACAGGAACTGGACCTACCTAGACACCTCCAAAACATATCTCCACTGTTCAGAATGTACTACTGTGTCTTGAAAACAATCTGTCAAAATTTGGTGACGATCTAACGGTGTAATATTCGGCAAGTGAAATTTTCCCAGAGACTGGCAGACTGCCCAGCACCTACGAATTTTACTCTTCCTCACTTGTATTTGTCTCTCTTATTTTTCCTTCTTCTCTTCTTGTTCTCTCTTGCATTTGTTCCACACATAACGTTCATTTATAGTGCTCCATCTTGTACTTCTTCAATGCACAAGGCCTTCCTAGAGTCTTCCAAGCATTAAACATTCTTGGAGAACCAAAGCTTCATTCCAACTTCCTTGTGTTGGAATTCTTCCGATGTCATAATTGTGTTTGACTTCAAATATTGAGACTCTCCAACTAGGAGAGATACCCAAAAAACTGTCCCGACCGACTAGTTAGAGGGCGGCATCAACCCGGAAGCCATGCGGCAAAACTCAAACTTTTCTCTTAACAAAACTTTTATCAACATGTCGGAACCATTTTCATTCGTATGAATCTTCTCAAGCTCGAATGGCTTGGTATCCAAAGCATTATGAATCCAGTGATAACGAACATCAATATGTTTGGACCTCGAATGAAATGAGGAATTCTTAGACAAGTGGATGACACTTTGATTATCGCAAAACAAGACATACTTAGCTTATTTCACTCCTAGCTCTATTAAGAATTTCCTCAACCACAACAGATCCTTCGCTGCTTCCACAACGGCTATAAACTCGGCCTCAGTAGTAGAAAGTGCAACACACTTTTGCAATTTTGATTGCCAAGCCACGGCTCCCCCAGAAAAAGTCATCATATATCCTGAAGTAGACTTGCGATCATCCAAGCTCCCGACTAAGCCAGAATTCGAATAACCAACCAATGTAGGAGAATCACATCCCAAAGTTAGCCTCAAATTCGATGATCTATGGAGATATCTCATAATCCACTTCATGGCCTCCCAATGATGTCTTTCCAGATTTGAAAGATAACGACTCACAGTTCCCACAGATGTGCTATATCGGGTCTTATGCAAACCATGGCATACATCAAACTACCAAATGCCGACGAGTATGGAACATTCTTCATACTCGACTTCTCATCATCAGTAGATAGACATTGCTCGTAACTGAGCTTAAAATGAGAAGCAAGTGGAATACTCACTGCTTTAGCCTTGTCCAGGCCAAAATCCTGAAGAATCTTCTTAATGTACTTTTTCTGTGACAAAAACAACTTCTTTGCACTTCTGTCATGTATGACCTGAATCCCAAGGATTTTCTGCACTGGCCCCAAATCATTCATAGCAAAGGATTCACTCAAGGTCTTCTTTAACTCATTGATTTTGGAAATGTCTTTTCCAACAATTAGCATATCATCAACATACAACAGAAGAATGATAAATTTATCATCAGAAAATCTCCGTATAAAAACACAGTGATCGGCCTTTGTCATCTTGTAACCATGCCGAACCATCACTGAACTGAACTTTTGGTACCATTGTCTTGGCGCTTGCTTCAAGCCATATAGACTTTTGGTTAGTTTGTAGACATAGTCTTCTTTACCCTTCTGTTGAAAACCTTCAGGTTGCTCCATATAAATCTCTTTATGTAGATCACCATGAAGGAAATCTGTCTTGACATCCATTTGCTCAACTTCTAAATCAAGACTAGCAGCAAGCCCGAGCACGACTCGAATGGATTGCATCTTTACAACCGGAGCAAAGATCTCGCTAAAATCAACACCTTTCCTTTGGGTAAAACCCTTTACCACCAAGCGAGCTTTGTATCGAACTTGTGAAGTACTTTCATCTTTCTTCACTCGGTAGACCCATCGATTTTTCAATGCTTTCTTGCCCTTTGGCAACTTCACCAATTCGAAGGTATTATTCTCACGGAGGGACTGCATTTCATCCTCCATGGCATCCATCCATTGCTTTTTGTTTTCATCTTCCAAAGCTTCTTGAAAACTTTCAGGCTCTCTACCATCAGTAAGAAATACATACTCGATCGGGGGGTAACAAACGGAAGGTCTTCTGTTACGCATAGATCGTCTTAACTCAACTGCACTAGCAGGCTGCTCAGCCATCTCTTCTTCAGAATGAACTTCATTCTCAGCACCTGGATTCTCATCAGGCTCATCAACTACAACATTTGGTATGGGAGCAGTTGTAGTTGGTTGATCACCGACCAATTCTTCATCTACATGCATAGGAATTTCTTTCTCAGCCTTCTGAATATCATCGATGGTGTAGTCCTCCATAAACACAACATCTCGGCTGCGAACAAGCTTTCTTGCAACCGGATCAAAGAAACGATAGCCGAATTCATCAAGTCTGTATCCTAAAAATATACATTTCTTTGTCTTGTCATCAAGTTTTGATCTCTCATCTTTAGGAACGTGCACATAAGCAAGACACCCAAACACCCGAAGATGGTCATAGGAGACATCTTTTCCACTCCAAACACGATTTGGAACATCACACTTCAAAGGCACACAAGGTGTAAGATTTAGCACGTGTACCACTGTATTCAATGCTTCGCCCCAGAAGTACTTCGGCAACCTTGACTGAGATAGCAAACATCTCACCCTTTCAACCAAGGTTCTATTCATTCTTTCGGCCAGCCCATTCAACTGCGATGTCTTTGGAGGAGACCTTTGGTGGCTATACCTTGGCTTCGACAATATTCTTCGAAAGGACCAATATATTCTCCTCTGTTATCCGTTCGGATACACTTGAGCTTCTTTCCTGTTTCTCCTTCAACCTCGATGCTTGAAAGGACTTGAATGTATCAAGCACCTGGTCCTTTGTCTTCAAGGTATAGGCCCAAATCTTCCGAGAATAATCATCGATAAATGTTACAAAATAGTAAGCACCGCCAAGTGACTGAGTCTTCATCGGTCTGTAGACATCGGAATGCACCAAGTCCAAAACCTCCTGCTTTCTTTTTGGTTTGGAGGACTTGAAGGACACACGTCTTTGCTTTCTAGCCAAACAATGCGGACACCGCTTCAGTCTTGCATCGGAAATACTGGATAACACATTCTTCTTGGCCAGGATGCTCAATCCCTTTTCGCTCATATGACCCAAACGCTGGTGCCAAAATTCCGAGGAGCTATCATTCTCACAAGTATTCATGTAATACTTGGAAATCCCAAATTTGGCAACGTACAAATTTGAGCACTTCTTCCCTCTCGCAACCAACATTGAGCCCTTCTTTAATTTCCATTCATTACCCGGAAATAAACTGCAATATCCATAATCAGTTAGCTTTCCAACGGATAAGATGTTGAACCGAAGATCGGGAATATGCTTCACATCCTTGAGAACTAGTGTAGTTCCATTACTAGTCTCAACACAAACATTTCCCATTCCGACGATGCTTGATTGTCCTCTATTTCCCATACGTACTGCTCCGAAATCACCAACCTCATAGGTTGAGAAAAGATCATGCCGAAAGGTATAATGTGAAGAAGCACCACTATGGATCACCAATCCATCTCTTCAGATGATATATTAACACTTTCTACACAATCATCACAAATAATGAAGAAATCATCAACAACGGCAATATCATCATTGTTGGTACCTTCTTTCCTGACATCATTGTGGCTACTCTTGTCTCTCATTTCTCTTTTCAGCTTTCGAAAATGCTTTCGGATGTGACCTTTCAAGCCACAGTGATGGCACTCTACTTTTGACCATTTGTTGGAACCCCTACGAGACTTGCCACGACTGTCCGAAGCTTGGTTTTGACTCTTCCCTCTTGATGCATTATGATTATTCTGAGTCCTTCTCTAGCTTCTCTCCCGTGCTTCAATGACCACCATCTCTGAATGAGAAGAAGCGCCAAGAGACTTGTGCCTCATTTCTTCACTAAGAACGGCACTCTTAGCCGATTCCTTTATGAGAACACCATTCGGAGCAGAATTTGATAACGATGTCCGGAACGTCTCCCATGAATTTGGCAGAGTGCCAAGAAGACATAAAGCTTGAATCTCATCATCAAAGCTTATGCCCATCGTCGCCAATTGATTCATAATTCCCTGAAAAGCATTTAAGTGGTCGGCCATTGATGAAGCATCATCATGCTTCAAATACATCATCTGCTTGATTAGAAATAGCTTATTATTTCCCGTCTTCTTAGCATATAACTCCTCCAGGGCTGTCCAGAAGGGTTCTCGCATTATACACCTTGCTTACATAAATCAATACATTATCATCGACCCGTTGGCGGATGTATCCACAAACTTGTCTGTGCAGCAGGTTCCATTCTTCATCATTTTTTCCTTCGGGCTTCTCGGTAGAGGAAACCGAAACATGAAAGCCTTTGACATAGAGAAAATCTTCCATCTTTCCTTTCCAAACATTATAGTTGGAGCCATTCAAACTGACCATCCTGGATGTGTTCACTTCCATAGTTGCAAACAGTCAAGAGAACCTGGCTCTGATACCACTTGTTGGGAGGAAACCGCGAGATAGCACAACGGAATAAGAAATAATCTCTCCCAAAATACAGCAACTATAGAGATATAATCGGACGAAAACACGAACAAGAACACCAACAATTTTTAGCGTGGAAAAACCTCCCAAAGTAGGAGTAAAAAACCACGGGACCCGTATGTCACTTAAACGATCTCCACTATAGTCAATAATGAGTACAACCAAGTCTCTCTAGGCACAGCTAGAGGAATACAACATCATTAAGATCAACCAAACAATCTTGGAACACAACAAGAAACAAGAGAGGGACAAAAACACAAAGCTGAAATTTTCAGGCAGAAAATTTCAGTCTCGGGAATACAGAAATCGGACACACCTAGACACCTCCAAAACACATCTCCACCGTTCAGAATGTACTACTGTGTCTTGAAACAATCTGTCAAAATTTGGTGACGATCCAACAGTGCAATATTCGGCAAGTGCAATTTTCCCGGAGGCTGGCAGACTGCCCAGCACCTACGAATTTTACTCTTCCTCACTTGTATTTGTCTCTCTTATTTTTCCTTCTTCTCTTCATGTTCTCTCTTGCATTTGTTCCACACGTCACCTCCATTTATAGTGCTCCATCTTGTGCTTCTTCAATGCACAAGGTCTTCCTAGAGTCTTTCAAGCATTAAATATTCTTGGGGAACCAAAGCTTCATTCCAACTTCCTTGTGTTGAAATTCTTCCAATGTCATAATTGTGTTTTTGACTTCAAACATTGGGGCTCTCCAACTAGGAGGGATACCCAACATTTTCATGATCCGGGCTTGATTCTATTTCAATTATGAATCCTATGCAGACGAGAATTCGCATTAATCGATTGATTTGGGAGGATTTGGAAAGATTAAATTTTAGAGAGGACACGAGGTGAGTAAGGGTATGGAATTGTAGTGGTTGTGGATTGTAGCGATCCGTCCCAAGCCCTAGAACTCAGAAGAACTCACTTGCTGTATTTCGATAAGGAAGACATAAGACGTCAGAATCGATGCAAAACACGTCAACAACGTGACGTAAATCAATGTCAGCAGAAATCCAAATGAACCACAAGTCATCATAAATAATAAATAAAGTATAATGGTCTGAGCAACAGTAAATAATACATCGTCGAAAATAAAAGTATATGACTAAGTCTCCAATAAGTACATGAACTGAAAACCCACAATCTCTAATCCGAATATCAGAATATGTTTTCGGCCCAGCTAGACACGATCCATATCCTGACTCAGCGTGCTCCTCGACGTCTACTAGATTGTACTCCTGATCGTCTGAAAGAAATAAGAAAATATAGTATGAGAGACACTTTGCTCAGCAAGTAACCCTAACATTCGGATCATGTGCGGAGAATCAAGTGTAATAAAATAAATAACAATACAGGAAGGAACATTCTTCTCATTCGCAAATGATTTTACCACTTTACCTATAACAAATAGATCCAACAAAAATACACAATATAGTCCAAGCAAAAGTTAGTCCAAGCAAAGGCCTACTCTTATTCATTTATCTAGTTGAATTAGATTTTTTGACTGTTGAATGACACTCCCTGTTTTTACAAAAGTATTATTCCTGCATTTAAAACAATATTGTTTTCTTTTTATTTTGGTATATCTAGATATACTGTTTTATTCGAGAATCACGCCTTGTTTTATTCATGATGGACTAACATATCATAGTAGCAAATCACGCCTTGTTTTATTCGAGAATTCCAAATCAACAGTTTGTTACAACGCTAATGTCTGATAATAAACAACAAATTACATGGTAAAATCGAGTTGCATGCTTGGTGTGAGCATCGTGTTTCATGACATGTTCAAACCCCTACTGGGATACCCCGCATAGGCACCGTCTTCGAAGTTGCAAGCCCAAAATTTTCCTCCATGTTAATATCCTCGGGCTTCATTCCATTCTCAAGCTTCCAATCAAAATTATGAATCATTATGCCTAAAATCAGATGCACCATTCGATAACCGAGATTAAGCCCTGGGCACATCCTCCTCCCTCCTCCAAAAGGAAGGAACTCAAAATGTTGTCCTCTCACGTCAATTTTGCTCCCTAAAAAGCGTTCTGGGAGAAACGCTCTTGGGTTTTGCCATATATTTTGGTCTCTACTATAATCCCAGACATTAACGAGAATATGTGCATCTTTTGGAATTATATATCCGTTGATTTCAACATCTGCATCCGCTTTGCGTGGCATGAGAAGCGGGGTGGTAGTATGGAGGCGGAAGGTTTCTTTAATTAGTGCCTGCAAGTAAGGTAGTCTTGATAAGTCTGATTCTTCAATAATTTCTTTCACGCCTAAGACTTCCTTAAGTTCAGCTCTTGTTTTTGCCAGTTTTTCTGGGCTGCGTAGTAATTCTGTCATTCCCCATTCAACTGTAGCTGCAGTGGTATCTGTTCCCGCCAAAATAAATGCCTACGTAAAAGATTACCAGAAAAAAACTTATCAAATTAACACTGTATAACAAAGTTGACTTACCAATACACATCTTCATATCGCATATAGGAACCATATGTCAAAACTGGCTCAGATTTGATGTAAAATAATTTCACTTGCATCCTGTGCCATGTACAAACACATAGGTAAAGAGGTAAAAAAAAAAAAAAAGAGTTCGGTAAAAAAAAGGCAAAATTACCCAGTTCTACCCATAGGACATGAAAGACGAACATGAAGCCATCGAAAATCTACACAATGTTTAGAAAACCTACGCAATAAATATCCAAACGTTCAAACTCAGCACCTACAAAACCTAAGCAAAATTTGTCAAGTTCTACATGGAGGGATAATGTTCATATTGTGACTGAGGGACTGAATAGTTTCCTCAATAGTTTTTAGATCCAAGCTGAAGCGAAATACATACACAGGAAGGGTCTCAACTCTATACTCTTTATTATTCTTCCAGAATCATGTATATATATATATATATATATATATATATATATATATATATATATATATATATATATATATATATATATATATATATAACACTGTAGTGTACGTGAAAATCGTATGAGCTAAAAACTCACCAGAAGCAAATGCTTCAAGTCATCAATACTGAAATCCTTTTCTTCCTTAACCAATTCATCAAGAAGAACGTCCAATATATCGTTCCTCCTGGAAAAACTCTCCACCGAACACCTTTCCTGCTGGCGTTGTTTGATAATACTATCAAATATTTCCAACGCTTCTCCAATAACTTTCTTGCTCCTCCTCCGAACCCCTTGTGGGTCTATAAACCTCAAAATCGGATAAAAATCCGAAACATTTGGCTCCCCAAGAATATCCAACAAAACCCGGAAAAGCTGTTTCAGCTTCCCGGTGGAATCAGATCCGTAAGTAGCAAAACTCTGTGAGAAAAGGGAATTAGCGATAACATTGATTGCAGTTGCAAAAGCAGCTTCCCCAATCCTCACAACTTCACCTTTAATCGAACAATGACGCAAATAATTACGTAATTCCTTCAATTGTTGCTGCCGGAGTCCTTGACTCGCGTCGAGTTTTTGCGTGGAGAGTAACTGCTCTGTGCTGATTTTCCGGATTTTTCGCCACTGATTTGAAACGGGTAACCATAGAATCGCCGATTTATCGTGGCCGTGCACTTTTGAGGCATCTGGTATCGGACGGCTGGAGAAAACTAAGTCATGTTTTTGGAGGATTTCTCTGGCCATAGTGGGAGATGAGACTACAATTGTTGTTTGAGAGCCTAGTTTGAGTGACATTATGGGGCCATGTTTTTTGGAGAGTTTGGCTAGTGATTGATGGGGATTGGTGCCTAGCTGGAGAATGTTTCCGATGATTGGAAGCGGAATAGGGCCCGGAGGAAGCCGGCATAATCGCCGGAAGAAAAATGTTGATATGAGTTCGTAAACTATGGCGCAAATTATGAAGGTGAGGGCTATGGAGATGACAATATCCATGCTTGCTATTTCTGTGATAGCGTCTTTGTGATTTCTTGTCTAAAGATGGGAGCTTAGAGTAAGTACAGTGCAGCTTCGAACATTGCCGATGGAGTTAAAAAGAAATAGGAAAGGGTCACTCTCACACCGTTCCTATAGGGACGTAAATTAGATGTCTAGGGCTTATTAGTAGAACTTTGTCATACTACAGGGACATCACAAAGAGCACATTGGCACCGAAAGAACAACCGACGGACTGACCTGTCAGACTATCAGGCCATTCTACGGGTCACCATTGGCACCGAAGGAACAACCGACGGACTGACCTGTCAGACTATCAGGTCATTCTACGGGTCAATAGTGCTCACATACTATGCAGCTAGCCTAGAGGCAGTTCAAACATTCTTGCTTTCGACAAGGTTCGAACCCCTAACGTTACTTTCGAAACATCTACTTGAAACCACTGGATATGTCCTGGGGACAGTACCAGTGAAACTTACCTACTAACAAAATGAAGGAATCTCACTTAGTAGCTAAACGTTTGGCAAATTACCCAGTTAACAGTTAAACATTGATAAAACTCACTTAACAACAGCTTTTTTGGGTAATGGTTCACTTACAGCCGGTAACCGGGAAACAACTTACTACAGCAGGTAATTGCTGACGTGGCGCTGACGTGGTGAGTTTTGGACATTTATTGATTTTTTTAAAAAGAAAATTAATTTATTTTTTTAAAAAATTCATTTGTAAAAAAATGTTATTATTATTTTAAATTAGTAAAAAGTCAATATTACCCTCCACTTTATCTTCTTCATCCCTACTCCCCTCCTCCTCCAATACCGCCCCCTCCACCATTCACCACCACTTCCTCCTCTCCCCTGTCGCCTGGTAGTCCACCTCCTTCTCTTCTCCTCCCTGCCTCCTGCCCGCCTCCTTTGGTCTTTGTATCTTCAAATTCTCCATGATCTTTTGCCTCTAAAACCCAGATCCAAAGCCGTCCTATTCCACCAGCCCACTTTCAATCTCTCTCGTCATCTTCATCCTTAAAAATCTGATGGAGAAAAAATTCTATGTATATTGATATTTTGATTTACACATTCATAAACATAAACAAAGGATCCTGTGTGGAACGAGGGATGCGATTTGGGGTTGATGGTGGCGCTGCCGCAGTGGTTGTCTTTTCTTTTGTTCTTTTCATGGCCAGATCTTATAGAGAATTGAAAATTCTCCTCCTCCTCCTCCTCCATCTTCCAATTTCCACCGCTGGATCAAACACCCACCACCACCACAATGTTCTAAAATTAATTTACATGTTTTTACCCTACTGAATTAGTTCAATATTAAACTGCAATAGAAATGGCTTGACATTTGAAATTGTTGATTTGTGTGAATGGATGAACGTTACAAATGTGGGAAGGAGATGAAATACCGTGAATTGGTAGCGGAGGAGGGATGGAGACATATTGAAGGTGGAAAATAAACCGAAAAGGGGTGGTTGTTCAAGGGTAAAGGAAGAAGGTGAACAGTATGGTAGTGGTTGCCAAAGGCAGCAGTTGGTAGGAGGTGGGGGTCTGATGGGCTTCATGGAGAAGAAGATGAATTCTTTTTCAGCGCCACGTCAGCACCACATCAACAATTACCTGCTGTAGTAAGTTGTTTCCCGATTACCGGCTGTAAGTGAGTCATGACCCAAAAAGACTGATTGTTAAGTAAGTTTTATCAACGTTCAACTGTTAACTGAGTAATGTGCCAAACGTTTGGCTATTAAGTGAGATTCCATCCTAACAAAATCATTCATGTCAACAAACATAAGTAAAATGAAATAATGCCCTATCATTTTAAAATTATAGATATTATTAACTTTACATCATAATTTAAATTGAAATATGCTGAAAATGTGGGGTAAAGAAAAAAATATACTAGTTTTATTAATTAAAACTATTTCTATCACAGTTTATAAGTAAACCAAAACTGTACACGACGGTTTTGTCAAAATCGTCATGAGACACCGCTGGCGATTTTGACAGAACTGCGGTGTCTCATTCTGAGTTTTGGCACGGTTTTGACAGCATAGTGGAGCGCACAGCGGTTTTCACATAACCACAAAGCGCAACACAGCTTTGACAAAACCGCTATGAATATATTTCCGCAAAATATCTAGTGGCACACCAAGGTTTTGTCAAAACCATAGAAATATTTCACGACTCTATAAAATACAATGAAAGCTAACCAATTTCACACAAAACTTCATTCTACCCTATACGTTAATATACTCTTCTGTGCAACAATCTATTTAAATTTAAAACTGACGTTTGGAATTTTGCGTTTAGCAAGAGAGTGGAAGTTCACTTGTTTGGTATTTTAGGAAGGAGTCCGATCTTATAAGCCTAAAAGTTTCAGAATGCATAACATTGGATCAATTTAAACAGTGCGCTTTGGTGGTCGTCAGAGAAAGAATAACATAAAGATAGTCTTGAATTCGTTTATAGATGGTCACGTTCAAGTGTGAGCAAACGTGAATGGTTTGATTAGAATATTGTTACAATATACAATGATGAAAATCTAATACAAGCACTAACATGTTGTCCACAATCAATAATGTTCATCATACATTATGTTCCTAAAGGTAAACGTACCGTTAAAGAAATTATAAAAATTGTAAAAAGACATGCTAGTTAAAATGTAATTATAGCTAGAAGGTTGTTATTATTGAATGGTGGATAGATGACGATTGTATGAGAATTGTATTATTCCACATTTTGTGTATAGGTGCGGTCCATTTCACTGTGAATCCGAGTTAATTTAGGCATCCAACGTTCATGTTTTCTACTTTAGCTTCAAGCCAGAACGACAGTGGATGCCAATATACAGAGCATTGCAACATATGAGACAAACCATTGAAGATGCTCACCATCGTTGACATAAGTAGAAAGGAGCAATCAAATCCGCTGCCAAATTCTGCATGTTCTTACATACTTACATAGCGTGTGAACAAGGCGTGTGGTACAGCTGAAGTTTACCACAAGAGAAAGTGTTTTCAAGCAGATTGACATTATGTGAAAAACCACCAACACCTGGCATAAATCGACTTACAACTTTATACACACCTATTCGTCTGTTGTAAGCATCGACCCTATGTTTTCCAGCATTGCTCTCGTTGTGTATAAATTGTTGCTGCACTTTCAATGGTCATTTATCCCCGTTGCTTGTATGAGCAAGTGTCTTTTGGTGTTTCTCGTCAAACATCTTCACTGTTCTTTTGAAAACTACTTGAATAAAAGCAGTCACCAATAAACATCTATCTCCCTTGAGTATAGTGTTCTACGAGTCCGAATAATTGGTTGTCATTTCATAAAACCTCTTGGCACAATCGTGAGACAATGTCCACATACCTAGCGCAATTTGCATAAGATAATCGTACACATCTTTATTCATCGTCTTTAGCTTCTCTATACACTCTGTAAACTTCGGCATTATGTGTTTCGATATAGCAAACCATATAATAGTCCCCAATGTGTTACTAGGAAAGTTACCTGTAAAAATTGATTGTATATGGTTCCAACAATATTGATGATCATACACTATCTATCGATTGTATAAATTGACTGTTTGAAAACTTACATAAAAATTTCGCTCTGATATGAAGGAGACAATATCTATGATACGTATAAAGTGAGTGTCATGTATGATCTGATCGAATCGGCGCTTGAAGGCCAGTGGATCAGTCCGAAATCAAGCATACATCTTTTACGTTGTTGATTATATACTGCCGTATATACCTAAGTAACCATCTTCAATTTTGTTTGTTCTCCTCGTGAACAATAGCATAAGCAAGTGGAAATGTGTAGTCAGCCACATCAACCCCAACAACAATCAATAATTTCTCGTTGCTTGCCATACATACATATGCATACCATTAATTGATATTTGAGGACGACAATGTTGAAAACCAATAATCGTCGGTTTAAATGCCTAGAAAACTACATCAAAGACATTTGTATGAACAGTGCTCCATTCTAGATCGTGCCTACATCGAACAATGGTTTCTCCATTTGATGCTTCAAGAGCACCTATATAACGAGGCACTCACAAAAAGATAGGAGCCAATCATCATACACTATCATCATTGCTTTCTACTTTCCCCCTAAATGCTTTCTTGAAGCTGATTTCCATATTCAAGGTCCCCTTTAAATTTTTTCAAACATCTTGTGTTCCAAAGTTTGTATTTTGACTAATGTGTTCTCTAATCATTCTCCTCCGTGTTTGAATCGATGTATGATCCGTTGTGATGTTTGCATTCGTGCAGCTATGACGGTCGGAGAATATGCCAATCTCTCAATAATTATGCATTTTCTTAAACTTGCATGAAGACACAAATGACAATGATGTGTCTTCCAATTTGCACACCTAATATACCAAAATTCCGGTGAATTAGACACCCGTTTGTAGAACCATTTTTTGCTTCATGAACCACAATTGCACGGCATGTTTCATTGTATCTTTGGTTTTGAATAGCATATTCAATTCTAATTTATCTAGTCTACTCTCCTTCTATAGCCTTTCTCTAATCCCACTCCTTCCATGAACTACAGTGTCTTCTGGCCGGCCATAATCTTCAAAAAAACAAAATGTTTCTGCCAAGATGCGGGATTGATGTCTCATACTCCTCTGGTTTGTATTACTCCTCTTCAAGGTCCTATAAACACTCTTCTTCATCGTCACCGCCTTCCTCATTATCTTCATCATAGTCATCGTCAACATCGTCGTTGTTGTTTTCTACATCTAATGGAATTTCAACCAACATTTGTGACGAGTTGTATCCTCTTATGTTACTCCCAGTATTACTCCCAGACGTCCCAATAATATCAATGTAATAGCTTGTTTTACTGCCCACGTTTAATGGATTTACTACGGAGACACCAAAAATGCTCACGGGAATCTCGACGGCAAAAAAATATTTAAACAACGCTCCAAGGAAATCTTGAGATATTCGTCATCGGAAATACAAGTAGCATTGTAAAATATCTTACGACAGCTGGCGATGAAGGGACGCGATAAACCAAATCAATCGCGGCCATATCTATATACAATCTGGTCCTTGTTTTGACTCGTTGAAGAAAATATGAGTACGATATTGTACATGAAATCCTCATCAATTTGGTTAGATTCATATAATAACCAACTCCATTGTGTTCTGATAGTAAAACTTTACCTTCGAAATACAACAAATACTTGAACAATTGGAGATTGTGGAGATGACATTTTGGTTGGATTGGATAGAATGCGAAATTATTTTTTGACAATAATATGAGGTATTTGTTTCAGGTTTGAGAAACTGAGATGGTTTCATAGAAAAAACATGAACGACAAATCATAACCGTGGCGCGCTTGGCGGTTCTATGTCAAAACCCGAAATGACGCACAACAGTTCTATCAAAACCATCGTCTAGTTCACACGTCTGTTTTGTCAGAACCGCCGTGCATAATTTATGGTTTATTTTTAAACCTGATAAAAGTGGTTGTTCTCAATAGAACTACTTTTTTTTTCTTTCTTTCATCTAAAAATTTTATTGCACAATATTTTTTAGGCAGCACGAGTAAATGCTGATATGTGCGTTAATTCTAGTAATGTGTATAGTCAAAGAAACCTTCTAGGACATTATCCATCTTATTAACTGAAATAGTATGCAGGTTAGAGGTGAAGGATGTTGCTGTGAATTCCTTGGCATACAATTTTAGTCCCTGAAAAATAATAGGAATGCCTATATTACTTGAATCAACTTTAGTTATCTATTTTTACATTTTAATTAATTTGGTCAATTTGATTTTTTGTGATCCAGAGTTGACTGTTTAGTCCTTTATTTTGTATGGATATATCTCACACAATATTATATCAGAACAACAATAATTTAACGATTCCAAACGAGGTATAGTTGAGCTTGATATCTAAGGGTTCAGATCGGGAGAGGCAAAAAGTGAGGCCTTCAATCACACGCTGTCACGTGTACAACCAATTCTTTTTTAAAAACAAAAAAATTTAAATCTTTTCCCTTTTGTACACGTGGCAACACGTGATTGGAGGCCTCATATTTTGTCTTACTTTCTACCTCTCTTGATCTGAACCCGATATCTAAGACATTTGATAGAGTCGAGTGAAATTATTCATAGGAGGTCATGAAAGCCATGATATTCCGGCTCCATTTAGTATTGATCTTATCGTGCGTTGCATTTCTTCAGTGTCCTATCAAAAATTGATTTTTTTTTGTCTTAGGGCATAGTCCAGTTGGTACTCGGATTGAGATTTAAGAGGTTAAAAGTTCGAATCCAGGGACACGCACAGTGTGTCTACTCCACTGCTGCTAAGCCGAATGCCTAATATGCGGGGCACCTTGTGTGAATCAATGCCTAAGTTCTCATCCAACCTAGGAGGCCGATGGACTTTTGATTTACATCCTCCATGATGCTCCTTGGGGCTAGGTCAGTGGGGCCCCGGGGTGATGGATTTCACCTTTTACTCCAAGAAATGATTTTTATATTGAGCAAAAGCCAATATCCCTGGTTCTGTAGGCTCCCACTGCCTTAGCTTCATGGAGTTTCGTGGAGGATGCAAACCAAGATTTCAGCGGTCTCCTAGGTTGGTAAGGGTTTGACAGAACACACACGAGGTGCCTAATGCAAACTGGACCAGTAACCCTTTAACCCAATTGGGCCGTATACAATGGCGTAGCCATTACTGGCCTAGACAGCAGTATTGCACCCACGCTGCGCTTGTTCCGGTTCGAGCCTGCAATCTTTCTTGGAGCAATTTCCTAACCCAGATACCAATCGAGCTATGCCCTAGAAGCAAGAAATTGATTTTCATTCATTATTGGGTAGAACAAATAGGAAGACTTTTGGCTTTATTCAGCACAAGGTCTTTAAAGAAAATGAATGGTTGAAAAAATAATAATAATGTCAAGTGCAGGGAAATGAATTTTTATGAAAACCGTTATTCAAGTAATTCCCACGTACACACTGCATTGCTTATTGATGCCTAAGTCGCTAATACATGATATGCAGGTGCAAGTGAGGAAATTCTTCTGGGCCTGTCGCAATGATCTATAGGGTTTTTTGAATAATATACGTTGAATGAACAGTACACAGAGCTAGTTTTATTAAACTATGAACAAGATTCATAACCTTACATCTGGAAAGTAATTCTAAATGCTTGTGCTATTTGTCGCTCTTTCTTTTATTCCTTTGTTTGAGAGGGCATGGTTAAGAAGATGAAGCGCTGCGTGTAGTGATACCAACACCTTGAATATTTGGTTTTGGTCACTTTTATGGAGTCAAAATTTTCATATGGGCTAGATGGTGGCTCCATATTATTTATGAAATAAATGGCAGTCCAACAAGACATGGTCAGTTAAAAGGAAATTACAAAATTAAAAAAGTCATCATTAATTATTGCATAAGGTTGTACTTGCCTACTTATTTTATACAATTGTATTTTATGAAATTAAAATATCAAGTAAAGTTTTATTCAATTCACGATTCGCCCACTGTGACTTCCTTAGTCGGTTGCCTGTTTTCAAGACCACCCCGGAGGCCGCAAATCTAGGGTTTAGATCACCTCACCACCACTCCCTCACCACCCATTCTGCTGACACGTGTCACGTTATGAGAAGCGCGGTGAGTCACGGTGAGATAATCCCATCTGGCAAATCTATCTGTTGCCTATCATTGCGGAGAATCTTCATCTCGAATTGAGTTAGACATGCACAATAATCAAGAAACTAGCAAAGTATTAGAAAATAAAGAGGAAATAAAATAAAAGGAAACGGATTCACATACCAATTTTTTGTCGTTTTTATCGATGATATAAATAAAAAGACATGTTTTACAAACAGTCTTTCAAAACTTGTTTTACTAATTATATTTGCGTGAGTCAAAAATCTTGACCACTTATATTGTCTAACCGACTCCAACGACAGCATCCTAATACGAAAACTTGTTTTACTAATGAAATTCATGAGTAAAAAATCTCGACCACTTATATGGTCTAACCGACGACAGCATCCTAATACGATTCTGTCCCCAGGACATATGGTTCTATGTAGGGGGTTTCGAAATGATCAGCAGTAGAGTAAGAAAACAGTATTGATGAATGCAGATTTTCCTTCATTCATTCATACCAATCATGTACAATTCTTCCTATACTTATATAACCGGTCATACACACATTTTTGGTAACAATATTCTAATTCCTATAATTCCTCAATCACACTCCTACAATTACTCACTCTTAATTACACACGTTTTGCACACTTTTTGCATACAAGGAAAAGATAATATACTCATTTCCTAATACTCCCCCTCAAGTTGAGCAGGGGAATCAACAATGCCCAACTTGACTAAGATTTCGTCAAACGCCCTTCCTACTACAGCCTTCGTTAATATATCAGCTAGTTGATCTTCTGATGGTATAAAAGGCAACTCAACAATCTTCTCCTCAATTTTTCCCTTGATAAAGTGTCGGTCTATTTCGATATGCTTGGTCCGGTCATGCTGCACTGGATTTTCAGAAATATTAATCGAAGCTTTATTGTCACACATCAACTTGGTTGGAAATGATACTTGAAGGCCTAAGTCATTCATTAGTTTCTTTAACCACAAAATCTCCATGACTCCTTTGGCAATCCCTCGAAACTCAGCCTCAGCACTCGACAATGCCACTACTTTATGTTTTTTACTCCTTCAGGTAACCAAGTTTCCCCCAACAAGAGCAAAGTACCCAGATGTCGAACGTCGATCTACTACATTTTCGGCCCAATCTGCATCAATGTAGACTTTGATGTCCAAGTGTCCATGATTTCTAAACTAAATACCACGTTGGGTCGTTCCCTTCAAATATTGGATGATTCTCATCACGGCTTCCATGTGGTGATCCTGAGGTTGATGCACAAACTGACTAACCAATCCAACTGCAAAAGAGATGTCGGGACGAGTATGTGCCAGATAAATTAATTTTCCCACAAGTCGTTGGTACCTTCCTCGATTAGTACTGGGCCTTCCTTCTTCAACACTCAATTTCTGGTTTGCCAACATCGGGGATCCAGCCGGTTTACAATCCATCATACCAACTTCTACAAGTAAATCCAGAATGTATTTTTGTTGAGAGATAAATATTCCATGCTCTGACCGTTTAACTTCAATCCCTAAGAAATACCTTAGGTCACCAAGATCCTTCATTTCGAACTCTGAGAACAACTGTTGCTTTAGTAGCATAATTTCCTCCATATCGTCGCCAGTGATAATCATATCATCTACGTAGATTATCAGACACGTTACCTGTTGCCCTCTTTTCTTTATAAAGAGTGTTCATCAGCATTACTATGCTTATAGCTTTGCCTCCTCATGAACGAAGCAAACCTTCCGAACCAAGCTCTGGGCGACTGTTTAAGACCATACAATGAACGTCTCAAGCGGCATATCTCATTTTCTGTAAACTCTTCTGAGAACTCAGGAGGTGCGCACATATACACTTCCTCTTTTAATTCTCCTTGGAGAAAAGCATTTTTAACATCAAACTGCTTTAAGGGCCAAGATTTTGTAGCTGCTATCGAGAATAACACCCTGATTGTATCAAGTTTTGCTACAGGAGAAAACGTCTCAAAATAATCAATACCATAAGTTTGATTGTAGCATTGTACAACTAACCTTGCTTTGTACCTTTCGATACTTCCATCAGCTTTATATTTGACTGTGTAGACCCATCAACACCCAACTGGACGCTTCCCATCTAGCAAAGTAACCTTTTCCCAGGTATTATTCTTGAGCAACGCACTCATTTCCTCCTTCATTGCTGAGTACCATTCAGGTTTCTTTAATGCCTCTTCAACTGTCTTAGAAATCATGACATCACAAACGGAGGACAGAAAACCTTTTGCTTCCTTAACTGGATATACTGATCCCTTTGAAACTTTGCTTGGAGAATACCGAGCTGGAGGCTTTCCTCTGTTCTGTCGTAGTGGAAGTATTCTACCCTGAACTGCTGTAATATCCTCATCATCCTGTACAGTTTCACATATAGCAGTATCCAGACTCGGGGTGGTATATAAGGGACTTATATCAGAAGGACTCATATCAGAAGATAGGGTTGATACCTGACTTTTCAGAGTACTTGGAATATCCACTGAAAGTGAGTCATGAGCTGGTGCGGAATTATGGGGTATATCCATGCCAGGAAAAGCACAGTCGGCGTCACCTACTTGCCGTGTTGGAACCACCTCTGACTGATTAGGGTTATGGAGCCAGTCGTAGGTTTCACCAGATGTCTCCCCCTGAGACCAAGACTGGGTAGTATAGAAATATTCATGTTCAAGAAACGTACAGTCAAGGGTAATATGGACACGACGGGTGCGTGGATTATAACAATGGTATCCTTTCTCAGACATCGCATAGCCTACAAACACACATTTATCGGCACATGCGTCTAATTTAGAGCATTGAGATGAAGGTATGTGAACAAACACAGTGCACCCAAATATCTTTGGAGGTAGTGTCAGTACTGACGGAACCTCTGTATGTGACGCAAGGATAGAGAGGGGCGCCTGGTGACCAAGAATTTTAGTAGGCAATCGGTTAAGAAGATTGGCAGCGGTAGAAACTGCTTCAGGCCAAAAAAAATTCGGAACAAATGACTCGATCATCATTGCTCGGTTCATTTCGAGTAAAATACGATTTTTCCGCTCAGCCACACCATTCTGTTCTGGTGTGTATGAGCATGAGGTTTGATGCAAAATACCATGTGTGCGGCAAAACTCCTTTAGATCATGATTCACATATTCTCCACCGTTGTCAAATCTGAGAATTTGAATTTTTATTTGGAATTGTGTATCAATCATACGGTAGAAATCAATAAACTTGGAGTAAACATCAGACTTATTTTTAAGAAAATAAATCCATATCATTCGTGAAAAGTCATCAACAAAGGTAACAAAATATTGATATCCAAGCATAGTGGACTGTGGAGAAGGACCCCACACATCAGAATGAACGAGACCAAACAGTGTTTTGACTCTGGTATTATTTGACTTATAAGTGGAACGATAAAGTTTGGCACGAAAATATGTGTCATAAAATAAAGTAATACTGGACTGAACCAAAGACGGAAATAACAGTTTCATATATCCTAGGGAGGGGTGACCCAGACGACGATGTCATAACCATAATTTGTGTTCAGCAGTCCCGCTGACAAGATTGGACCGGCCCTGTTGCCCCACATCTGTCATATAATATAGCCCGTCCTTCTCAATGCCACGCCCAATTATCATCTTCGAGCGAATATCCTGTAGTAGGCAAAAGGTGGGATACATTAGAAGAACACAGTTAAAATCACGAGTAATTTGACTAATGGACAGCAATTTAGAAGATAGACTAGGTATATAAATACAGTTATGCACATGTAGATTAGGGTTAACCGAAATGGTACCATCCCAGTGACAGGAATAAGTGTTCTGTTGGCTGTTTCAATATGTGTTTTAGTGGGATTTGTCCATTCTTTAAAATCTGTGGGGTCATTGGTCATCGTGTCCGTAGCACCACTATCAAGGATCCAGGTTAAGTTGGGTAAAGGACCAGTTTTGCAAATCTGGGGTCTAGAATGACTGAATTGGTAAACATCTGGGTAGGTTTTGAGTTTGTGGAGAAACTAGGGGCTGTTTTGATATTTTCAGTAAATGATGGACTGTCTAATATGTTTTAAGAAGGCAAAGGACTGAAGTGAGGCTTAGAGAAAACTTTCGAGCTAGCGCTGCATTTAGGTGAAACCTGCAGGGCTGAAGAGGTAATTAAATTAGGGGCAAAATAGTCTAATGAACGATTATAAGGGTTGAGAGGTTTTTCACCCTCAACCCATTTACCTCCTTCCTCAGCTGCGCGTTCTGGAAGGTTCGTTCCTCCTGCCGCCATGGCAGCTGTCCCTGGTGCTTGTCCTCATTTCACTTTTCCTTCATCTTTTTGATGGCGCTTTCCCTCTTACCAGTCAGGATATCCAACGAGTTGAAAACAGTTGTCTCTTGTGTGCCTCTTTTGGCCACAGTGACTGCATACTAGCCCCTCCTTGTCATCCCCACGCCGTGACCCGTCGGAGCGTGGTTGTCCCGTTCGTCCTCTGCCCCTTCCTGGTTTATCAGAGCCTCTGGTAGCCAAACTCTGTGTTGCCAGGCCCTGTCCGATCCCCTGTGACGAAAATTCTTCTGAGGGGAGGCTCTGTAGCACAGCAGATCTATCTTCGACCCTTCGTATTTTGCGGTATGCTGTCTCTAAAGATGACAGTGGATCCCTCTTGAGAAGTTCATTTTTTTCTATATTGTATTTCTCATCTATTGCAGTGAGAAACTGATACAACCTTAAAGCTGCGATTTTTTGGTTATGAATGTTGATATCTGTTTCACAGGTCATGGGATTGGGTTCTTGTGCGTCAATTGCTGTCCACAAGTCATGTAATTTATTCCAACACATCTCAATACTTCCTCCTCCTTGCTTAATCTGACTAGCTCTCCGATGTAAATCGTATGTCCGGAGAGAATTAGATCCTGAGCCGCATATGAGTGATAACCCATCCCACGACGCTTTTGCAGTGGGATACCGAGTAAAATTCACTACCAATGATGGTTCTATGGTTTGAATAATCCATGTGAATACAGAATTGTCCACCTGCTTCCATATCAGAAACTCCGGGTCTGTTGGTGGTGGAGGAGGTGGAACACCAGTAAGGTGATGCCGCCTCCCCCTACCAATGATGGCTCGCAGTACCAATGGTGCCCAGACGGCGTAATTATGTCCATTTAGCTTGACTGAGATTGTAAGGTTTTCTGTGGAGAAAGGTAATGGTGAGTTTACTGAGTTTGTGACTGATTTGGGTAGAGTATTTTGTAGAATATTGGCAACCTGTACAGCAAGGTCTGCCAGAGTAGGTGTTTGGGGCTCGTTGGTTTCTGGGTTTGACATAATTTTTTGGTTGTTTGGTCTTTGATGGCAGGGGATAATTGCAGATACTACACAGTATCATGCCGGCAATCAGTTGAGATTGGTAATGGTAAACTGGTAAGGTGCAGCAATACGCTGGTCTGGTAAAAGAACGAGACAAGTATTTTCAAGGCTATGATGAAGAACAATTCTGAGCCTATGTTCAACAATCACTCTGTAGTCTGGTAGGTGGAGTAGGATCACTCCTGCTCTGATACCATGATAAGCAGTAGAGTAAGAAAACAATATTGATGAATGCAGATTTTCCTTCATTCATTCATACCAATCATGTACAATTCTTCCTATATTTATACAACCGGTCATACACACATTTTTGGTAACAGTATTCTAATTCCTATAATTCCTCAATCACACTCCTACAATTACTCACTCTTAATTACACACGTTTTGCACATGTTTTACATACAAGGAAAGATAATATACTCCTCTACTAACACGAAAAAAACATCAGAGGTTCGAACCTTGCTGAAAGCAAGAATGTTTGAACTCTCTCCGGCTATCTGCATAGTGTGAGAGCAATATTGGCCCGTGGAATGACCTGATAGGCTGACAGACCAGCCCGTCGGTTGTTCCTTTGGTGCCAATGGACTCCTTAGTTGTCCCATGACAAGCTTCTACTAGTGGACCCTGGAAACCTGATTTAAATCCCTACATATCCTGTAGAACCGGAGTCTGTACCGATCCTTACTAGTTGGGGGTTCAACCTAATACGATTTTACAATACTATCTTAATGTGCGCCCCCGGCAGTTTCATATAAAACTCTTCCAAACGCAATAATAGATCTGGACCCAATAGCTATGATCATCTTTTGAAGAAAGCGAAGATCAGTTCTCACTCAGATAGGTTAAAAATTTCATGGGACAACTAAGGAGATCAGTTCTCATATTGTGCCTAGGCCAGTCGACAATATCGAATTTGTCCAACATGTTTTCTGAACCAGTTTAGGTATTATGTCTATAAATAAGCCAATGGTTACGTCCGGAACAAGTTTTGAGCCGTCCAAAATATTTTTAGATCTAGTTTTCTTTTATTTTTCAATGTCTTTTGGATTCAATCGAGTTAAAGATTGGATTATGAAAGGCTATGCATCCTTATTCTCTTTAGTAAGTGAACCTTTTTTCTATTTTAATTGGTGAGATTATGTTTTAATAGTGTTTTTTCATGTACCTCGTTATTCTATTTTAATTGCATGATATAGGTAATTTCTCTATGAGAGGCTAAGTAATCACTATTGACTCTATTGTTAGAAATTGGTTAAACTGCTGCTACGTAATCAATTCATGGTATCGATTATGATTCTGCTTTCAGTCTTCATAAACTAATGTTAGATTAATACAAGAATACTAGAGTTAATCAATGCAATTAGTTAATTAAAGTATGCTTTTCTGTTCAACACAGTTCTTCGATTAATTAATCGTCTAAATGAATTAGAGAATTAAGGTCTTCTGTCATTGGCGTTCCTAGGTATACAATCCGGTTGCATGAAAATAGTTTGGTTGGACTTGCTATTAAACTTTTTGTATGACAAGAATTAATATTTTCTTGATCCGTGAACCAAATAATTGAAAGAGAAGTAGTAACTTTGTTATAGGTTATTGCTATATCTATTATTGATTTCTGTTTGAGTATTTAATTAGTAGTTTAGAACCTACTTGTTTTGTTTAATTTGATTAATTTGAGTAGCTAGATTATTGACGTTATTGGCATAGTCTTCTCATCCCTACTTCTCTATCTATGTAGATTGGATTGTGGGTTATAAACTGGTATAATACGACATTCATCACCCACATTAGAAAGAAGGAAGATATTAACATCATATATAAGTATGACACAAATACTAAATGTCGAAAAATTAGATTAATCCTTCTTAGTTCAGTGATGATGATATGACCAATTCAATTGACATTCATTAGTGCTTGTCCGTAGTGATATCATCGGATCCAAACAGGCGATATGCCTGGAATTGGCTAAGAAAATCTGGGTGAATATTTTAAATTGATGATATTTGTTTTTCCACTATTTTAGAATGATGACATTTGTTTTTTAATAAAAATTAATAGCTGACGCAAGTTGGGGGTAAAAACATTTTATGTTAGAGGCAATATCATAGAGAATGGATCAGATAATATTTTCGTCTAAAATATTGAGTGACTACGTAGCTGCAATATCCAAGATGAATGGAAGAAGTACCTCAGCTGACCCTTTGGGTAATGTTGTTCTTCTCAATGACTATCCACCTCTTTACATACTAATTTATACACGTTTCTACTGCTGTATACAAGGAAATTAAATTTGTAATTATCTATGATGACTGTACTAAGATCAATTACATTTAATTATATTTACAACAGAGAATCTTTCCTTATAACTCTTGACTGCTAATTATCCGATGATTGCTAATCTTCCGGGATTGCTAATCTTCCGGGATTCCGTCAACACTCTCCCTCAAGTTGATTCGTGGGATCAACGATATTCAACTTGCGCAGAACAGCTTCAAACGTCCTTCCATTCGCAGCTTTTGTCAACACATCTTCTAGTTGATCCTGTGATCGGACAAACGGTAGATTGATGACTCCTCTTTCTAATTTTTCTTTGATGAAATGTCGATCAATTTCTATGTGTTTATTTCGATCATGTTGTACGGGATTCTCCGAAATGCTGATAGACGTCTTGTTATCGCATAGTAATGGTGTGGGTAGATTAACCTGAATCCCAATGTCTTTGAACAGTTTTTGTAGCCGGAGCACCTCCATGACCCCTTTGGCAATACCTCGGAACTCAGCCTCGGCACTTGAGAGTGCAACCACATTTTGCTTCTTACTCATCCAGGTTACCAGATTTCCTCCTACTAACATAAAGTACCCAGATGTGGATTTTCGGTCAGCCAAGTCTCCCGCCCAATCAGCATCAGTGTAACCTTGAATCTTTAAGTGTCCATTATTTCGAAAAAGGAGCCCCTTCCTGGTGTGTGTTTCAGATATCGCAATATACGCTTGACATCATCCATATGGTATTCCTGAGGATCATGCATGAATTGACTAACAATACTTACCGCAAAGGCAATGTCGGGTCATGTGTGAGACAGATAGATTAGCTTTCCTACTAAACGTTGATACTGTCCTTTATCTGCACAAGAAAGTCCATTAGTCACTTGCAATTTATGATTTACTACTAAAGGAGTATCACATGGTTTGCAATCAATCATTCCAACTTCTGTCAATAGGTCCAAGATATACTTTCGCTGTGAAATATAGATTCCAGTTTTTGACCTTAAAACTTCAATGCCAAGAAAGTACTTTAGTCCTCCCAGATCCTTCATCTCAAATTTGGTAAACAAATGTTTCCGGAGACTAGCTATTTCTTCACTGTTATTTCCTGTAATTATCATATCATCGACATAAATAATCAAGCATGTAACCAAACCTTTTCTCCGTTTGACAAACACAGTATGATCTGCGTTACTTTGTCGGTAGCCATCCTGTTTCATAACCTCAGTGAACCTCCCGAACCAGGCTCGAGGAGATTGTTTTAGCCCATATAATGCCTTATTGAGTCGGCATACTTCTTTCATTTTGAACCCTGCAGAAACATCAGGAGGCGGTTCCATATATACCTCTTCTTTCAAATCACCATGTAAGAAGGCATTTTTAACGTCGAACTGATGAAGGAGCCAACTTTGAGTTGCTGCAATGGAAAACAATACTCTGATTGTATCGATACGGGCCACTGGCGAAAAAGTTTCGGAGTAATCAACACCTATACGTCTGGGTATACCCCTTGGCAACTAGTCTGGCCTTGTGTCTTTTTATACTTCCATCTGTCCTGTATTTGATGGTAAAAACCCACCGACATCCAACTCGCTTCTTTCCGCAGGGGAGAAGGCACTTTTCCCATGTTTGATTTTTCTCCAGAGCCTTCATTTCTGTTTACATAGCCTCCTTCCATGCTGGTTGAGACTGAGCTTCTTCAACAGTTTGGGGTACCTGTTCCGTGCAAAGTGATATGAAAAATCCCCGAGCTAGATCTGATACTCCTTTCATGGGTGGTTTTTTGGGTACCTGGAGGCTCGTGATACTCTATCAGGAGAGTACCGGTCCGGAGGCTGTCCTTGAGTGCTTCTGGGTGGTAACATCCGTACCTGCTGCTGCTCAGTAATAACATTGGTATCAGTGTGTGTTTCTGGTGCAGTGCAGTGATCTGGGGAGTTGTTTATGTTATCTGAAGAGGTGTTTGTGCTGATCGTTGGGATATTTTCTAAGCTACATTGTTCAGATGTACCAAAAAGTGCTACCTGTGTCTCTTCATTCATTGGTGGAGGATCACAAGGTTATGATAATGGCGCTTCAGACGGTACAGTGTTGGGAGCTATAGCACAGTCGGCGCCATCTACTTGCCGTGTTGGATCGACCGTCGCATCAGTGGGTAATGACACCAGTCAATCGAGAGTTCCCTCAGATGGACTCTTCCCCTGAACCCGAGATTGGGAGGTGTAATAGTATTCAGCCTCAATAAATATGCAGTCCATGGTAATATGGATGCGATGGGTATGTGGATTATAGCACCTATATCCCTTTTGTGTAGTAGCATAGCCAACAAATACACTTTTTTAGCACAAGGATCAAGTTTGGTGCGTTCGTGTTTGGGAGTATGGACAAAGACGGTGCAGCCAAACACACGTGGGGGAAGGGAAAATAGGGATGGAATTTTGTGTTGAGCAGATAATATATGGAGGGGTGTTTGGTAGTCAAGAACATTTGTGGGTAGGCGGTTAATAAGATAGGTGACAGTGGATACAGCTTCAGGCCAAAAACTCACCGGAACATGGGAATCATACATCATGGCTCGGGTCATTTCAAGGATAATGCAATTTTTCCGTTCAGCTACCCCATTTTGTTCAGGTGTATAAGGGCAAAAAGTTTGATGAATAATATCGTTATCATCAAAGAACTGTCTAAGACTCCCATCAAGATATTCTCCCTCATTATCAGACCGAAGAATTTGTATTTTTGTATGAAAATGAGTGTGTGTCATTTTGTAAAAGTGAATGACCTTTGGGGAGACTTCTGATTTGTGTTTCATGATATATAACCAAGTCATGCGAGAATAGTCATCAACAAACAGTATAAAATAACGGAATCCAAGAGGAGTATTATATGGAGAGGGGCCCCATACGTCAGAATGAACCAAAGAAAACATTTTATCAACACGAGTATTATTGGAAAAATACGATGCTCTAGTCTGTTTGGCCCGAAGGCATGTGTCACAATTAAGCTGACCATTCTGGGAAGTAAATAAAGTAGGAAAAAGGCGATGTAAATAACCAAATGAGGGATGCCCTAGACGACGATGCCATAACCACATCTGACAACTTGTTCTGGTGGCAAGATTAGACTGTCCCTGTTGCGCCACTGCATTAACAAAGTACAGCCCTCGGCGTTCAGTACCACGTCCAATGATCTTCCCCGTATGAATGTCCTGAATAAGGCAAAAAGTAGGATACATCAGAACAATGCATTCTAGATTTTTAGTAAGCTGGCTTACGGAAAGCAACTTAGTAGATAAAGACTGAACATAAAGACATTTGTCAAGGGTAATGTTTGGGGTAATAGATATAGAGCCACCACACATGACCGGAATAGAGGCACCATTAGCAGTCTCAACTGTGGTTTTGGTTGGTTGAGCGTATGTGGTGAGATCAGTTTTGTCGTATGTCATGGTGTCGGTCGCTCCGCAATCAAATATCCATTGTGGAGTTCCTTGGCTTAAATGACATGCGGAAGTGATGATGGAATTTGAAGGGTTATTAAGATTGGGGGTCAAATCGGGTGAATTTTGGAAATACAGGGGTGTCTTGGTAATTTTGGAGACTGTCTGGGCGTCAGGTGAAGTGTTTGGTAAAATGGGGGGTCCTTTTGTAATATAGGAAAGTTTAAGGACTGGTTGTACCGCTTCAGATATTTGGGGGACTGGACTGACCTGCACAGAAACTTCAGGGACTGAAATAATGCACCTTTTGCCGCCATGGCTGCGCTATTTGCTTCGCCTGTTTTGCTTCGGTCTTGGCCTTCCGTGGCTTTCCTGTTGCCAGTGCTCTCACCAGCAGCTTGTGCAACGGATGCTTGTGATTTCCTTTTGAAATCGTCCCACCATTCTGGAAAACCAAGAATCTGGAAAAACTTGTCCCTAATATGTCCCTTTTTCTTGCAATAGGTGCATTCTAAGGAGGATTTATTAAATCCTCCTTTCCCTGCTTTGATGGGCCTCCTGAGCGGGGAGGTCAGTCCCTCCCTTTTGTCTTCGTTGGTCGGATGATGATTTCATAGATAAACCCTGGCCAACCACATATAAGGACCGTGAATCTGATGGGGTTAAGACGTGGTTCTGGACTCCAGCACGTAGCAGTTCATTGTAGGCAGTCTCCACAGTTGGCCGTGGGTCTTGTTTCAAAATCTCTTTCTTTATGTCCGCATACTTATCATCTACGACTAAAAGTAGTTGATACAACCTCTGTTCTTGAATTTTCCGGTTGTAAGTTGCAATATCTTTCGGAGACTCCATGGGATTGGGATCCATGGAGTCTATGTTAGTTTATAAAATGTTTTGATGATACAAAAAGATGTTTTAAAAGGAATAAGATGAAATTTCATATCTTAAGTTCGAAGCAAAATTGAAGTAAACATGTGCGAGACGAAAAATCTCTCATGAATCGGATGAAGGTTACATCAGCTCCTCAAGAGATCCATGTAAAGTTTGGTAAAAATTTAAGCACTCAGATCCACGTCATACTCTCAGCCAAGAAACGTGGATCAATTGACGTGTATCTGAGAGACGTCGATCTCTCAGTTAAGCATACGTTGATCGATCGACGTATAACTGAGAGACGTCGATCTCTCAGCTTCAGGTATGTCGATCGATTGACATACATCTTAGAGACGTCGATCTCTCAGCCTAATGACGTCGATCGATCGACGTCATTCTGAGAGACGTCGATCTCTCAGCCAGGCTGACGTCGATCGATCGACGTCTGACTGAGAGACGTCGATCTCTCAGCTCTGGCACGTAGATCGATCGACGTCTGCAGAGTTCAAAAATTTTCAAACGTTGGAACAAAATCCAAGGGAGATCTATGATATTTTCTCTCTCCAATCTTGCTAAAATTTCTTGTGGACTTTAACCCAACATACTACATGCTTCCTTGACTATTTTAACCATGTCTAAGATTCTCTAGGGTGGCTATCCAAGATCAAATCATTCCATAGGGTGGCTAAAGACTATTTGGACACTATCTTGACATTTTTGAAGATGAAGACTTGGTGGTGAGCCTCAAAAACGTGGTCAACTTTGTCTATAAATAGAAGAGGCTTGGATGAAGCAATTACACACTTTCAACATCATCTAGCTTTATTTTACATTGTTGTATATTTCTCTCATACTTGTAAATTTGTTTAAAGCTTGATTAGCTTTTCTTTGATCTTCATTGTTGTATATTGAGAGAAAGAGAGTCAAGCACAAGAGGAACCATAAATATTTGATCTTTTGCTTGTGCTTAGACTTGTGAGAAAGTGTGAACCTTACTATAGTTCTTCAACCCACTGTGAGAAGTTCTTGAGGGAACTTTTGTTGAAGTTGTGAGGAAGCAAGAAGTTGTTCTTGTTAAGAGCTGTAGTTGCTGTAGTTGCACAAGTGTGTTTTGTGCAAGAAGTTGCTGTTGTTGTTGCTTACACTAAAGTGTTAGTGTAAGTGTTGCTGTGATTGTTCTTATTGTTCATAATAAGAAGAGTAGTTGTTGAAAATCCACTTTGGAAACAAAGTGGTAGTGGAGTAGAATCATTTACGATTCGAACCACTCTATATCCGGTGTACTCATTCACTACTTCTCATCTCCCATTCTTGCTCTGATTTTTAATATCCTTTTTGAGTTGAGCAAACGAGAAAATTCCGCAAAAGAGACAAACACTCTATTCACCCCCCCCCCCCCTCTAGAGTGTATTTCGGACCTAACAATTGGTATCAGAGCCTAACCTTGATTGCTTGGCCTATCTTTGCAAGTAGCAAGGTTAAAGATCATGGCAATGACAACCTCAACCTCAACCTCTTCATCTCCTAAGCCTACTGCACTATTTTCCGGATCAAACACTAAAGCGCCTATGTTTGATGCCCAAAATTATTCCTTGTGAAAATTTCGAATGATCAATCACTTGAAAGGCTGTGGATTCGATATATGGAGAGCCGTTGTCAAAGGAATTGAAGTTCCTATGATTACCAACTCAAAAGGAGAATCAATATTCAAAGATGAGGATGACTACACCGATGAAGAAAAGATAAGATTTGCCATTAATGGCAAAGCATTTGATATTCTCTCAATTGCTCTCACCACCACCGAGTTTATAAGACTTCAAGGTCTTGAAACAGCTCACGAGGCATGGAAAAGGCTTGAAATGATACATGAAGGAACTGAGCAAGTAAGAATGGCCAAACGACTTATGCTCATGAAGGAGTATGAGATGTTCGTAATGAAAAGCGGTGAGAAGATTGAGGAGACAATCGATCGATTCACACGAATAGTGAATCAACTCTCCATGGTGGACAAGAAAATCTCAAATGAAGACCTTGTCTCAAAACTCCTCAACTCTTTGCCAAGAGAATGGACACCCAAGGTCACCGCCATCACCGAATCAAAGAATCTCAAGACTCTTACCCTTGATGAGCTATCCGGTAATCTTCTTACTCATGAAATTCTTATTGATGAACAAAATAGGATGAACCCTATCAAGCCCACACAAACATCACACAAAGGATTGGTGGTAGAGTCCGATGACTCGGATGAGGAAGTTGCCCTTCTAGTAAGAAAATTTAGAAGAATGGCAACTAGAAACAAAGCACAAGCGAGAAAGTTTTTCAAGAGACTATCTAATAAAAAGGAAGCAAGTGAAAATTGCTATAGATATGGTCGACCCGGTCACTTCATTGCCGATTGCCACGTAAAAGAGCCGCAAAAGCAAGAAAAGAAGGTCTTTCCTCAAAAGAAGAAAGCCCTCAACGCGGAGGTAACCACGTGGGATGATCTCCTTTCGGAATCGGAAGGAGAAGAGAGTGAAGATCAAGGTGTTGGACTTGTTGCAATGGTTGACAATCCAAAGATTTAACATACCTGTCTTATGGAAATTGAAGATGATCTTGAGGTAAATTCTAACCCTTCAAATTTGCATGATGAAATAGGAGATTTGCAAGATGACTTTGAAAAATTGAATCTAAAATATAAACATTTGAATATTGAGTTCAAGAAATGCATCTTAGAAAATAAGAGCTTACATGACAAGAATATTTTGATGTTTCAAGAGCATGACATCATACTCACCATGCATAAAACCATAGCTCTTGAAAATGTAGAAATTAGAAAAGAATGTGAGAAACTAAAGTTAGACTTACAAAGACTAACAAATGGTAAAAACAATTTAGACATACTACTTGGAAATCAAAGAATTGGAAATGATAAATCTGGTTTAGGATTTAATTCATCATCTTCTTTTATTAAACCTAAGTCCTTAAAGAAAAAGACAAATAATAGAAAAACACAACGAAATTCATCACCCCCTAAACCAAAGCATGTACCCACTTGTTTTCATTGCAACAAACTAGGACATGTGAAGAAAGCATGTAGAGCTAGATTTGCAAGCACATATGTTTGGAAGCCTAAGGGTTGACAAACTAACCTTAAAGGACCCAACCATCAAAGGGTACCAATGCATACATCTTTTGGTTTTGTAGGCTCTCAAGATAAATGGAGTAGCCAAAGAAGAAGGAACCAAATGACTTATGGACAGCGGATGTTCAACGCACATGACCGGAGACAAAATGTTGTTCACCAAGCTCAAGCTCCAAGATGGTGGAACGGTGCATTTTGGCAATGGGAAATCCTTGGACATGGAGAAATTGGTAACTCTTCTTCTACTATTAATAATGTATTATATGTAGAAGGGCTTAAGTATAATTTGATAAGTGTAAGCCAACTATGTGATGCTAATTTTCAAATTGAATTTGTGAAAAGAAAATGTGTTGTGAAAAAGAACGATAAGATTGTTTTTGAGACTATACGTAAAAATGATGTTTACAAATTTAGCACACATGATTTGATATCACAAAATGTTTCTTGCCTAGTCGCCAAAAATGATTTGACTCAACTATGGCATAGACGACTTGGACATATTAGTTTTAAAAACTTCAAAGAGATTTGCAAAAATGAAAAAGTCCAAGGTCTTCCAAAATTAAATTTCGAAAACCATGGCTTATGTGACACTTGTCAAAAGGCAAAGCTTGTCAAAACAAGCTTCAAACCCAAAAGTGAAATCTCCACCACCAAACCCCTACAATTGCTTCATATGGATTTGTATGGGGATATTGGTACGGCAAGTCTAAGTGGAAAACATTACACCTTTGTGGTGGTAGATGACTTCTCTAGGTACACTTAGGTAATGTTCTTAGCTAAAAACAATGATGCATGTCAAGAATTTATAAAGCTTTGTAAGAGATTAGAAAATCAAAAAGAAGACACAATTAAGGAAATTAGAAGTGATAGAGGTGGTGAGTTTGATGGAGAATTTCAAGAATTTTGTGTATCCAAGGGGTATGGATACAATTTCTCAGCTCCAAGAACTTCTCAACAAAATAGTGTTGCGGAAAGGAAGAATAGAACACTTCAAGAAATGAGTAGAGTCATGCTAAACGAATTTGAGTTACCCAAATATTTTTGGGCCGAAGCGGTAAATACCGCTTGTCATGTGATCAATAGAGTTTATTTGAGACCATTTCTCAAAAAGACTCCTTATGAGCTTTAGAAAGGTAGAGTACCAAATATTGGTTATTTCAAGGTTTTTGGTTGTAAGTGTTTTATACTTAACACCAAAGATAACTTGGATAAACTCAACTTCAAAGCGGATGAAGGAATCTTTATGGGTTATGCTCAAAATAGCAAGGCATTTAGAGTATATAATAAAAGAAGCATGAAAGTTGAAGAATCAATTCATGTCAAATTTAGTGAACTCAATGAGGACAAATCAAACATTAATGATGACGATGATGATGATGAAATAATTGAAGTAAGCCATATAGAGAAATTTGAGAATCCAAAAGGTAATATTTTTATTGACCTTAGGATTGATCCACTTGAACCTAAGGATGAAAATGAAGAAGTAGGAGGAGATACCTCAAATTTACCGGATTCATATAAGTATAGGAAAGATCACCCTAAAGAGTTGATATTAGGTGAAACTAGCCAAGGCATCATGACTAGGAGAAAATTCAATGAAAATGCTTTCATTTCACAAGTTGAGCCTAAAAACATAAAGGAGGCAATAAATGATGAAGATTGGGTATTGGCTATGCAAGAAGAATTAAATCAATTTGAAAGAAGTGATGTTTGGGAATTGGTTGCTAAACCTAGTGATCATCCCGTAATTGGCACTAAATGGGTATTTAGAAATAAAATGGATGATAAAGGAAACATCACTAGAAACAAAGCTAGATTAGTAGCCCAATGCTATAGGCAAGAGGAAGGCATAGATTATGATGAAACTTTTGCCCCCGTAGCTAGGTTAGAAGCTATTAGAATGCTATTAGCATATGCATGCTATAAGGATTTCAAACTATATCAAATGGATGTGAAATCCACATTCTTGAATGGAATAATTCAAGAAGAGGTCTATGTAGCTCAACCTCCGGAGTTTGAAAATCATGATTATCCAAATCATGTTTTTAAACTCAAAAAGGCCCTTTATAGACTTAAACAAGCTCTTAGGGCTTGGTATGATAGGTTAAGTAACTTCCTACTTGAGAACAAGTTTTCAAGAGGAAAAGTCGACACTACTCTTTTTATTAAAGAACAAGGAAACCATCAATTGCTTGTTCAAATTTATGTGGATGATATTATATTTGGTGCTACTAATGATTCTCTTTGTGAGCATTTTGCAAAATTGATGGAAGGAGAATTTGAAATGAGCATGATGGGTGAACTCAACTACTTCCTTGGTCTACAAATCAAGCAAACTCAAGATGGAGTATACATATCTCAAACAAAGTACACAAAGAATTTGCTCAAGAAGTACAAATTCGAGGATGGAAGAAGTGTGAGCACTCCGATGAGCACAAGTACAAAGCTTGACAAAGACGAAAAAGGAAAGCCGGTTGAGGTAACCAAATATAGGGGTATGATTGGTAGTTTACTTTATTTAACCGCTAGTAGACCGGATATTTTGCATGCTGTGTGCTTATGTGCTAGATTTCAAAGTATGCCTAAGGAATCACATTTAGTTGCTGTTAAACGTATCTTTAGGTATTTAAAAGGAACTTTGAATTTTGGATTGTTTTATACCAAAAATGGATGTTTTGATTTAAGAGGGTATAGTGACTCCGACTATGCCGGAAATCTTGTTGATAGGAAAAGCACCTCCGGGACGTGTCAATTCCTTGGAGATTGCTTGGTTTCTTGGTTCTCTGAGAAACAAAATAGTGTGTCACTTTCAACGGCGGAATCCGAATATATATCGGCCGCTTCATGTTGTGCACAACTACTTTGGATGACAAACACATTGAATGATTACAATGTTAAGTTTGATAAAGTTCCCATCCTATGTGACAATACCTCAACCATAAGTATAGCACAAAACCCGGTTCATCATAGTAGAACAAAACATATTGAAGTGAGGCATCACTTCATAAGAGATTGCATTCAAAAAGGATTGGTATGCATTGAGTTTGTTCCAACAAATGACCAACTGGCGGACATCTTTACCAAATCCCTCCCCACTGAGACATTGGAGTCAATTAGAACGAGACTAGGAATGATAAACATCAGTTAAAGGGATGAAAATTGAAAATTTCAAAATCAGAGACACGTCGAACGATCGACGTATCAAAACAACATCGATCGATGGACGTACGTCGAACTCAGACGTCGATCGATCGACGTCGTCGAATTCAGCAACCTTAAAATCTCTGCAACCGAAACCCTTCCACACTTTTCACTCAAACATTTCGACTGAAACCCTACAAAATCAGGCGCCCCCTCTTTCCAAAACCACTTCATCTCTTCAATTTCATCTCCAAAACAAAACTTCTTCATCTCTACACTTGATTTTCATCTTCTTCATTCATTCCTCTCTAGAAATCCCTAAATTTCAAATCCAAATTTCTCTCAAAATGTCTTCAAGGAGCAAAAATACCACAAAAAGGCCAAGATCCTCTAGGGGTGGAGGAGAAGGTTCAAGCACATCTTCTCAAGGACAAACATTTCAACCTCGAAGAAAACAATCTATGGATGAGAGTCAAGCACAAGTGCTAGCCACAATTAGGAGTACTTTGACTCTCTCAAACTTCCCTTGGGTCAAAGCCAAAGATGCAAAGGATGCTTTGGAGGAACCCTTAATCCCTGGACACGTAAGTTACATCTCTAGACATGCTCAAAAGTTATTTGATAAATGGGAAGATGATGATAGACCCACTATCCCACTCAAATTACTTAGAATAAATGATATTCTAAGCAATGATGAACTAAGTCCCATCATTGAGTGGTTAGATGTTCAAGAGTGGAGAAACATTTGGCATGAAAATGAGATGCTCAAAATGTCCACTAAATATACTAGGCTTTTTTATGCGAATTTATGGATTGAATACATAAATGGCCTTCCCTTAGCTCTACATTCAGTTATTGATGGACACCATGTGAAATGGAAAGTTGAAAAAATTTGTAGCTTGATTGGTGTATCCAACGAAGGGTACTATGAGTTTGATGCATGGAAATGGGATACGGCTAGGTGGAAATTATCTGAAGATGAAGTGAAAACCTTCTTAGGCTTCCATCCAAGTAAAAACACAAATGACATGCCTTTAGTTTACCGTACCCTTCTTGCCATTGTTACATTTTGTATCAATGGTAAATCCGCAAAATTGCCTAGTAACCTTGACTTCTATATAGCATACTGAATAGCTAACCGCGAGAAGGTTAACTTTGGGGATCTTTTTATGACAAACGTTGTGGAAGCCGCAACCAAACAAAACAAAGCCCTTCCCTATAGTAACCTTATCTATAGGATGCTTGTGAAGTCGGGTATTTATGTGGATGACACTGATGTTGACAATATAACGCACAAGGACTTCTATGATAAATTCAACATCCGACAAATCATGAAGTCTAGAAAAGAGGCAATGAGGAGAGAGCAAGAAGAGGAAGAAAGGGAAGACGAGAACCTTCCAGGTGAGGCACCCATTCCTGAACCGGAGACTCATGCAGAACCAAGTCACTTGAGCTCAAATGTCCCGGAGCTTCAAGCTCAAGTTTCTAGTCTTTAGCAGGAAGTCGGTGAGCTAAAGGGCAAAGTAACCGTGCATGAATCAAGATTTGCCAAGCTCAAGGCAAAAATGAAAGCGTGTATTCCTGGAATCACGTTTTCTTCAGATGAAGACTAGAGTGTTTTGTTTTAGCTTGCTTCTAGTTCTAGCTTAGTATTTGTTGTTGGTTGTAAAACTTGAATGTGTCTTTGAATTTAATGAAGTATTGTTTCTTATTTTTTTTGATGCTTTCAAAAAGGGGGAGAAAATGGTTGTTGTTGCTTAAGTGTCTTAGTGGCTCATATTAAGTGGCTTATTTGACTTATTTGTTGCTTATTGGCTTATTTGCTTAAATGGTTTATTGGCATGGTCTATTGGAATGATTTATTGGCATGTTGCTTAAGTGGTTGGCATGGTTTATTGGCATGGTCTATTGGAATGATTTATTGGCATGTTGCTTTTCTTTGGCAAAATGAGGTAAGCTTGAAAATTGGAATCTTTGTAAATTGTTGGTGAAATGAAAATGAGCATGAAAAGTTATTTGGTTGAGGGGGAGCAAATTTAAGGAGAAGTATTTTTGATTGGATTTGCAGAATCTTGTTCACATTGATTATTGTGGAAGGTATAGAGTGCATATACTTAGGGGGAGATTGATATTTTTCAAATGTAAAATATTCAAAAATAAAGCAAAAACATCTTTTAGAATCTCGGCTTTGAAATCATCAAAAAGGGGGAGATTGTTAGTTTATAAAATGTTTTGATGATACAAAAAGATGTTTTAAAAGGAATAAGATGAAATTTCATATCTTAAGTTCGAAGCAAAATTGAAGTAAACATGTGCGAGACGAAAAATCTCTCGTGAATCGGATGAAGGTTACATCAGCTCCTCAAGAGATCCATGTAAAGTTTGGTAAAAATTTAAGCACTCAGATCCACGTCATACTCTCAGCCAAGTAACGTGGATCGATTGACGTGTATCTGAGAGACATTGATATCTCAGTTAAGCATACGTCGATCGATCGACGTATAACTGAGAGACGCCGATCTCTCAGCTTCAGGTATGTCGATCGATCGACATACATCTGAGAGACGTCGATCTCTCAGCCTAATGACGTCGATCGATCGACGTCATTCTGAGAGACGTCGATCTCTCAGCCAGGCTGACGTCGATCGATCGACGTCTGACTGAGAGACGTCGATCTCTCAGCTCTGGCATGTAGATCGATCGACGTCTCCAGAGTTCAAAAATTTTCAAACGTTGGAACAAAATCCAAGGGAGATCTATGATATTTTCTCTCTCCAATCTTGCTAAAATTTCTTGTGGACTTTAACCCAATATACTACACGCTTCCTTGACTATTTTAACCATGTCTAAGATTCTCTAGGGTGGCTATCCAAGATCAAATCATTCCATAGGGTGGCTAAAGACTATTTGGGCACTATCTTGATATTTTTGAAGATGAAGTCTTGGTGGTGAGCCTAAAACACGTGGTCAACTTTGTCTGTAAATAGAAGAGGCTTGGATGAAGCAATTACACACTTTCAACATCATCTAGCTTTATTTTACATTGTTGTATATTTCTCTCATACTTGTAAATTTGTTTAAAGCTTGATTAGCTTTTCTTTGATCTTCATTGTTGTATATTGAGAGAAAGAGAGTCAAGCACAAGAGGAACCATAAATATTTGATCTCTTTCTTGTGCTTAGACTTGTGAGAAAGTGTGAACCTTACTATAGTTCTTCAACCCACTGTGAGAAGTTCTTGAGGGAACTTTTGTTGAAGTTGTGAGGAAGCAAGAAGTTGTTCTTGCTAAGAGCTGTAGTTGCTGTAGTTGCACAAGTGTGTTTTGTGCAAGAAGTTGTTGTTGTTGTTGCTTACACTAAAGTGTTAGTGTAAGTGTTGCTGTGATTGTTCTTATTGTTCATAATAAGAAGAGTAGTTGTTGAAAATCCACTTTGGAAACAAAGTGGTAGTGGAGTAGAATCATTTACGATTCGAACCACTCTATATCCGGTGTACTCATTCACTACTTCTCATCTCCCATTCTTGCTCCGATTTTGAATATCCTTTTTGAGTTGAGCAAACGAGAAAATTCCGCAAAAGAGCCAAACACTCTATTCACCCCCCTCTAGAGTGTATTTCAGACCTAACAGTCTATACTCATCCAAATCCCTTGAAATTGATCCCACAGTGCTTCTAATGGGCGATTGTTTTGCTTGATCTTATAGCACTGTTTGTGTAGATCAAAAATCTGCAAGGGATCACTTCCTGATCCATATGTAACCGCCAAACCATCCCAGAGTGCTTTGGCCGTGGTGTATTTTGAGACATTGTTGATAAGACTGTCATCTATATTATCAATGAGCCAGGTAAAAACAAGTTGGTCATTTTGTTCCCAAGAGGAAAAAGTCGGATCTGTAGGCAGGGGGGTTGAGGAACCCCTGTTATGTGGGAACTCTTCCCCTGCCTCCCAAAGAAATCTTCATCAATCTACACCATAAGGTGTAATTGGTGCTATTCAGTTTTACCTTCAGCGTAAGGTTGGCGGGCTGTGGTGATACTGAGGGCATGTTTAGATTTTTCTAAGGAATCGGGCAAATTGTTCATTGATGTCAAATTGTGCAGGGAGATTTGATTTATTGTCACTAGTTGTTTGGCTGGAACTGGGAGTTTCTGACATCTCGTTCTTGATGTGCAGGTATTTGGACTGATAAGAATGGGTACTGGCTGGGTCTGTTAAGACGGGTAAGCAAAGGCAATGATGATCAAAAATGTTCTGAGCCTTACAAAAAACTCAGAACAGGACAGGTATTGAACTTTAGGGTCGAGTATTTCTCTGGCAGTGATGAAGATATAATTTCTGAGCCAACAAAAAACAACAACAGTATAGGGATCTACTGCTCTGATACCATGTTATCAGGAAGAGCAGAGATCAAGAAGATATTGGATTGAGCAAGCAAAAACTTTCGTATATTCTTCTCAATGACTATCCACCTCTTTACATATTAATTTATACACGTTTCTACTGCTGTATACAAGGAAATTAAATTTGTAATTATCTATGATGACTGTACTGAGATCAATTACATTTAATTATACTTACAACAGAGAATTTTTCCTTATAACTCTTGACTGCTAATTATCCGCTGATTGCTAATCTTCTGGGATTGCTAATCCTTCCGGGATTCTGTCAACAGCATGAAGCTTCTACTTTTGTTTGGGAAACTGATTTTTTTAGGGGCCTATTACTAAACAACAACAATCATATTCAGTATTGATGAGATCAGAGTTCAGCAACTAAATAAGATAAATGACTCTCACGTTGGTTAACAAACGGTTAACAAAAGATGAGTCCAGCTCGGCCACACTCCTGGCGGTCGACATGTTGCACATCTGCCCCGGCAAGGCTCCACATATTTAGTCGACCCCAGCCGATGCTTGCCCGATGACTGAACAAGAATTCTCAAGTCCCCAGAGAGATAAAGTTTTGTCTCACAAAGGTAGCTCGGCGGTTTGGCCTCAACCTCACAAAAGGTTACCCCTTAACAAGCTCGGCCAGATCAAACAGAATTTTTACTGAGTACTACCTAGGCCCAACCAGAACACCTCAGCAGATCCTTACTAGGTGTCAAACGAAGCCTTGTACAACAACAGATGGTGCCACATGGCAAACAAATAGAGTCATCAGTCACCATGGCTGGCTCAACACGTGTTGTACGCTTAACAGTCAACACATGCATTGGCTCATCCATACGTATAAAAACAATGAAAACAAGAGAGAGAAGGACAAGTTGGAATCAAACAAGAGATTTCACCATCTTCCCTACTATAAAAGAGAAAACTTCAGGTTTTACCAGAAACCTACAAAAAACTCTTCGTATGTATTAATTCCTATCGTGGAAACAGCCGAACTGACTTGAGCGTCGGAGGGTTTTACCCGGGGCCATAGTCCCTAGGTCCTATAACGTCGTTTTCTGCGCAGGTCGGCATACGAAACAATATCCCGCAAATTAACGGAAAGCTAACGGCGTAACCCTTCCGGATCATCTCTGATCCTTGGTGAAGATCCGACTTCATCAAGTATATTCCAACAACTTATATATATATATATATATATATATATATATATATATATATATGTATGTATGTACATACATATATATGTATATATATGTGTGTATATATGTGTGTGTATATATATGTATATGTGTATGTGTGTGCGCGCGCGTGTATATTATGTGATACACGTCTCTAACTTGTATTACCGATAAACTTGTATACGTTTACCGATGGATATGGCATTAAAGTCTACAGGTTTACAACTTCTGAGAATATAAATAAAGAAACGAAAAAGTCGATACTTACAACTTGAAGGGTGCTGTTGGTTGATGGTGGGAAGTAATCTTACTGGGATGGAGGATTTTTTTTAAAAACTTCTCTTTAAAACAAAACATTTTATAAAACTTGAAGTGTGTGTTGATGGCTACAATATATAAGGAAACGGGCAAAGGGTCTGGTGAAGTCGAGGGTGGGTTGATGGCTACAATAATTGCCACATCAATTTGAGGCTTTATTTTAATGGGTTCAAATCACGTCAACCACTTTTCCTTCATTTCACGCATCACTGTACGACACGTGGCAATACGGGATGGTGAGGCTAGATGAGGGTCACTTATATCTAGTATCACCACCCCCTGCTGCCACGTGTGTTGCGATGACTCGTGAGGTGATCGAGGGGCAATGCATGGATAGTAATTTCTCCATCATAAGACTCAATCTTTGGTTATAGAGTTATGTAAAAAATATAAAAAATGAATCTAATAAATTTTTAAATTGTTAGATTGAACTTATAATACATCATTTAACAGAGTCGGATTCAGGCATCTAGCCTCTAAAACCAAATAGCTTCACTATAATTGTTCAAATGTACATTCGTTTAAAATAACGTCTCAATCTAAATACAAGATATATTGATGGGACAGTGAACGGATCGTGAGTATGGATCAAATCCAAAAGAAACATTTTTTAACGTCTGACGTTGCAGTGGGAAAAAGAAAATGCCTCACGTTGCTCGTGTAAATAAAAAAAAAAAAAAATCTGATGTTGCGCAGGATACCACCATAGTAGTTGGGCAATTGACATCGAAAATTATTGTCACGAATCTGTTGTAAAGATCTCTTTCGTAAAAAGAATTCTGACAATATTGAATTTTTTTTAAAAAAAAAGGAAATGTTCAAACAATATCGAGTGCAGTATTGGTGATGCTGTCATTTAACTGCGTTCAGATCTATATGGAGAGAATCAGATTCCATATCCGCAAATATGTTACATTATCTCATCTAGTCTCGTATCTTCGGTTTATGTATCTATTATAGTTTTATTATTTATATTATCATGTATTATTTGATAAATCTGTCATTACTCTATTACGTTGAATAGATCTAACCTCTTAAAAAAAAATGATAAAACCTAGAAGAGAATTTGGACTCCATCAATTCTACTGAGTCGGGTACATGGAATTACAAACCAGTAAAAGTTCATCCCACCTCCACTCCCACATAAAGTGTAGTAATGTAAATCAGGAATCTAATAGATTCAGACAAAGAACATGTTATATACACGGGTACAACATTATGGAATCCAAGCAATGGAATTTCCTACAAATGCTCCCAGAGGGATTCGAAGTCACAACCTCTCTCTTTCAAGGTGATTACCTCTTGCATGTTTCCACCAGGCTATGTCATAGGGATGGGTACACATAATTACTCCACCATGTGGTCTTGTGAAGTCTTTTTGAAAAAAAAAAAATTATGACCGGAAACCTCAACTAGACATCTATCAGCCTGTCCCACGGCGCGATATGGATGAAATTCAGGTGTCCAAGGCCCGCTATGACAGTTTGGACTGCTCAGAAAGCCACACAATGAGTCTGCTTACACAATGAGTCCACTGTAAGCAGTGGAGTTCTAAAACATTGCGCTTACATGGAAAGAGATTCGAATTTCATCTAAGGTGTGATTCGGATCGTGTACGTATCGGCGCAGTTGTGACACATGGAACACATCGTGCAGCTGCGATAGGGCTGGGGGTAGTGCCAAACGATATGCTACTTCTCCGATTCTCTCTAGTACCTCGTACGGTCCGACAAACCTCGGGCTCAATTTTTCTTTGACACCGAATCGCATCACTCCTTTGGTCGGAGACACCTTCAAATAAACTTTTTCACCTTCTTGGAATTCGACCGGGCGTCTCTTGGTATCAGCCTAAATCTTGCTTCTGTTCTGTGCGGCCCTTAGTCTCTCTCGAATAATGTTGACCTTTTCACGCGTATGTTCCACCAGATCCGGTCCTGACAGTGCCCTTTCACCAATCTCATCCCAGTATAAGGGTGATAGACAAAAATCGAATTCTCGCCACTCTCTCGAGCTTTTGTCATCAAAACCATTGGACCATGTTATGGGTTCCTTGTGAAGTCTTTCTGAGGTACACACAATAAATGTTTTGATAAAGGAGTTTATTATTTATTAGGTCATCTCCAGTGGGTGCACCAAAACACTCATCTGGTGTAAAAATCCACTCCAACCAACCACCAAACCCAACACATAATAGGTAAAAATGAATATTGTTGTACCAAATCACTATTCATCCACCACATCATCATTTTAATTATCTTAAAAAATTTTAGTTTCGTTAATTTCGTTATAATAATTTTAGTTAATTTAATTTTATTTATAATTTAATTTTTAATTTTTAATTTATAGGAACACGTTAAGAAATAATCCACCTCAGTTAAATCAATGAACAATGAATACTTACATTAAATTTATATGAATGTTAAATTTGTGCTAAATTATTTATAATAATGAATTAAAAATATAATTATATAAGAATCTTTAAGAAATATTCTTATTTGGTGATGGATTTGGTGTTTGTGATTGAAGTATTTTTTTTTTTACTGTTTATTGGGTGATTTGGGGCAAAATTTGGTGATTTGGATTGGGGATGACCTTATAAAAAGTTTGAATCTCGGTCTCAAAGGTTCAATTCCTCTGTTTATATAGTTTTAGAAGAAAATATACTGAACGACTATTTTTATGTGAATGTTTTGACTACTCATCTGATTTTTATAACCTTTTGGTATCTCAGAGATTTTTTTGTGGCAAATATGCCGAAAATTAAGGGTATCTTCGTTATATTGAATTGCCAATGACCTTTATATCACGTATTTGTAATATAAGTGGTCAACAATGCTTTGGAATAGTTTAGTAGCCTCAAATATTTTCTTTATCTTTTTAAGTGTATTCATTTTGTTAATATTTATTCAACAATTATATCAATTAGTAGTCTATAATGGAGTGAATAACCAATTATATTTCATAATAATGTATTATATACCTTTAATTTGTTAATGGCGCAATTTACCTTTATACTATGCTTTACCCAATATCTTGGCAGAGATCTTGTTTTCAATAGATAACCTACTGAATTTTCAATTAGTAACCTACTATTTTGGTTAATAACCAATTAAACTAAAACAATTATGTTAACTAGCTGAAAAACAATCGTTTGTATTAAATTGGTCGCGAACTTTTGAAGTGAAGCACCTTTTAAAGCGGATTGAGCGAATAAAATATTTTAATTAAATTCTAATTAGGCAGTAAAAAAAGATAAAAATATTCACAATGTTTAATTAATCAACTTATTTCAACCTTAATAAAATAATATTTTTATACGACTGTTCCGGTGAAAGAAACAACAAAGGCAATATTTATTTTAAATTGAAAATCATTTTTGAGTGTTTGGATTTAAGACATATTTTGCTCACTAAACTCTTTGGTTTTTTTGGCCATTATTCTGTTAAATACATAATATTAAGGCTATTGTCGCTTAAAAAGACGAAAAAACTTCTAAATTGTGGTTTACTTAACATATGAAATCTAAATGGAAAAATCTGACATAGTTTATAGTTTCTCAAAGTTTGACATCATAAATCTCCATAATACCCCTTTATGCGACATATGTAAGGAGGGCGATGACGGATGGGATCCTGCAAGGCTAAATATGAGGCCGCGAATCCGGTAGCGTCACGTGTCCCAACTTGCTTATTTAAAAAAAAGAAATTTTTATAGATGACCATCCATTAAAAAAGTTGAGACACGTGGCGCCACCGGATTCGCGGCATCATTTTTGACCTCATATTTGGCCTTCCAGTATCCCACCGGGGCGCTGATGGGCTAAATGACCTTTCGTGATTGTTCACTTGCAGAGCACGTTGCATCGTTCCAAAAACGCATTGGCAGAGATTCTTTAGTGTAGGAACGACGAACCACACAGACCAGCTACCAGAGAGTCTGCGAAGAGTGAGAGATATGAAAATAATATTTCTATCTCAAATGATGAAAGTTTGTTTCTAGTGAGATTCCTGGTTCTTTATGTACCCACATAGTTGGTACAATGATATGGATATAGTGTGTTAGTGTGTTAGTGAAAAATTTAGTAAATACAAATAGAAAGATGCCGATATTAAAACATCCATAACCTTGTATATGCACACATAATGAAAGACAAAGACAAAAACAAAAAATTACAAAGTCAACCTAAAGAGTGTATCTAAACCACTAAATATACTCTAAGGTGTCCCTATTTGTAAAAAAAAAAAAAGCCAAATCTTTAGCTCCAAAAGCTCCAAGTGTTTTAGCCCCATCAAACTATATGGAGGATATAAATCAAAACTTCAGAAGTCTCCTAGGTTGATAAGACATCGACATGAATCTACACAAGGTGCCTATTGCAAATTGAGTCAACAACATTTTAACTCAATTGTCCGAATATAATGGTCTAAGCTATTATTGACTTAGATAACAATATTTTACCCACACTGTATGTGTCTCTGAACCTGTGACATTCTATTTGAAATCTTCCAATCCAAATACTAACTGAATCATGTGATACGAACTTTCACCATATTTTCTAAATCACGCAAATACTCAAACGGGACAATAAATTTAAGAGGGGTAAATTTTGCAGGAAGGGATTTGTTGCACCAGAAAGAATACACTCTCCTTCACCTACATATAAACATTTTTATTTATGTTTTAGTTATAAAAAATAAGACGCAAACTAGTTGCTGTTTATATGCTTTTCTTGTTATTTGATTAACTAATAACCCGCTGGTAAAGGGGATAGGATCCCCTCACCGCAAGGGGATACGGTGACGCGTGACCGCTCGACACGTGGCAGCAAGGGGGTGGTGAGGCTAGATGTAGGTGACCCTCATCTAGCCTCACCACCCCCTTGCTGCCACGTGTCTGATGTAAAGTATGAACAGTTTTGGAAAAGATTTTCTTGTATTCATCAGTAGAATTGTACAAAGATTTATAGTCCTATGAGTATGCTATACAAGGCAATATCCTAATTACAATTATGATGATTGACTATTACAATAAATGTGTAATATTGTGTAATAATGTTAATTTCCTAAAGTCTAGTAACGGAATCAATCAGCAATTAGTGATGGATTTAATCAAATATTCTAACACTCCCCCTCAAGTTGAACCGTGTGGTCAACAACTTTCAACTTGCTCAAGCTTCCTTCAAAGGACCTCTCATTAACCGCCTTGGTCAGGATATCTGCTAACTGGTCTTCAGATCGAACGAACGGCAGTGTGATCAATCCTGTCTCTAACTTTTCCTTTATGAAGTGTCTATCGATTTCCACATGCTTGGTCCTGTCATGTTGGACCGGATTCTCTGATATGCTGATGGATGCCTTATTGTCGCAGAACAATGGAGTGGGCTGATTCACTGGAAGACCCAAGTCTCTGAATAGCTTCTGTATCCATAATACCTAAGTTATTCCTTTTTACAATTCCTCGGAACTCTGCCTCTGCGCTGGACAGTGCCACAACTCTCTGCTTTTTGCTTCTCCATGTGACAAGATTTCTGCCAACCATAGTCAAGAACCCAGACGTGGATCTTCGGTCTACAGAACTCCCTGCCCAGTCGGCGTCGGTGTACGCCTGGATGTTAAGGTGCCCATTGTCTTTGAACACAATCCCTCTGCCCGGAGTTGCCTTGAGGTATCTCAGGATCCTAGTGACAGCATCCATATGATGTGCTTGAGGTTCCTGCATAAACTGGCTCACAAGACTAACTGCAAACGCAATGTCAGGTCTAGTATGAGAAAGATAAATTAATTTGCCAACTAAACGTTGATACTGACCTTTATCCGCAGATAGAGCCCCGTCGATTACCTGAAGTTTCGTATTTGCTGCCATTGGTGTATCACACGGTTTACAATCAATCATCCCTACTTCAGCCAAAAGATCCAGAATATACTTACGCTGTGAAATATATATCCCTGATTTTGACCGAAGTACCTCGATCCCAAGGAAGTACTTGAGCCCCCCAAGGTCCTTCATTTCGAACTTTGTGAACAAATACTTCCGAAGTCGGTCCATATCCTCTTTATCATCTCCTGTGATAATCATATCGTCTACGTAAATAATCAAACATGTTACCTTCCCTTTTCGCCCTTTTATAAACAAGGTATGATCTGCATTGCTTTGTGAATATCCACTTTGTTTCATAACATCGGTAAATCTCCCGAACCACGCTCGAGGTGATTGTTTTAGTCCATACAGTGACTTCTTTAAACGACAAACTTCTCCTTTGGCAAACTCTGAAGAAAACCCTGGGGGTGGCTCCATGTACACTTCTTCTTTAAGGTCCCCGTGAAGGAATGCATTCTTAACGTTGAATTGATGGAGAGGCCAGTGCCGTACTGCTGCTATTGAGAATAAGACCCGGATGGTATCTATTCGTGCAACTGGAGAGAACATCTCAGAATAATCAATGCCGTAAGTCTGAGTGTACCCTTTTGCTACAAGTCGGGCCTTATGTCGCTCCACACTCTCATCTGCTTTGTATTTGATTGTAAAGACCCATTTGCACCCTACAGCTTGTTTTCCTCGAGGAACAGGACATCTTTCCCAGGTCTCATTTTTCTGGAGCGCACTCATCTCGTTTAACATTGCATCCTTCCACTCAGGAATACTCAAGGCCTCTTTAGCATCTCTCGGAATTATTTCATTGCATATGGAAGTCAAAAAACCTAGGGCAACATCACTCACCCCTTTTCTTGTACTGCTTATAGGATACCTGGACGTCTTTGACACCTTTTCTGGAGAGTATCTTACTGGAGGTATCCCGCGGTTAGCTCTCGGAGGCAAGACCCGCACCTCCTGCTGTCCTGTAAAATGTTAGTGGGGTCCACTGCGGGTTCTTGTGTTGGTTCTGTTTCAGGGGTGGTTATTACAGGCATATCATAAGGTGCAGAAAAAGACTGATCAGAAATAGATTGAAATTGATCTGATATAGACTGTTCGTTTTGTACCTCTGTAGCGACATTCATCTCAAGTTGATTACTGGGTGGAGGTATTGAAGCCCCAGATGGTACTTTATCAGAGACAGTAGTACAGTCGGCGCCATCTACTTGCCGTGTTGGAACTGACGACCTCGACAAGTCATGATGTGACAGCCAATCTAGGGTTCCTTCACGGGTGTATGGCTCCCCCTGAACCCGAGATTGGGTGGAGTAATAAAATTCAGTTTCGACAAAGACACAGTTCAGGGTGATATGAATGCGGTTTGTTTGGGGGTGGTAGCAGCGATAGCCTTTTTGAGTGGTGGCATAGCCGACAAACACACATTTGTCGGCGCAAGGGTCAAGTTTAGTACGGTCATGTTTAGGGTTATGGATAAAGACAGTACAGCCAAAAACTTTTGGGGGAAGAGTGCATATGGATGGGAGAGGGTGTTGAGTGGACAGAGTGTGAAAGGGAGTTTGGAGATCAAGGATTTTTGTGGGAAGGCGATTGGTGAGGTAAGCTGCAGTGGACACAGCCTCCGGCCAAAAACTCATCGGAACATGTGACTCGATCATCATAGCACGGGCCATTTCTAGAATAACTCTGTTTTTTCTTTCAGCTACCCCATTTTGTTCAGGTGTGTAAGGACATGATGTTTGATGTATGATCCCTTTTTCATTTAGGAACTGCCCCAATTCTTGATCAAGATATTCCCCCCATTGTCTGTGCGGAGGATTTGAACAGAGGTGTGAAACTGATTTTTGACCATATTATAGAAGGTGAGGAATTTGCTGGTAACCTCAAATTTATTTTTCATAATATAAAGCCAAGTCGTACGAGAGAAATCATCAACGAAGATCACATAATATCGAAAACCAAGAGGGGTACTGTAAGGGGATGGGCCCCAGACATCAGAATGTACTAAAGAAAACATACGAGTCACACGAGTATTATTAGAAAAATAAGATGCCCGAGTTTGTTTAGCCCGGAGGCATGTATCACAATGCAGTGGATCAAGTTTGGATGTAAACAAGGAAGGAAATAATTGTTTTAAATATGTGAAAGATGGATGCCCTAACCGGCGATGCCACAACCATAACTGTCGAGTCACTGTCCCGGTGGCAAGATTAGACTGTCCCTGTTGTACCACCGTGTCGACAAAGTACAGTCCGTGGTGTTCAGTACCACGCCCAATGATCTCCTTGGTATGAATGTCCTGTAGGATACAAAAGGAGGGGTACATCAGAACAACGCAATCTAATTCTTTAGTAAGTTGGCTAATAGAGAGGAGTTTAGTGGAAAGTGTGGGTACATAGAGACAATTTTTGAGTGTAATATTTGGGGTAATATCAATGGTGCCGTTACTGTGTACAGGGACTAATGTACCATTAGCGGTAGCTACACTGATCTTTGTAGGAGGGTTATGAGTATGAAAATCTTGAGGATCGTGGGACATCGTATCGGTAGCTCCGCAGTCGAATATCCATTGGGTGGTTTTAGTATTTGTGGCAGACTTTAGGGCTTGTGGTGAATTTATCTGAAATTCAGGGGTTAAAGCAGTGGTGGGTGAGACTTTAGGGCCATTTTGAATAGGTTTGGAAAAGTTAGGGGTTTCGGTGGAGTTTATAAAAACTGAGGTGTTAGTTTCGTAATTTGCGGAACCTGCAAGGGCCGAACTAACATTTCCAGAAACAGAGGGGGGTAGGGTTGCAATATTTGAAAGAGGGGAACTATAAAACCGTAAGGGGCTAGGGTTTTTAACCCTGCCCCTGTTACCTGTGGCCGCCGCAGCCATTCCTTCTTCTTCGCTGGGGTTGTCTCCTTCGCTGGTCTTGCTTTGCCTTTCTTTTCCAGTTCCTCCGGTAAGTTCCCTTTTCTGCTGGCCTCCCTCTCCTGCTCCGGTACTTGTGAGGATGTAGCTACTGTCTTTTTCTTAAAATCTTCCCACCAATCTAGGAAACCATGAAGTTTAAAACAGTTTTCGCGAAGGTGTCCCTTTTTCTTACAGTGTGAGCATTCCATCTGACTTTTATCTTCACCCCGCCGTGATGGTTGTCCTGAGCGGGGGTTTCGGCCACTGCTGCCTTTGTTATGTCCGCTTGGTCCTTTTACTGCTAATCCTTGCCCCAGTCCTACCTCTGATGATGGTGCTATGGTTGAAGGGGTAAGTCTCAGTAGGATGTTTTCTGTCTCTGATCTTCGCAGCTCACCGTATGCTGCTTCGGCTGTGGGTCTTGGGTCTCGTTTGAGGAGTTCCTTTTTTGTTGCTGCAAAACGGTCATCCACAGCCATAAGTAATTGATATAAACGTTGCTCCTGAATGTACTGCTTGAAACTCTGTATGTCTCTGGGGCATTCCATAGGATTGGGACTTCGGTTGTCTATGGTGCGCCATAGACTTTGCAGTTTTTCCCAGCATGCATCTAGAGTATTCGTTCCCTGTTTTATGGTGTAGGCTTGCTTATGCAGGTCGAATACCTGTAAAGGGTCTGTTCCTGACCCGTAGGTTACTGCAAGCCCATCCCAAAGGGCTTTCGCAGTCGGATAACTGGAGGCACTGTTCACCAGGCTCTCTTCCATATTATCTATGAGCCAGGTGAACACAAGCTAGTCTTCCTGTTCTCATTTCGTATAGTTTTCGCTGGTTGGCAGGGGGTGGAGGAACCCCTGTGATGTGGGCGCTCCTGCCCCTGCCCATGAGAGCCCTTTTCATAAGATTGCACCATAAGGCATAATTGCCTGAGTTCAGCTTGACTTTGATTACTAAATTCTCAGAAGTTGTGGGAGGAACAGAGTTCTGAGACTGCGGGTTTATCTGGTTCTGCAGGAATTTTGCAAACTCTGCAGATAAGTCAAAATTTTCTGGAAATTTTGGGAGGTTTTCTGATGTTTCTGATAATGCGGGTAATTTTTCTGGGTTGGTTGACATTTCTGGTCTTTTGCAGGTTACGGTACTGGATCTTGGTCAAAAAGAGATTGGTATGGCAATGAAGATTTTTCTGAGCCTGAAGGTTTCGGTTCAGACGGGTATGGCTTGATCAGGTACAGCACTTGATCAAGGAAGGTAAGGATATGGCAATGATGAGAAGAAATTCTGAGCTAACGGTTGCCCAAAAAATTTCTCGGTAGACTGGCAATGATGATGACTTATCTGAGCCACCACCTTACCGGAAAAACTCAGTAGGCTTAAGGAGCCTGCTCTGATACCATGATGTAAAGTATGAACAGTTTTGGAAAAGATTTTCTTGTATTCATCAGTAGAATTTTACAAAGATTTATAGTCCTATGAGTATGCTATACAAGGCAATATCCTAATTACAATTATGATGATTGACTATTACAATAAATGTGTAATATTGTGTAATAATGTTAATTTCCTAAAGTCTATAACGGAATCAATCAGCAATTAGTGATGGATTTAATCAAATATTCTAACAGTGTCGCGTGGTCACAAAGGGGGTGAGGAGAGTGAGGGTGAGGAGATCCAAACCCCTAGTAAAATGGGAACAAATCTAAAGGGGGTATTAAATGACCCAACGACACGTGGCACACAGGGAGGTGGTGAGGCTGGATGGGGATCCAGCCTCACCACCCCCTATGTGTCACGTGGCAGGCGGTCCCAAAAGAGATGAGGGGCTGGGGGTCAGAGGATATCGATCGTATTAAACGGGATGGGTATATGTTGTTTTTGGTGCAACATTTCTGTTCCTCCCTGCTAGAATTTTTTTGTTTTTGTTTTGTTTTGGTCAGTTCTATTATTGGATACAGGAAGAAAATGGCAGTATGCGCCCCAGGGGCATAGTCCAGTAGTAAGTGGCAAAGGTGATTGGGGCTAGAACTCCGACGTCCCGAGTTCGAGTCCGTGTGGAGACAATCCTTGTTGAAATATTACAAGGGTTGCATCTGGGCTGGCTGAGTCTCGTGTGTCCTCTCTCTTTGCAGGGCTGCCGGTGGAGCACATCCCTCGATTTACATTCCACCTGGCTAAGGGGCTTCTGGTACAGGTGGGGGAGAACTCACTCCCTCATCAAAGAAAATGGCAGTATCCACGTGATAGATTCGGTACTCTTTTGCCCTTTTGGTTTGACTTGACGTAATTGTGATTAAAAAGGTCTGGTTATTCTGGGATTAATCATTAATGTCGAAAGTACATACAAGAAAACACGAAATGCTCGAAGCCTACATCGTCCCGATTCATTTTGTTATAGAATTAAACTCGGTTATCTTTAGTTCATCCTTTCAATTCTGATACTTTCAATGCAAAAAATCATACACTTATCTCGAATTTTTTATCGTTTTAGTTTTAAAGAATTTAATTGAAGATGTAAATCAGATTATTCAGTGATTTTTTTGTATAAGTAGCCTAAGATTTAGTGTACGTAAGATGTTTAAGCTCAAATCTGTTTTGTTATAAGAAGCTGACAGCAGAACTCGAACAATTATAATGCATTTGTCAATATTCATCCGAACAAACTTAAATACGATCTATTATTGTGCATCAATTAAGCCACGCACTAGAGGTTCAGTTTTGTTATCTGTGTACCGTGAATTTAGTCTGATTTCATAGGTTCTTCGCAATAGAAATATTAAAATTGGTCGATATGTTATAAAGGTACCGTAAAAAGTCAAACTCTGTTTTCTCAATTATATTGTCCTTTTAAAAAAAAAAAAACAACTTACTTAATTAGTACAGTAGTTATTCTTTAACGGGAAACCTCTTAGTGTGGCGCCCATATGGCCTTAAAAAAGTCTGAATCACTTTGCGATCTTATATATGCAATTTTATTTTATATTTTGTGTAAAAGACTGTTTTCGTAGTTCGAATTTGTAATTTCAATGTCACGAAACAATAACTTTACCAGTTACTCCAAAACTCATATAGCCTTAAAACATTTATAATCATGAAATACAGTTGCCGAGGCCTGATTGTACTTCAAATTTTATTATGAACCTAGAGAAATATTTCGGTTCATGCTTAACATATCTGTAACGGTTCGAGAAATTTTACTGCACTATTACTTAAAAGGAAAAAAGTATAATAGTTTTATTAAGAAAATTAATTTTTGTAAGAGGTTTAGAAGTAAACTCAGAAATATACTAAACGGTTTTGATAGAACTGCCTTGTAAAACACGTTGCGGTTTTGACAGAACCGCAATTTATCAATTTAATTTTTGGCATACGACGGTTTTGTCAAAATCGATGTATGCTTTCTTTTTAAACTTATTTTTCCTGTTTAATTTTATTGTTGCGTGTGTCAACCGTAATTTCTATAGAAACGTAATATTTTCTCAGTACATAATTTGTTTGACACATTATTTAGATAAAATGAGAAGTCAATATTTATGTGTACTTTTTTTACGACCGCATTTATTGAAAAAATATTTCAATTTTTAAATAAATTAGAGCAAATATGGACAAGTAAAGCCGGAATAAAGTAACACAAAATAAGAATAGATCGAAACTGTACGAAAGTATCTCTATATACAAAATGTTATACACATAATGCAAATACAATATACATCTCAGACGCTCCCATGGGTAGAACAACACTTCTTACGTATATGTCGCCGTTGAACAACTACTACATTTAAGTGGACCTAAATCTTCTGGCAGCTGCAATGGTGGCTGCAACTGCGGTGGCGGCATGTCGAACCCCTGAGATATAGTCGGTATCTGCATCGCTGCTTGCTCTATGTCGCGCATTACATCTCTTACAAACAGATCGTCATCGGAAGCGTAAGGGGGGAGATAATTGAAAATGTCTAAGTCATCATCCTGACCAAATGCATGTCTGCTATCGACGGCTGGTGTCAGGGCTGTACCCTGCTGTGACCATCCTCCTATATGTGCATGCCCCGATAGACCGACCGGCTATGGCCCTATAGCGTCTCCAGCGTACATGTAGCGCCCCGACCCGGACAGCGGAATCCGAACCGGTACACCCGTCGTAGCTTACTGAGAAGACTACAAGACGTCTCATCTCTCGATCACACATCAGCAATGACGTAAGAGAAATAAGTGTGGAAACATGTATCTAATAAATCTCCACCATCAATTCCAATACATCAAGTGATAATAACATCTCAGAGGGTGGTCATAGTAATAACGAACGAATCCTCAAGTGTAGGAAAGAACCGAAATAAATAACAATTGTCTCATCTAGCTCCCAACATGTCTCTAGGTATCCCATTCTGCCCACTCGTCGTCATCCTCAATGAAAATCATATCATAGCTAGGCTCATCTGCAATGACAAAGGCAGTACCCTTAGCGAAAAACGCTAGCAAGTAACCCGCTTATAAGACATACGGGATCAACACATGGCAAGACATGAGTAATATATAATTCAAGGGAATTGTGGGGCACATGTCTTGTAAGTTTCCAAATATATAAGCGAATAACGTAATAGAGTAAGTACCGCAATTTGTACGCAACTAGCAATTCATTGGCAATCAGATATCACTCACACTCATACCACATTGACTCTCGTGATGCATGTCAAAATATGCACTACACTACACATTCACATATGCATGAACACTTTCTCTTTTAAAACAGTGCAATGCATGTCATAATGTCCGGTCACATCATATAACTTTATACCCTGTAACGCGCCCCGGCTTATATTTCCATCCCGATTTACGTTACAGCCAACTTTATACCCTGTAATGCACCTCGGCTTATATTTCCATCCCGATTAGCATTACAGACAACTTTATACCCTGTAACGCGCCCCGGCTTATATTTCCATCCCGGTTTACGTTACAGTCTTTTGTGCCCTGCAATGCACCCCGGCTTAAATTTCCATCCCGGTTAACATTGCAGGTCACCTTCGCAAATCTGTGCCGAAGCACCTTTCTTTTCAAATCAATATGCAAATGCAAGTACTATGATGCAAGACTCCTCGTTTCATTCTCAATTCTCATTCTCGTATGCAATTCACATAAGTAGTTCATGTACACATGCGCAAGTACAAGCAACACACAAGCTTTCACTGACTTACACATTATAACTTAGGCTTCAACCATCTCGTCAACACTTAGTCTTGACTCTAAGGTTCACAACCTAAGGCAAGTATCCCTAACCATTCTTCGTTGAACTCTCAAACACCTCGTACGTTCATCTCCTAACCCTCCTAAGTCATTCTCCTTGAAATGCGATTCGAAAACCCCTTTCGAACTCCCCAAGTTGATTCACCATCCTAAGTCATGTTCCCGAGACTTAGACTACCTTTAATCAGGTCTTAAGAAGTCTCTAAGGTCACCCCAAAGACTCCCCGAGCTTCCCTCTTTCTTCCTCTATTTTCCCACGAAACTGATGGACTTTATTCCCTCACATCGATCGATCGATGTGACTTCATACCCTCACATCGATCGATCGAAGTCCATCAGAGGACATCGATCTCTCCGCCCTTTACTACTTCGATCGATCGATATCCACAGAGGACATCGATCTCTAAACCTTCCCCTACATCGATCGATCGATGTCCAACAGGGGACATCGATCTCTCATCTCACCCAACATCGATCGATCGATGTCCATCAGGGGACATCGATCGCTGACATCGATCGATCGATGTCAGCATCTCCTGTGAACTTTGTTCTGCGATTTTGCTACAGGAGTTGCACTTCTCAACCATCGTTTCTCCAACTTCCACCCCATCATTCCAAGCCTAACCACCCTATCAATCCAAGCACACATCATCAACGTCAAAACCCCCTCAGAACTCATCACACGTACAAGCCTAAACGCACATTGTTCCTCACCACAAACCCGAAAGGTCCCTCCTTTTTCCCATTCCCAACCCTAACCAACAATGAAGGCACATCAAAAGGGTTTACGGGGTAGGGATTTGCAGGGTCTCAAGTAATCAACAACAACAAAACGGATTTCATCATATAACGGCCAAATCGTCCACACAACCACATAAATCATATACAAGCAATCACAAAACGAAGTTACTGCATGGTGATCCAATTTGATAACAAAATAGACCAGTTTTCTTTCGCAAAACATAGGAACTTATAAGAAAGTTACTTGCCTTTGATTACTCGAGAACGGATTGAAGAACGAAGGAAGATTGGATGGCTTTCTGGAGAGATTCTTCTCCTAGGGTTGAAGAGAGCCTCAAAATCGCCTAGGGGAGGGATGAGAATTGCGTCGTTCTCTGTGAGTGGAGAGGAAAAACTGACGTTGTCAGTTTAATAAGGAATAGGGTAAGATTTGGAGTTTCTAAATTATATCTATTATCTTATTTATCTTAAAGGATAAACTTTAATTATTTAATTCCAAAAATTAAATACCATTTAATGCTAATATTTAATCTTCTCATTAATTTCTAATTAATCTCATACTTAATGTCTAATTCATTACCGTTGACCGTCATTAATCTCCTTTAATTCCTTCTTTGACTTTTAATTATCCTACTGAGGGTGCGGGCATAACAGTACAAGTGTGCAGATGATGGCTCATACGACTAAGAACGACAAACTACGGATGATATACAATTACAGTCAGTTGATAAACCTTTGCAGGGGTCTCTGCAACAGAAGATGTCCAAGACCCTCCCCGTGAGCCCCTCCGATGCAATCTCTATACCGGTCTCGTCTCTGAATGATGCCACATGATGGTAAATCCGAGCAAGACGGTGTGTCTAAAATTTAAACAGTAGAAAAATCCGTGCATATTTAAGTTACAATGACATAATTAAATAAAATAAAGAATGTATGCATACAAGCCGTATAAGACTAAATATGGAACCACGGAAACCATCGTCACCTATGCATCCACCTGAGGATGGCCAAGCGTCAAGATGTTCGAGGTCTGTACCACAACATGTATGGTGAGTCATATGTCAAGTATCCTGCCTAGAGTATAGTTATATCGATCCCGTACGCTCGGTCATCCCACTGTTGTAAGAATATGTCATGCGCATGTGCATAGTCAATGTTTCCTACTCTCCTGGTCATCTGATAGAGATGGCAACCACAGTGTCAACGACCCTGCGTGGCACTTCCTGCGTTAGCCCAAATTGCCTTATTATTCTATCAGGTAGCTGTTGCTCAATAATGTGCAATAGAAGCAGTGGCACATGAGCCAAAGATGCTCGTCCTGCGTGCACACTGGTGGTAAGCTGACTATAACATTTGGACTTTAAGACGCCCATAGGAAATCCTCATCCGCTAGACTATTGGGCAGATCGTGGGGAGCATCCACCGCCTGTCATGGAATCTCTGAGAAGTTGAGGCCACTAAGGCACCAAGCTGCACGAGGGCACACCAGCCCTCATCACGAGACCTCCGACGTGGCGAGGACGAAAGATGGCAAATCTCTCTCATATCTAAAATTGCAATAGGTGTAATGGCCCTGCAATTTGATGCCCATCTTTGCATGACAATTCGTGCATAGGTTTTGGTACAAGCATGCAAGGACGGCGCTGGCTCAAGAATATCTACACACGGCGACAAGGCCCCAAAGTATGTAGAGGTAGACCAGCTGACGTGAAGAGTTCTTCCGATCGCATAGCACACCCAACAATAAGGAGAAGATGCACCCTGTCCCTCTGTTGAATTTGCTCATTTGATGCGCGTGTCCTGGTTTGAACATGTGCCTTTCTGGAGCAATGTCTCAACCCGAATACCAATTGAGCTATGCCTTAGAGCAAGTTACTTGATGGCATGTTTACCATTGAGTCTTATTTTAATGGGTCTGGATCTCCAAACCGTCGAAAAGAACTCGGCAACACGTGATAGTAAGAGATGTTAGTGAGACTGGATGAGAAATGAACATTCAGAGGGTTTGAGAATGGATGAATGACACATAGCGGACGATGATGTATGCATAAGAAAAAAGGACTCTCATCACGATTTTATTAACTAAAAGTCATACAACAATAATTGCAAATCAAATCCTCTCACTCATTTCTTTTTCACCTATTCTATAATCGGTCTACAAATGTTTCTTATTCAATTTTATTTTTTTTGTTCAACATTTGTCATTTAGTCCCATAATTTTTTAATACCAATTTATCACTGGTTGTTCTCTCATCTACCCATTCTTGAATATGGATCCATTCAAAAATAATTGATAACGGGATTCATGTGGCCGGAGGAGACGGATGATTTAGTGCAAACTCGGATTTCTAACACATCCACGTGATTTAGTAAGCTTAAGTCCAGGTTCCATAAAGTCTTGCTAATAATTTATCAGCTTGGGCAATCGTGTAATCTCTCTTATTGATTCTTTAGTTAAATAATTTTCTTTTAGAAAGTTGACTTCCGGACCACTCAGTACTCACTGTCGGTAATCTAATAAGTTTAGATCTCCTCACTCACACTCTTTACCCACTTTTCCACCACACCACACGTGACAGCAAGAAGGGGTGATGAGATTAGATGAAGGTGACCCTCATCTAACCTCACCACACCTCTCTACCACTACGTGTCGTATGATAAAGATATATATGAAAGAATTGTAGATGAAAAGATCTCATCCATAATCTAATTGGCAAGTAGATCTTTTTGGAAGATGGCATGAATTTTAGGGTTGGGATCTCCTAACCCTACTTTCCTCACCCTTTTTTTGATCACACGACACGTGGCATCAAAGGGGGTGGTGAGGCTAGATGTGGGTGACCCTCATCTAGTCTCACCACTCTCTTTGTTGTCACGTGTTGCGCGGTCACGCGTCACCACACCCCATTTGCGGTGAAGGGATCCTATCCCTGAATTTTATAACTCCTCGTCTTTTAAAAATGTATCCCACACGTCCCCTCATATTGAGTACCAGTTAGTCCTATCCAGCATGCTTCAATTATTGGGGTTGGGATCTCCTAACCCCACTTTTCTCACCCCTTTTTGTGACCGCACGACACGTGGCGTCAAATGGGGGTGGTGAGGCTAGATGCGAGTGACCCTCATCTAGCCTCACCACCCTCCCTTGCTGCCACGTGTTGCGCGGTCACGCGTTACCGCACCACCTTTGCGGTGAGAGGATCCTATCCCCAATTATTGAGGTGTGCTCCAGTGCCTTTTAACTTTCAGGTCAAATCTTTACCAGAGGGCTTTACTGTCTTTAACTCCATTAAACTGTGTCAATAGTGGAAATTAAGAGTGCAGTGACATCTTAAGTTGTTAAGACATTGTCATAACTTACACAAGGTGACTACTCTTAATTGGACCAGCAATCTTTTAATCAAATTGTGCCGCATACAATAGCATATCATTACTAGCTCAGATAACATTATTGCACCCACTGAGCGTGTCTCGGTTTAACTTGTGATCTTTCTTGGAGCAATTTCTCAACCCTGGTATCAACTGAACTATACCTTCGAGTCTGGTGTCTTAACTCTATTTTTAGTTTAGGAGAACAACGGAGATGCATGCATAAATATTTTATTTATTTCAGATTTATTAGGGCGAAGGAAATAAAATAGAGACACTCCTGAGTGTATAAGTTGACCGATTTATTGTCATGATTAATCTAAGCTATTTAAGTAATACAATATCTATGTAATTGTTAGAATTTGAGTACAAAAGTAACCTAGTTATATGCAGTGAAAGTGTTAATAGAAAAGTGACCTAATCTAGCCAAGTATTAGAATGTGTCTACGGGATATATTTGAGCTAGCAAAAATAAACTAGTTATATACAGTTACAGTATTTATTAAAGACACATACACAAACAAACATGCACAAGAAATTCACGCGTGTATATATGTATGTATGTTTTTGTGTTGGTATGTAGATACAAATTTGTGTCAGGATTCGAGGTCTCCGAAACAATCGGACGTCGCATATGAAATTATACCAATACCAAGTGTCCAGATTATGTCTTTACGTTTGTGTTCCTTCAATGTTATACGTGTCATGATAGTTTGCTTTTACGAAGCTACTGGCTCTTATGGTCCAAATATTGAGTGTTATATTTCTAAAATTATCTAGTCATGCAATTATGTGCCAAAGTGACTAAACTTATATTTGTAAATGTGTCACCTCAACCGATGTATTAAATAAAAGTATTTAGTTCCCCTAATGTTCTAATACTGAAATGTGCGTTCGCTCTCCAGTCTTTTTTTTTTTTAATTTTTTTTATCATTTTCTTATATGTTTTTTTCCTGGTATCTTTTGCTGTCCTACAGATACAAAAAAAAAACACTTGAAACACGAGCAAACAAAACCTTTAAAAAGAAGCAATTTTCTTTGGCCTATTAATATTGAATTCTAGTTGTTTGGAAACTTACCTTTCGTCCCCTCTCTGGTTGCACACATGGCCTTGCCTTTGTTAGCTACACGTGTGTATCCAAATTTTATGGTAATTAAAAGTATATCATAATGGCTATTTATCAAATAGTAAAAAACTAATACAACACAACAACATTATTAACCCATTACTCTAGAAGCTCCCGTCTATGTTAGAATATCAGGGAGGTCAGATATACGCAACCGTATCCATGGGTTAGAAACATACAGAGCTTATTTCCCGATGACTCATGATGAAAATTGCGTCAAGATGTATCGATCAACTGTTACTTCATAATATAAGAAGCACAGTCAATTTAGTGAGTCATTTGTTTTATTATATTACATTTCAAAATAAAAAAAATGTATTCTTGACTTCATTAGAAACGAAAAATAATAATATACATCAATTTTATATGTATGTTATGAGAGTGGGGTTTAGGGGTTGATTGCAGGACTCAAGTTCTTTGCTGATCAAGCTGCTAAATGAATAAATGGTGGCCTGAAAGCAATTTTATATACATCAAGTTTATAAATCTGATTTAAATACGTAGAAGGATAAGTATAGCAATTAGTAATATGAAATGTGAATGTCACGATGTTGATTAATTGCTTATAGTGTCAATCTTCTTAGCCATCATGAGCTATTGGTAGTGAATAGTTGTTACGTTTTATATAGGGGTGTCAACGAACCGAGCCGAACCAAATATTAGGTTTTCAAATTCAGATTTGTTTAGCTAGACAAACTATTCGCTTGGTTTGTTTAGCTAAACGAATTTTAAAATTAGTTCGAGTTCGACTCGATAACCCTTTAAATGTTTAAACGATCCGAATAGTTCGGCTCGTTTTAGTAAGCGGACCCAAATAACTGTTTGAATTTGACTTGTTTTACCAACCATTACCGAACGAAGTACGAACCAAACACGAACCAAACTCAAACAGTTAGCGAACTGTTTAGTTCGTTGAACCGCCCTAGTTTTATAGTGTGTATCCTTGTAGCTCTTACGCAAAACTCCAGGTAGTCTGTTATGTTATATATATTTTTAATTTAGCTTGTCTAAATAACATTTGGCAAATATTGTCTTCATTTTGTTTATTAAGTATACCTTTTTCATTCTGTCAGTTATGTATATATATTGTTATTCTTTAAAATTAGTCCTGGATTTTTAGTGAGCAGCGTAAGGTCTGATCATAGTTTAAAGGGAAGAATAATATAAGTGGGCTAAGTCGCAAGAGGAAAGAGGTCCCTTTACATCTTAAAAGCCCAAATTTGATCTCAAATACACAACCCAAAGATGAGCTACCTTTGGACCTGCTGAAAGGACTAAAGAAAGCAGACTTTGATGTGGACAAATGTCCCGATTTCTCACAAGCGGAGCCTTGGAAAGAAAAAAATATATCCGTACAAAACCGAGGGCGGACAGGCCAGCAACTGGTAAGGTTGTTCGGCTACATGTTATAATCTATTACACAAATATAAGTTAAGGATGCATATTTTTACGATCTGGCTTCTTTTTGGACCATTCGTAAACACGGGAGGCTAGTGTATGAGGAACACTATTTTATAGCCGTACAAGAACTCATTGGAAATGAACGGTGTATATAACGAGAAGAAAGTGATGTTGAATGAAATGGATAGAATTATATAGCACACAATCTAGTTTAAGAAAAGTGAAATTAGTGCCATGAACATGGTCGAATAACATATTTACTACAATGTTACAGCCTCCTCAATTTATAGGATTAAATTACGGTTGAACTTTGCACGACATGAGTCCGACCAAAGCATTATTTGAAATAATATACTTAATCATCTGATTGATTCAGACACAATGGAATAGAATTATTGATTTAAATCTGTCCGCAAATCCTAACATACATAAATGAAGAATTTTTTTTTTTATTGCAATACCACAGGGCAAGCGCCAATATAGTGCCAAAATACAGAGAATCATAATAGGTGAAACAAGAAGCAAATCTAAAGCTTATTTCCAGGTCAGAAATTTAAATTGTTAATTTTTTAACCTTCTTCACTTCCTGTTATCCATACACACATATATTTTATAGGGTTGAGATCTCCTAACCCCACTTTCCTCACTCACTTTGTGACCACGCGACACGTGATAGCAAAGAGGGGTGGTGAGGCTAGGTGCGGGTGACCCTCATCTAGCCTCACCACCTCCTTGCTGCCACGTGTCGGGCGGTCACGCGTCACCGCACCCCATTTGCGGTGAGGGGATCCTATCCCTTCTTACGGGTCGAACATCTTAGGTGAATAGACTCGGAAGGTAATGAAAGCCCTGGGCCTCCGAGTCTCCTTTGAATCCTCAAGTCAAGGCCATTGAGCCCCATACCTTTCTCTTGGAAGGTAGCCGCTTGACCTAACGCTTCCGAGGTCATTAAGTTTATCCGTAGACCCATCGTTCTTGCACGGATTTATCTCTATACATAATAAAGTTTTTCTCACTCATAGTTCATATCAAACTCTATCTTTGTTTAAAGATAACGATATCTTCTCCTGCATGAACTCCCACTTAACCGAAGATCCTTCAAATTTTCACACCAGGTAACTGGTTGTGTTGTCTCTTCTTTTTAGTCTACCATTTCTCTTCTTAATTTATTATTAATTAACCATCTACAAAATCTTTAAAAAAATCTTCTCCTCTATGTTACAAACCCCGATTGTCTTGCAGGTCACAAGACGTTTGTTATTGTAGATCGTTTCAATCTAGTTAAAATGAATACATCAATGTACATACCCCAAATGTTCATATATCTGTGTTTGCGTGTGTGTATATATATGTGTGTTTATATGTAAATGTATATGTATGTATGTGTGTGTACACATATATATATATATATATATATATATATATATATATATATATATATATATATATATATATATATATATATATATATATACAGTGATATATATATATATATATATATATATATATATATAAAATGTGTTTGTATATATGTATTTATATACACACATACATAAATATATACACACACACACACACACATACATACGTACATATATATATATATATACATACGTACATATATATATATATATGTGTGTGTGTGTGTATATATATATATATATATATATGCATTTATCCCATTCATGGATCTTGAGTTCGATTCCTCTCTCCAATTTTTTTAAAAAAAAGAAAAAAAAATATGCAGATATATGTGTTGCGTGCGTGTATTTACATATGTGTGTGTGTATGCATATATGTATATAAATATATATGTATCATATAGATATATACATATATATACATATACACACACATATATATCATGGTCGTCATAATTTCCGAATCCCAAAGAAGAAACAACACAATTGAGCTAATAAGTTTTAAATCACAATCTCAAGGATAGGTGTTATCCAATGTCGTAGATCTGAAGCGAAAACACTTTAATTCTAATAGTTAAATAATATTTTCTCAGTTTAAGTTAAATATATACAATATCGTGAGTTTGAACTCCAACTATGCCATTAGCTCTTTTTCTTAAGGTTGAACTCAATCAGTAAAGGTCCCTGTCACATCCAGTCCCAAAAGTAGTGTAGAGATATAAATAAGGTACCCAACAGCCTGCTAGCAGAGCATGATCATATACACAGTAGTCTGCATAGGGAGACCCCAGCACTGCAGACAAGCCTACAAAACAAGGAACTCTCACACTATGTCAGCACTGCAGACAAGCCTACAAAACAAGGAACTCTCACACTATGTCAGCACTGCAGACAAGCCTACAAAACAAGGAACTCTCACACTATGCACTTGCTGGAAAGGAGCTCTCTTGTCTTTGGCAAGAATTGAACCCCTGACCTCCTTTTCGAGAACTCTATCCAGAACCAGTTGAGCTATGTCAGGTGGACTATTAGCTCTTTTTCTTGTGTCGGGGCGTGGCGTGGAGGGGAAGAGCACTGCAGCACTAGTGTAGAAAATATTGGACTGTCCTGATTATTTGGATCTCTCAATGGTCCAAGATTCCACTTATATCCAAGTAATTCATAAAACGTAGGCTGAGGTCCAATGCTACTGTTCCGAAATTCGGTCCAATGATGCAATTCCATTTGTGGGCTCAGCGATATAACAATTCCATTTGTGGACAAGAGTGACTAATCAATTTTGTTGCGTAAAACTTTTATTTGAAAGTTCTTCCAAACATAAAAGGTTCTTCTATTTCCATACATGATCACTTCAATAGTAAAATTAAGACACTTTAATAATAAAAGGGAAGTGAATTCGACATTTAACTAAACCTGTACTGTTATTAAAAGACTCAAAACCGCCCATTCAAAATCTGTTTAGATATAATTCTACTAATGTTTCTTGATTCAACCGAGCTATAAAGTACATAATTTGATATTAATACAAAGGAAGTAATATGCTATCCTTAGATGTTCTATACAAGCCTTAACTGACACATCTAGACTCAGTTTTTATAAATCTACACATATTGAATTTAAAATTATACATATTTTAAATGCGTTAAATTGAAGAAAAGATTTTCTAAATTCATTTCTGTCACAATTTTTCTTTGGGCCAAATCAAATTATTAAATTAAGGAGACCCAAAGATATGCATGTATTAAATATGTTAGATCTTGTGAGCCCGTTAAATTGAGCCCATGCCTGAAATTGACATTGTTGCCCCTTTCTCTCCTCCCCTGCCCCCGCCAAATCTCTTTTTTTTTTTTTTTTTTTTTCCTTTCTCGTTTTGGCGGATTCAAATTACATTATTCAGGAAAACTATAAGTAACAAAAGTTAAGAATATTACTCATATGATTAATATTATAACTATATAAGCATAAGAAATGTAAAATGAACAATAAAAGAAAAAGGGAAAACAGTTGCAATCTTTATAGCAGTGAGATTCGTCTTCAGCTATTCCTTCTCTGAGCGATCCGCATCAAAGACTCGCCTGCTGCTTTCTTCTCCAATTCAACTCGTTCCCTCAACTCACCATCTCCGCCCGTCTCTACCCCGCCCGTCTCTACTCCGCCGTCTCCTCGATCCTCTCTTCTCAATAGCCGGCTCAATTCGTGACGTCGACTCTATTGTTAGTATCTCTACTCTCCCGATTTTTCAAAACCCTAGTTTCTCCTGTCAAATTAATTGAAATTCAACTTTTTTCTTTCCTTTTAATCACGCATTTTGTTAAGTGAATAGTTTAATGATTTGTTTCTTCCTTTGGGTTCTTTTGCAGGTTTGGTGATTCGTCGGTATTGGTTTGATTTCGCCGTGAAGCGAAGCTGCAGTATGAGTAAACATAGCCCTGGCATCGAGAGGAATTAGGGTTCGAGTTCTTTCAGGAGCTTGTTTATTGGTTTTCTTTTTTTCTCCAGAATTGAAGCTTGACGCTGGCGTTCCATGGGTGATGGCGGCGTTGCATGCGTGTCTTCACATCATATTATGGATCGATTTTCGGTTTGCGGATGTAGTAATACCAATGACGATGGCAATGGCAGCAGAAGCACCACCAACACCACCAACAGCAAAGTTAGTGCTACGAGAAAAACTGGGAAGATGAACAGGAAGATTATCAAGAAGGTGAAAAAAGTTAGAGTAAAGAGAGAAGGGTTGAGTTTACAGAGTAGTGTGAACAGTGTAAAAGAAGTTTTAGTTAATAATAGTAGTAATAACACTGACGCTGATGTTAATAAGGATGAGGTAGAGGAGGGTGAATTGGGAACTTTACCTATTGAGAATGGGGAATTTATTGTGGAAAGGCCTCCCACGACAGCAAAGAAGTATGAGCTGAAGAGTGAGATTCAGAAGGGTGAAATCGTCGAAGACAGGAGGAGAAATGGTGGTGGGAATGTGGAAAAAGATGAGTCTTATTCCTCTGTGAAATGGAGAAAACCGGATGCGGTTGAGAGGAATGGTTATTCATCAAGGTCTTGGAGGAAGTCCTCGAAAGAAGAACTGGACAAAGCTGAATATTTACCTGAGAGGCGACGCAAGAGTGAGGTGGTAAGGGATGATTATGGCTACTCAAGAGCAAGAAAACATGATTCTGCCAAAGATAATGGACGGGAAGACGATGGAGAGTGGACACAACCTCTGTCTCACCCGCCGCTATCTTCTTCTCGTAAGTATTCTAGCACTAAGGAGCTCGATAGAACCGGGAAGCCCTTAAAGAAAACCTTTTCTAGATATGAGGGGAATGTGCTTGAGAAGTCCCCTAGAATAAACTCCAAAATTGTGGACGAGTGGAGTGAACTCAGCAATGGGAAAAATCACTACAGGGAGCACGGTTTAGCTAATAGGTTGAAGAGACAAGGTGCTGATGCAGATACTAGTGACTGGAGGCGTCGGGATGACCCTGATGATTACACGAGTTCTAAGAGTCGGAAGGTCTTTGACAATAGTGCGCACACCACTCATTCATCTGAGCATTATACTAACCGGTCTACTGAAAGGTTCAGAAATGCTTCTCATTTGTCGAAGAATGTTTCCTCCGACAGGTTTTCTTCCAGGCATTTCAAGTCTTTCTCAAAAGTAAACTATGACAAGTGTAATGACAGTCCCCGCCATTCTGAACGATCACCACATGACCGGGGTCGCAACCGTGATCATCGGGACCGAAGCCCAGTTAGTTATGGACGATCCCTTTATGGCCGAAGTAGTCACTATGATCACAGTAAATCTCCAAATGAGCCAACTCACGGCTATGGTTACAGTAGATCCCCACATGACCGTGGTCATGCTTATGATCGCAGTAGGTCACCGTACGAGCGTAGCCGCTATGTTGATAACAGGAAAGGCAGCCCAAGTGGTCCAGGACAGTCCCCAGAAGATCAATCTCAGCATCGGGATCGTGGGCCCCAGATTCCAAGTTTATTGGAGCAGTCACCTGCTCATGGTATTCAGGATACATACAGGAGAAGGGAAGACGGTGAAAAGAAACATATTTTGGGTGGTGGAAGTAGAAAACCAGAAGGGAACTCTAATCCGCAGAAGGATGTTGGTGAACGAGATTTGCGAACTTCTGATAAAGACTCTGATTGTAGAAGCAAATCAGATGGCAATGACTGCAGGAGTGAAAATGTTGATGCAATATTTAAGGAGGTAAAAAGTCCAGAACCTGATGCAAACACTGGCGACCAAAAGCAGGAGGCTAATCAGGAAAATGGATCTACGGGGGAGTTGGCCTCCATGGAAGAAGATATGGATATATGCAACACACCACCACATGATCCAGTCTCAGCAGATGCCATTCCCGCCAACTGGTTTTATCTTGATCACATTGGTGAGGAGCAGGGTCCATCCAGATTGGTAGACTTGAAGAAACTTGTCGAGCAAGGCTTTCTTATGTCTGATCACTTGATCAAGCACTCATATAGTGACAGGTGGGTAACCGTTGAAAATGCCGTTTCGCCATTGGTCAGCATGAGTTTTGCTTCCATTGTTCCGGACAATGTTACTCAGCTTGTCAGCCCTCCTGAGGCTCCTGGAAATCTGTTGGCTGATAATGGAGATTTGTCAGATCCTTGTCAGCCAATATCAGTGTCCTTTAATTCCACATCTTATAATGACAGTTGTCTGGCTGCATCAGAGACTCCAGAAGATTCCCGCATAGAGGGAAGAGTTGGAGCACTATTAGAGGGTATATCTCTTGTTCCTGGCAGGGAACTGGAGATAATTGGAGGTACGAACACTTGTCTACCGCCTGTACCTTTTCTCTTATTCATCTGTTGCGTGGTTTTTTCTTTTCTTTCCGTCTATCAAATGCTTACTCTGACTGGAATTTACAAATGGTTGTAGAAGCGCTTCAAACGACATTTGTTGATTGGGAGAAATGTGAAATGTGTGAAGGTTACGCTTGCCTTCTCTTTTCCTTCTGCCTTGATAGTTTTCTTTACGGAAGTGGTTGCTTTATTTTTCCCATAAATTGGCTGGCGGGCTATTGGTTAGGGATTTGAGTTCAGTGGTGATGGCTGTAGCATTTGTCCGAAAATGTTGCATCCTCTTTAAGTCAGACTTCATGAGAATTGGCATTTTTGAGGTTCAGATTAGCATGTTTTGACATTGTTTTGGGACGGTTTTTCATTTAGTCTTTTTATGAATTGCATTTTGCACATGGCAATTTTACCTACTCAAATGTTTAGTTCTTAACTTTTTTTCCTGCTGTGTCCTTGTATCGAAACCTGTAAACATCTCTCTCTCTCTCTCTCTCTCTCTCTCTCTCTCTCTCTCTCTCTCACACACACACACACACACACACACGCACACGCACACGCACACGCACACGCACACACCACACACACACACTTACCGTCCAGAAAAGTCAAGAATGCCGAAAACAACTGATGGCAGTGAGTTTAGATTCTCAGTATCTTTTTCCCCTCGAGTGTCCTTTTTTATGTATATGGAATTTATTTTGGAGTGTCTTGATTTCCCCAGGGAATCAGCGTCATTTAGCTGCCTTCCATGATCAAATATCATGTGCAGCTACTTCTGACTCTCTACCAGAAGGGGTCACAGAGATGAATTCCTCTATATTAGATCCATCTGAGAAGGATATTGGCCTTTAATCATGAAGGTGATGGATGGTTTTCTGGCCTCTGGTCATGCAAGGGTGGGGACTGGAAGCGGAGTGATGAAGCTTTGTTAGACAGACCCGTGAAGATGAAGGTTGTTTTGAATGACGGATATCCGCTGTGCCAGATGCAAAAGTGTGGCTATGAAGACCCTCGTTGGCACCAGAAGGATGAACTCTACTATCCTTTCCATGGGAGAAAACTTGATCTTCCTTGTTGGGCTTTTACATCACCTGATGAGTGGAATGAAGGCAGCAGTGCCAGTAGATTTACTCTTAGTAAATTTAATAATGTGAGGGGTGTACTGGGAATGATGCTTCCAGTTATCAGTATAAATGCATGTGTTGTCAAGGATCAAGAGTCATTTGGTTCTGAGCAACGTTTGAGAGCTAAAGGCAAGGAAAGATACTCTTCAAGATCTTTAAGGAAGTTCTCAGTAAGTGGTGACATGAAGAGGTCATCGGAAGAAGGTTCTGGCCCTAGAAGCTCACATGAACATGATTCCCATGGTTCTTGGAAGAGCCCTATCTGCACATCTTTCAGTGTCCCAAAGGGCCGTAATTGTACTGTTGATGAGTTGAAATTAAATATAGGTGATTGGTTACTACTTCGATGTGGCTGGACATGAACGAGGACCTTTATCATTTCCTGAGTTTCAGGTACTGGCAGAACAAGGTGAAATTCCGAAGAATAGCAGCATATTTAGGAAGGTTGACAAGATATGGATACCAGTTTTCTTTTCTAAGGAAGTGCCAATACCTGGTGGAATAAGTCAAACCGGCAGAAAATGATTCATCTGATGCATTTCTGGAAGATCTATTGCAGGAGTAGATAATAATGTTAAGTGCAAAAATGTAGTGTCGGGAACATTTCACAACTTGCATCCTCAGTTCATTGATTACACTCGTGGGAGACTTCATGAGTTAGTTATGAAGTCATACAAGAGCCGTGAGTTTGCAGCAGCTATAAACGAAGTCCTTGATCCTTGGATTAATACAAGGCTTCCAAAGAAAGAGATGGACAAATTCATGTATGGTTCTGCTTTCTTCAAGAAATCAGGTATGATAACTTTCTGTTTCTTAGTGGTCATGAATACTGCTGCAGAATATATAGGTTACAAGTTTGAGATGGTGCCTTTCTGCATGCGGTCATTTTGATGTTATGTTCTTCAATATCGGTTTTTAGGCCACACCCTATGAGAATTAGTTATTGGGGATAGTTTCCCGTTAAACTTGTACTAAATGGTGCTTAATTTTATACATTAATTTGCTCGAAATCATTCTTGTTAAAGTTCTTCTTCTTAGGTACTTTATGTCTGAAATGCATTTAGCGATTTTGTTACTGTGATCCTGTCGAGCTCCAGTTGTCTGCGTACGTTCTCCTCTTTGCCTCAAGATATGCCAGGACCTGGCAGATTCTGAAGTTAGTGCCTGAAACGCAAACAATAATCCTGGGCCTATTGAATTCTTAGCTTAAAAAGTAAAAATACGAGCATTAAGATTATTGGATTGTTAATAAAAAAAAAAAGATTATTGGATTGTTTGCACTGGCTGATGTCATGATACTGCTCTTTGCTCTTTCTCATGTAATCTCATGTATTCTTTGATTGGTATCTTTCCTGAAAAAATTAAGAAAAGATATCTGCTATTGGCTGTTATTCGTTTAAAAAGTTATATTTTCATGCCCTAGTTCCTTGCAATATATTGCCCTTTTGTTGTGTCTCTGCAACCGCTTTTCACTTTAGGAAATATTACTGTTTTCTGCAGATCAATTTCGTGCTAGCAAAAGATTGCGGATTGATGAAAATGAAGCGGAGTATGAGATGGATGGCTTATCAGGCTCAGGATTGGGTGATTGCTCTTTTGATGAGTTATGTACTGATTGCTGTATTCGGCAAGGAATCTGGCGCAGCTCCCAAATATGGAAGCAGAGAATTGGGATCAATTGGATGGTTGTGTTTTGGCACGAGTATTTCATTTCCTTAGGGCTGATATAAGATCCCTTGTTAATGTAACCCTGACTTGTAAACTCTGGAGATATGTGGTCAGTTGTTACAAATATGTCTCAAGACAAATTGACTTGTCCTCTTTCGGTCCAACTTGCAATGATACCATAATGTGGAATATTGTGGTAATTATTTACATCAACATAGTGTTCCTTTGTTTCTTTTTTCCTCTGCTCCACTTTTTCTCCTTTTCACAATATCAGGTAAGATGTTGTTTTCTTAATGTGGTTAAATCTTTTGCATGCAGAATGGTTATGACAGAGAAAAAATATGTTCCTTGGTTCTACGCGGCTGCACTAGCATCACCTCTGGCATGCTTGAAAATGTCCTGAAGTCATTCCTTAACTGTCAATCATAGATATCCGAGGTTGCAGCCAATTTGAAGAATTGGCTGGTAGATTTCCTAATATAAACTGGATTAGAAACAATGGTTCAGAGTCAAAAATTAGGAGTGCCAAACACTTGACTGATGAGCAGCTGGATGATTCCAGTGGGCTAAGGGACTACCTGGAAAATGCGGACAGGAGAGATTCTGCGAAACGGTTATTCCGGCAAAGTTTGTACAAACGTTCGAAGCTTTTCGATGCCAGGAAATCATCATCTATCTTGTCAAGAGATGCCAATTTGAATCGTTTTACCTTGAGAAAATCTAATATAGCATATAAGCGCATGGAAGAGTTTTTGGATTCAAGCTTAAAAGACATCATGAATGAGAACACTTACGAATTTTTTGTGCCGAAGGTAATTTTGTCTGCTTTCTGTTCATTCTTTGAGGCCGATATTTTGCTGGGTGCTTGTCTGGCTTATGTTAATTTCTTGATCAGGTTGCCAAGATGGAGAACAGAATGAGAAATGGTTATTATGCTGCTCGTGGCTTGATCTCTGTGAAAGAGGATATTATTCGTATGTGTTGGGATGCGATAAGGTATGCATCCTCTTTTCTATACATGCATACATTAATCTTAATTCGACTGTGAACCCCTTGATAAAGCATCCACTAAGCCTTAATCTATAGATGCGAGTCATTTTTTTTACTATGTTGATTATTTCGTCTAACTAAGAATGTGCACTGGATGTCAGTTCCTGAGCTTGCATGCGCCTTATTTGTCCTGTAATGTGTTTCTTGGAGCAGAAAGAAGAATCGCAATGATGTCACAGGCATAAATCGCATTGTCACATTATTCATCCATCTAGCTAATGATTTGGAGGGCAGTTCAAAGTGTTCGTATGACAGAGACGAAATTATGAAGACTCGGACTGATGATTCACCACCTGGTTTCTCATCTGTTTCATTTAAGCATAAAAAGAATTTTACTAAGACGAGTGACAAGAGATACTTACATAGGAGTAATGGATTTTCTAATTTTGGGGATTGTGTATCAGATCGAGAAATCAAGAGGTGTTTATCAAAGTTAAATACGAAGTTGGTTCATTCTGGAAGTGAAACGTCTGATAACCTGGATAGATCTTCTGATGAAGGCGTGTCTGACAGTGAGAGTACTGATTCGAGCACCGCAAGTGACTCCGACCTACGATCTGAAGGTGGAATGGGGGAGTCAAGGGTACTTTCTCCAGATGAGGGGATTGATACTTTTGTGGATGAGCGTGAATGGGGTGCTCGCATGACAAAGGCAAGCCTTGTTCCTCCAGTTACTAGGAAATATGAAGTTATTCATCAGTACGTTGTAGTTGCTGATGAGGAAGAAGTCAGAAAAAAGATGCATGTTTCTCTGCCCGAGGATTATGCCGAGAAGCTTAATGCACAGAAAAGTGGCTTTGACGAGTCTGATATGCAGATTCCTGAAGTCAAGGACTATAAGCCTAGAAAGAGTCTAGGAGTTGAGGTGATTGAACAAGAAGTGTATGGTATTGACCCTTATACCCATAATCTCCTTCTTGATTCGATGCCAGAAGGATTGGATTGGCCTTCACTAGATAAGCATGTATTTATCGAAGATGTGCTTCTTTGTACTATAAATAAGCAAGTTAGAAGCTTTACGGGATCTGGAAATACGCCCATGACGTACCCATTAAAGCCTGTTATCGAGGAGATTCTTGAAACAGCTGAAGAAAACAATGATTGGCGAACTGTAAAATTAGCCGAGTATACATTGAAGGCCATCGACAGTCGTCCAGAGGACAATTATGTTGCGTATAGAAAGGTAAGCTGCATTATTATTTTTGACTGGCTGTTTCAGCAGAATCTTCCCTCCCTACCACTCCTTTTTTATGGTCCTGGCTTCACAATATAAGCATGAACTTCCCTAAAGGGAATGTTCTCTATGGTTTTGTTTTGCCTTTTCCGCTTACTGTACTCTCATTTCCCTCACCATCCTATCTTTAAATCTATGATCCTCTAGAGTTCGTCCATATTCCTCAGAGTTCATACATAATCTAGAAGCCCCCCCCCACCCCCCCCAAAGAAAAAGAGAAAAGAAAAGAAAACCCTGTTTTCCTTCTTACTTGATATTATGCTGATTTATTTCTTTGTCATGTTTAATTTGTGTGGTGCTCAGGGACTTGGTGTTGTTTGCAATAAAGAAGGTGGCTTTAGTGACGATGACTTTGTTGTTGAGTTCTTAGGAGAGGTAAGCACTACATACAACTCTTTCCCGAGTAAAGTTTCTGTCAACTCTTTTGATGATATGCATCTGCACCTTGGACTTTTGATTATGTTGCCTGCTTTACATGTTTTCCTGTGCTAATGGTTATGGCTTTGTCAACGAGCTAAGTTTCATATTTCCATTTTGTTAGATCTGCACATGTCAGGCTTGATTCCTTTTCCTCTGGTGGGATATTGATGCACACACCCACATACAATTTGAACCAAAGATTTTAGGAAAGGCAGTCCCTGTATTGGCCTTTGGACTCTGGTTTTGGAGTGTTGTTTACAAGGAACTCTAGGAAGTCCAACTCTTTTTGATTTACATAGTTTTAAGTTACTTTTGCTTGAGCTTTGGTGCCAATGATTTGTACTAATTACTTTTATCTGATGGAGACTGGTGCGTACTTCTAATGTTTTCTTTTTACAAATTTTTATCCGTAATATAGGTTTATCCTGCATGGAAGTGGTTTGAGAAGCAAGATGGTATTCGCGCTTTACAGAAGAACAGTAAAGATCCAGCACCAGAATTCTATAAATATATCTTGAGAGGCCGAAGGTTTGTTTTCTTTATAAATGGTGTCTGGAAGTAGATGCTTTCGTTTATCAATGTGTATGCATCAACTAATTGCGCTTCATATGGCAGGGTGATGCAGATGGATATGATGGTAGTGGTTGATGCAATGCACAAGGCGAATTATGCTAGCCGAATATGTCACTCATGTAGACCAAATTGTGAAGCAAAGTAAGCTTGGACATAGAAAATGAATAGTTTGTTTTTAGTTGATAAAGAATCATCTTAAAAAACTTACGTGAATGGGGATATGTGTAATGTATACAGTTAAACACCTCAATACCCTCCCTCACATCTCAAACAAAAACGAAAGTCAATGAGAGGCCTAACACATGCACACCACAAATAAGGTGGGTAGTGCTGGCAGTGAGCTTCAAGTAGAGGATCTCATTTCTGACACCATGATGTATTTCAGTTGCACCTAAACGTGTAGCCTGATAAGCTGGTGTTTAATATGCATACATGCATACATTTAACTGTATGCATAGTATGTGTGTGGTGTGTGTATCTCTTAATATGTATATATGTGTGTGTATAGATAACATACTCTTCAATGGAGTGAAATGATTTTTTGGTTTCAGGAGAGAACCCTCTGGAACCCTGTTTTAGGTTGCCCAACAAACAAGGTGGGATACATCCTTGGTCTCAAAGCTTGAGGTGTGATTGTTGGGTCTATCCTTCAAGTGAATGAGACATGTGTGTCTATGCTAAACCTGTAATCTGCTAGTACCCCCTTGTGTAATATGCCACATTTGACTGAACCACTTTGCTATGCATCAACTTTACATTTCTCCTCTGGTTCTTCCCATTTCGTGCTAAGGATAGCTCACTTTTATGTCATCAGGGAAGAATCTGAATAGTCCTCCAAATTGATTCACTGGCTTCTCAACTTTCTTCAGCTATTGCTGCCTGCCCTGGCTAGTTTAAATAGATCATTTGTAAAGGTCCCTCGCACTTGGCCGATGAACTTGCTTCATGGACGGTATTTAAATCCTTCTACTGCTCTCTAGGGCGAAAGAATACCCTGAATCTCCATCTTTACCATAGCAAACTTATGATGTCGCTTGTTTGACGTCCCTTTGATTTACACCAATGGTACATTGAAGGAGACTGAACGAATGTCAAGTGCCAAATGACATTCATTCCTTAAATATTTTATATTGGCCTCCTTCTCCTTATCTTCACTAAGAAAGAGCACTTCACAATCTATAGGACTTCATACATTTTTCTTGGTTGCTCGTCTTGCGTGCCTCACACCTATAATCCAGTACTTAGTCAAGTGTAATTTTGAATGACATGATACTCTAATTCATACAATTCAGAAAACCATTAGAAAAAGTAATGGCATTTTGTAGTGTAACCAAGAAAGTGTACCCAACTGCATAAAACTTCGAAAAAGCGATCCATACAATAGACACCACTTGGAGGGAATAGGGCTTCCCCAGTTTGGTGTACCGTTGCAGATGAAAAGGTGGAGAATATTTAGGTTACTGAACAAAGTGGACCAGGTCTTGAGCAGTTACATGGTACCTTTGCTTTGGGAGCTATTGTCTATATCTTTGCTTGTTTGACAAGGTGAAGAAAAACTGCCCCTCTTGGAGGCGCATGGCGCTAGCATTTTGTTACTTGTGTTATTTGTGTTCTTGTGGTATATATTTCGACGATGCAGTGATTGTTGTTTACCTTTTTGTGGGAAACTTATCTGATACAACATGTGTTTGTAACCTGGGTATCATTATGACATGTCTCTTTTCGCTGTCAGAGTCACTGCTGTTGATGGTCAATACCAGATTGGAATATATTCTGTACGCCCAATTCAGTACGGTGAGGAGATTACTTTTGATTACAACTCAGTCACAGAGGTGGGTCTTCACTCCTTCGTTTGCGTTCTTTATGAATCTTTATATTTAGTCTCTTTTTTTTTTGATTATTGTTGGTGAAAGTGTGTGTGTTAATTCTGCAGAGTAAAGAAGAATATGAAGCTTCTGTGTGTCTATGTGGCAGCCACGTGTGCAGGGGAAGTTTTCTTAATTTGACTGGTGAAGGGGCTTTTCTCAAGGTACAGCTTTAGTGCATTTTGTGTGCGCTGAATTTAGCCTTTATATCTTGTTTTCCAATATATTAAATGTGCGCTTACTTGTGATATGTTCTTGAGTTTAAATCGACAAACCTTCAAATGCCATCTTTTGCCCAATTTTTCAATATCATTTTCACTAGACGCGCGAGTTGTCTCTGAAATAGGTCCTGAAGGAGTACCACGGGATCCTAGATCGACATCAGTTGATTCTGGAGGCTTGTGAACTGAATTTGGTTTCTGACGAAGATTACCTTGATCTTCTTAAAGCTGGACTGGGTAGTTGTTTGCTGGATGGCCTGCCGGATTGGCTAATTGCTTACTCTGCTCGCTTGGTAAGAGTTTGTTCCATCTGCTCATTATATAAAACTAGTTCGGAGGATCTTTCTTCACTTGCTTGTTGGATTTTAGGTGAGATTTATTAACTTCGAGAGGACAAAGCTTCCTAAAGAAATTCTTAGACATAACTTGGAAGAGAAGAAAAAGTATTTTACAGATATATCCCTGGAGATTGAAAAGAGTGATGCTGAAGTTCAGGTAATTATTTATTGCTTGCTTGTGTGCTGAGGTATATGGTTATTTGCTGACACAACCTTACATGTGCTTTGGCTGTGAATTACTATGGTTAGCTTGACATTCTACATTTGTAAATTGCATATTGGGGGGAAAATGCTTACTGGCTTGATTTTGGTTTTCTTTTAATCTTGAAGGCTGAAGGTGTTTATAATCAGAGACTTCAGAATTTGGCCCTTACGCTGGACAAGGTAAAATTCGTTAATTAATGGGAATGGGGCTCCTCTCTACATTAATATCTTTGTTTTGCAGCATATTTTATGACAAACTACTTCACACAACCACAGTGGTCGAAAATAAACATTCTGAACTTATTTCAAGAACTCTTAAGCGTAGAAATATCATCAGAGAAAAGATTAATAGGGAAATGAGGTACAAAAATGTGAAACCTTTTTGATATAGGTGCGGTACGTGATGAGGTGCATCTTTGAGGATCCAAAGAAGGCCCCTCCTCCGGTGGAAAGGCTTTGTCCCCAAGAAGTTGCTTCATATGTCTGGAGTGGGGAAGGATCTCTTGTCGGTGAACTGATTCAGAACATAACTCCTCACCTGGAAGATGGTTTATTGAGCGAGCTCCAGACAAAGATTCGTGCCCGTAATCCATCAGGCACTGACAATATTGAGATGGAGCTTCAGAAGTCTTTGATTTGGTCAGACTTAAACTCGCATGGCTCTCTCTCTCTCTCTCTCTCTCTCTCTCTCTCTCTCTCTCTCTCTCTCAATTTTATTTATCTTTTAGGTAGTATACTTATATGATATGATTTTTTCTTGCCTCAGGTTGAGGGATGAGCTACGAAATCTCCCATGTACATACAAGTGTAGGAATGATGCTGCTGCTGACTTGATTCATATATATGCCCATACAAAGTCATTTTTCAGAATTAGAGTGAGTGATTTTATCTGTTGAAAATTATGGTACAGCATTGTTGTATCCCTTTTTAGTATGTGCTTATGCTCTCTTTTGTAGGAATACAAGCCTGTCACGTCTCCACCTGTCTACATCAGTCCTCTTGATCTGTGCCCCAAGTATGCTGATAAGTTGGGGGCTGGTGGTCATGAATACTGCAAAACATATGGTGAAAATTACTGTTTAGGGCAACTGATGAATTGGTATAACCAAGCTAATTCTGAGCCTGATGGGAATTTAGCAAGGGCTAGCAGAGGTTGCTTGTCTTTACCTGATATAGGGTCATTCTATGCGAAAGTCCAGCAACCGTCTCGTGAACGAGTTTATGGTCCAAGGACTGTGAAGTTTATGCTTTCAAGAATGGTAATTTTGATGTTCTGTAGCTCGTTATAGCCTTTGTTACTCCACTTGTGCTCATTGTTCTTTTATAGATTTCTTCATATAAGGTGTGCTGTTTTTAAGAAAATACTTCTCCACGTCTGGCCTTGGCTTGGACTATACACAGCATCACAAAGTTCTTAGTTCATCAATATTTGATGATCACATGTGCATGCCTAAGTCGTTGCCGACAATGTAAATGCATTCTCGTGTCTTTTCTGTTCTGTGCTGATGTTTATGTGACTAATGCTCTTCGTACTCTTTTTAATATTTAGACATCCTCCTTATATTGTCATTCAACTTCTTAAATATTTTAATGGAGAAGTGCATTTGGCTGGATGTGTCTGTGAATGTACTAGCTGGGTTGTGAGAAATATTACGAAAATATGAAATGTTCGTGTCAGATAAGAAACGGGCATGTAAACATCAGCTTCCTATTTTTCCGACCTTTCCATTTATTTTGTCAGTTTTTCCCCCGGTCTGCTGTGTTAATTCATCTACAGCGGCTCATATATGTGATTTGAAGCCTTACTTCTTCAGATAGATAAACATTGTTCTATAGTAGTTGGACGCTTTGGTTTGGCCAAACTGTCCATGTCCTTCTCATGCTTTTCTTGTAACATTTGCAGTACTTCTATAGAACTGACTGACTTTTAAATGGTTATCTGAAACTTCTCCATGTTAGATAGGCAGCCTGGTTTTTGGTTGTCTGACACATTATCTTACATAAGGTACAAGATGACCCGACGTATCCGAAGACCCTTGCATGCATGATCCATATGCATGACTTTTTTATGGACCCTTATTTGCTGGATTTCATATTTAAGATGCTATTGGCCATGTTGGTATGTCCATAAGATGATGCAACGCTTTTTTGCTAGTTTGCATTAATCATAATACTTGTTATAATTTGTAAAAGCTTCTTCTCAGGGATTATATGCTTTTATTGTCGTTTTCCTCTAAAAATTTGTAAATCTTTTGGCCAACCGAACTGTGAATACTCATCTTCAAGTTCTTGTGGAATTTGATTCCATTCCTCTGCTAATTTCAACAGGAGAAGCAGCCACAAAGACCATGGCCGAAGGACCGTATATGGTCATTTAAGACTTCCCCAAAATTTGTTGGCAGCCCTATGCTGGATGCTGTTTTAAATAAGGCTCCCCTAGACAAAGACATGTTACATTGGTTAAAGCACAGAATTCCCGTTTTCCAAGCCAAGTGGGATAGGTGAAGTTTTGTAGGCAGCGAGAAGCAAGACCTCTCAGATTCGTTCCGGTGGATCCTATAGGGATGGTTGTACCTATGAACAGCGGTGCCCTTCTTTGTGGGAGTCAGCTGAAGAGTAAACCGTCCCTTTCACAGCTTCTCTAACTTGATTCTTATGTACAGTTTGCTCTTTTTCCCATTGATTCTTTGTAGCCCTTTTGTAGTTGTTGTAATCCGTCAGAGGTGGTATATGAGTGTGAGTTTGTAATACGATTTAGAGTTGTTGGTACAGGGTAGGGGCATGCTAGTTCAGTTAGTCTCCAAGGTTTGCTGATTTATTGTTGGTAATGTCTCCGGTTGCGCTGTTGCGAATTTTGTAAATCTCCAAAATTGCCGGAGAGGTGCTAGGGAAATAGTTCTTTACTTTTACAGATGCATGATAGATCTAATGCTAACACGTCTTTCAGATCACTGACAGCCGGTATTGTAGACCTTGGTCTTATATCTATTACTCTTTCCATCCCTAAAATATTGTCCTAGTTTTATGGACACATAATCCATGAATAGTTGTATTTTTTTAGAGATGTATGTAAAAATGAGATATACATGTATTTTGAGTTCATCAAGACCTTCTTTATAGTCCAAACACCTTCAAATTGATTCGTCAAATATGTATACAATGATATTATAGACCCGGTTATCCTCGATCATGGAAGTGGCTGACGGCGGTCCAGACAAGTGCTGTGTGGGATAACATAAGCGCTGTGGAGGTGGTGGGTTCTCTTTGTTTTTTTTTTCCATGATGACAAGTCCATGATGAAAGTGGAGAAAAACGAAACAGATAATGTGCCATATCAGTAGTATAAACAGTACCTGTCCATGTGTTAACGCAACCCTGATGAAAACAACAAGAGTTCACTGATGCACTATAAACTGAGATTGTGTTCATGAGCCGAAATGTGACAGCGTGGTTGAGTGGTGTATGTGGGTTCAAATTACCTCCCTTCCTTTTCCTTCTTCCAAACCCTTCCTAATTTAAAAATAGATTTTTTTTTTGGTTCAAGACATCGGAGGGTACGGTGTGGGTGGATTTTACACACCATCTTATGCTCTTTAATTCTACCATGAAAATGATGAAATTGATTTAAGGAGAGATAAAAAGTGGAAAGTGAATTTTACTTAACGCGGATTTATGACTGGATATGTGAACAGATGATGCCATGATCTATTTAACGTGTAGATTGGTGTGCAAAATGCCTTTCATTCAGAGCCGTATTTAGGTGGGAACCATGCTGAAAGCCAGGTCCTTACGCAAAAACAAATGAGATGAAAGCCAGGTTCTGATGCAAAAACAGATGAAATGAAAGCCAAGCTCTAACGCGAAAACTAATGGCAGTTCGAGAGTGAAGCCAAAGTGTAAGAGCTTAGGTAAACACTTGTATAAATAACCAAACATCATTTGGAAGCGGAAAGACTGTAACATTCCAATTTCCCTACACAATCGATTAACGACTTGTTACGACTGGCCTAGAATGCTCATATGTACTAGCTTTCATTCTCCACTGCAAAGATTACTTGAAGGGGGGAGTCAACTGGTTGCTTCTTGGAAAGAAAGTTTCAATAGTTTGGTTGATAAATTCTTCTTCATTGTCGAAGCGAAGAATCTGTATTTTTTTCTTAAACCGTGTTTGAATCATATAGGAAAAATTCAATAAATTTTGTGGGTATTTTGGATTTTATGCTTCAAGTGATATAACCATGTTATATGAGAGACGTCATCCACAAATCTCACAAAATAATGCAAACAATTATGTCTAGAATGTTAACGCATTTACGAAACTCAGATTCTATACAGATTAGAGAACGAAACTGACATTCTGTACAGCACAAGGATGAGCAGAGCTCACCACAGGATGAGCAGAACTCAGCAAAGAGATGAGCTAAGCAGGGAAAAGCACAACACAGAGAAGAGCTCAGCACTGGGAAGAGCTTAACACAGAGAAGAACTCAGCATATGGAACAGCTCAACACAGAGAAGAGCTCAACACAGGGAAGAGCTCATCACAGAGAAGAGCTCAACACAGAGAAGAGCTCAACATGCAAACCGAGGCGAGTCCAGAACTCTGTCCTTAAGACGAACTGCTCCGGTATACCGTGCCCAACCGGAAATTGCAAACGTCTCCCAGGATACAACGACTAACAGTTCGAACGAGTGGCACTACTACATAAGAACTCCACAAACCTGACAAATGTTCTGACTTCTCGGATTGATGAAATGCAGCAGCAGTATATGCAGAATGCAAAAGTATTAAATGCAGAATGCAGCGGTCGTATGCAGCAGGAGAAGGGAAGAAAATTTCAATTTAGAGAGGCAATGCTATGCCTCTGTTTATATAGGGAACTGGGCGGAGGTTACACGATCGCCATTAAACCCACGATCTACGTCAATAACCCACTATCCACGTCGGCGCCAATAACCCCCACGATCGGAGGTAACCCATGGACTGATTCAGTTTAATCTGGACCGTTAGATCATATGATTAAATCATAATCGTAGGATTAGGTAAATTATTTTCTGGAAAAATTTAAAAGAAAGTTTGTCCAAAAAGATAAGAACTGGACGGGCGAGCCACGAGCCACGAGTCCGAGCCCAAGCCCGATCTGATTCAAACGCCTAAAATCATCTGCTCATTACGCAGATAATTTAGTACTCATTAGTTTTCATTTTTGATTAACGAAAACTAATCATAATCAAGCTCAAAGTATGTTGCTCACCAACTTTGGACAAACCCATTTCCAAAATTTCTTCCAACATAGAAACTGTTGCAAGACCGGAAAAAACAGAATCGACCATGGTACCATTCGGTTGGATGTGACGCGTTGATTTTTGGCTTGAATACATGTTTCGCAGGTAAGGAGAGGAACATCTTTTTTTGTTGAAAATATTAGGAAATAAAGTTTTAAATACCCAAAAGATAGATGTCCCATAGCCTATGCCACATCTAAAGTTGTCGGTTTACCGTTTCGTGAGCAATTGCATGTCCCCGGTGAGTCACCTCATCAATATAGTAGAGGTTGTTGCGCTTAGTACCACGTCCAATGATCTCTTTCGTAAGAATATCCTGTAAGAGGGATACATGAACACAATACGATTAAGTTCATTCGTCACTTGACCAATCAAGAGTAACTTGAATGATAACGACGGAACACAGAGACATTATTTAATATTATCCTTGTAAAGAAAGTAATAGGACCCTATCTTCGACCTTCTATCAACTCTATTCCTAGTCATTGACTTTCATAATGGTGCTATAGTGATATAGTAGTTATTTTACATCACATTGTGACATATAATGTGGTTGTTCTATGTATAACAAAGTAGAGGACTAATTATTTGCCCGTGCAAAAGCTCGATCTTTAACGAAAGTTCATGCAAACTGTAGTCATCATTAACTCATGCTACCCTCCGAGTCAAAAGTAACTACAGCACTTGTCGTATTAACTTTTCTCATTGAGGGGTTAAAATTTAGAAAGACTAAGGTGAAGCAAAATATAAGGCTTCCAATCACGCGTAGCTACGTTGAAAAAACAGTTTTTTTTTTTTAAATAAAAAAAGAACAGCACCCTCTTCTTTAAAAAACTATTTTTTACACGTAACGACACGTGATTGGAGATCTCATATTTTGCCTCACCTTTAACCTTTCCCTGTTTGTGTCTTTCCAAACTCTGCTCAGCTGTTCTATTACGCCCTACTTTTCTTGCCAACATTGAAACTAAAAAGCACAAAATGAGAAAAAAGGTCTTCAAAGCGACACAAAAGCAAGTAAAGTAGCCCATGTTTTGAAGTAAAGAATTCTTTCCTTGCTGTTAGCATTAATTCTACTTAGTTTTCTTTTGGTGTTCATGCACAAAAAGTATCCAATGCAATTTACACACTGCAAGATTTCTTCAATCTATGTCCTCCCTCCCTACCCTTCTCCACATCCAAGAAAAACAAAGAGAAAATATAGCCTCCTATATATCTTCTAAATAGTTTTGAAAAACGCATAAATCAAATTCCAAACTTGTGTGGTGTTCAGTATATATTGCAGATGGCCAAAGTATTTGGCATTTTTGCTTGTCTTGTAATTTTGGCTTTGGATGTTACAGCTGGGATTCTTGGTATCAAAGCAGAAGCAGCTCAAAATCAGGCATGTGACATCAATTAAATGCTTCATTAGTTAAATTTCTATAAACTTTTCGTGAAAGAAATCCTCTTTTCTCCTTTCTTATTTTTTCTTTACTTATTTTCTTCGGGTTTTGGAAAAAGCACAGGAAAAGCATCTAAGGCTATGGGTTTTCGAGTGTAAAGAGCCTAGTCATGATGCATTTGTACTTGGATTAGCAGCTGCAGTTCTTCTTGGTTTAGCTCATGTTCTTGCCAACTTGCTTGGAGGCTGCAGTATTTGCTATACTGATGATATTAAGAAAGCTCCCCCTAGTCGCCAACTGTCATTTACTTGTCTCATTTTTACTTGGTAAGTACAGAGTCTTAACAAATTTAAATATACTGAAATGTAGGGTATTTTTCAGTTTTACTTCTGTTGTCCCTTATTTTCCAAGTCCTGGGTCTTTAGTTTTTTTCACAAAAATAATTTAATTGTGGTAGAAAACATCTGAGCAGTTAACTCCAAAAGTGGCAAAAAAAAAAAAATTCATGTAAGCGGATGGTTGTTTCCATTACGATGGAGTCAAGTACACAGTTTTCTTGAATTTAGAATATCGTGGAATAAAGCAAAATACTCACAAAATTGACTGCGCTTCTTATATTGCGAAGAAAGCCAGTTGATCGACACAGTTTGAGGCAATTTTTATTATGGATCATCGGAAAACAACCTCTGTGGTGTTTCTAACACATGAGTATGATTGCATACATCCGACCCTCCATATCCCGCTATAGACGGGAGTCTCTAAAACAATGGAGGTAATGTTTCTTGGTTAAAACGTAAATTGTATTAACCAAGAACAAAGCATCATAGGGGATGCAGCTCATACAATCCAACAGCATGCCAAAAAGAGGACATACATAGAACTAAGTGACTGGCTCCCTGATTCCTATCAAGTTTGAGGTTATTTTAAGGCACTGAAAGCTCTAAATACATGTATATGTAATCGATCCACTACATCCCCTACATTTAGAGGCATTCCTTCACATAATGCCTTGTTCCTATTTTGCCAAACAAAAATATACATCAGCAGCTATGCCTATCTTACAAGCCTTTTTCCTAGTGCTTTTCTTCCTTAGACGTCTTTGTCCCCAAGCCATGATTCTGGGAAGACAGTCCATAGCTTTTGGCAGGCCTAACCCGTCAATCAGAGATGCGCAGACGCCCTTGACAGCATGGCATTTGAAGAACAAGTGTCTTGTAGTTTCCTGTGAAGAATAGAATAAGAAGCCATGATCTTGCAGGAATGGAAGATTATCTTTGGTGCTCAGCTTATTGGAAGCAGCCAACCAGAGGCTGAATCCATGTTTTGGGGTGATAACAGTATCCCACACAATTGGATGCCATGGAACCTCGCCACCTTTGTCTCTATCGAATGTGTAGGCTGTACCCAGGAATCCAGTAGCTTTTTGGACTCAGAGATTGCTGCTTTGATATGATAAAGTAGATCCCTGATGTCTAGCAGTGCTTTTAGCAGGGGTGAGAAGAACTATGACTTACTCACAGTCGAAAGTGAAGAAAGTAGCTTGTATCTTTCATTGATCCATTTGACCAATAGAAGGTCTTTCTTCAAGTGCAAATCCAATAGATTCCTATTCAGCAATGCCTTTGTTCCAAGATTTAAGCTTGTAGGACACCAATGCCCCCTTCCTCCTTTGGTAGACAGACATGTTTCCATGAAACCAAAGCTCTTTTGTTGCCAATGTTGCTACTACCCCATAAGAAATGCAAACATATCCTGTTTGCCTGATCCATCACTGAGACGAGAATTGGTAGGGCACTGAGCCAGAAGCAGAACAAGCCTTGCAACACAGACTTGATGAGGAGTAACCTACCAGCATATGTAAGGTGGGATTTCTTCCACTAGTTTACCGGCTGTAATAGTTTATTTAGGAAGGGAGAATATTGTGCAAGTTGCAGCTCATGGCCTGCAACTTGGGATATTAGGTATATGAATGGCAAAGTTCTTGAAGTAAAAGTGGGCATAATCTACGAGCAAAGCATTTTCGTGTTGGTACCAGCGATAAAGATCTTGGACTTGGAATGGTTAAGAACCAAACCCAGAACAAGATCCAAATTCAGAAAGTTTTTTGCAAGATGAGATTGGCTGAGGTGCTGTCCCCCTGCTGAAAAGCATAAGATCATTGGCAAAGCTAAGATGAGTTAGTTTTAAATCACTGCATTTAGGATAGTAGTTAAAGTCTGGATCATTCTGCAACAGATTCAAGGACCTGGATATATATTCAATCCCAATGACAGAAAGAAAAGGGGAAAAATGGCATCCTTTCTTGAGTTCCTTTTTGCCTTTGAAGAAGACATTAGGGGAACCATTTACAGAGATGGAATATGAAGTAGTAGTTGTGCACATCATAATCCAATTAATAAAGATTGACGGGAATTTTATAGCAAGCAGCATGTGTTCAATGAACTCCGAGCTTATACTATCAAATGCCTTGTGTATATCAATTTGAAACATGTATCTAGGAGAGACATTTGACTTCCTATAGTCTCTAAGTAACTCCTGAACCAATAAGACATTGTGAAGAATTAACCTTCCTTTTAGGAAGCCTGCTTGGGACTGATCCATGAAGTCGACCATCACTTCAGAAAGTCTTTTTGCCAATATCTTGGCAATAGTTTTATAGATGACATTGCAACAAGATATTGGCCTATAGTCTTGAACCCTGGAGACATCAAAAGATTTAGGAATTAGTCCAATGATTAAGTGATTAATCTGCTTCAGGATTTTACCCTTCCTGAAGAATTCATGGACTGCATTCAGAACATCAACCCAACAATGTTCCAAGATTTTGTGAAGAAATAGGAGGTATACCCATCAGGGCCAGAGGTTTTATCCTTAGGAGTGGAGAACAAGGCGTCCTTGATATCCTTGTCACTTACAACGACTACTAAATAGTTTGAGCTCTCAGTTGATAACAGAGGGACAGTCTCAAACATAGAAGTCAGGATGGATGATATCTGGTTTGCTGATCCAAGAAGAGAGTGGTAGAAGGATATAAATTGACCTTTAACTTGATCCATGGAAGTGGAGAAGGTACCATCATGAAGCTAAATATAGGTGATGATCCTTCTTGTAGTGTTCCTCTTATAATAGCATGATAAAATTTTGAATTCCTATCAAACAAATTGAGGAACGTTCCTTTGGTCATCTGAGAGAAAAATAGCCTTTCAGCATTAAGCAAAGCAAGGGTAATCTTCTTTTAAGGACAAATCCTTGGTCTGAGATCATCAGAGGCATTAGGTAGCTTGCATAAATCCTGTAGAGTGTCTAATTCCCTGATTGCCCTCTCCACCCTAGATGAGATGTGGGAGAAAGCCTTTTTGTTCAATTCCTTAAGAGGGTGTTTCAGCCTTTTTAGCTTACTGCATAAAATAAACATTGCAGTGCCCTGAACATCATCCTTCTAAGAATTTGAAACATCCTCATGATCAGCCCATAAATTATAAAATTTAAATGAGTAAGCACCTTGCACTGAAGGCAACTGTTGAAATATACAAGGTGAGTGGTCAGAAAGACATCTAGAGTTTAGAAATGTAACAGCATCATTGGGAAAGTTTTCCAGAAAGAGGGCACTGGCCATAACCCTATCCAGCCTAGACTTAATGGTACCATCCTCCCAAGTGAATTTACAACCAGTGCAATCCAGCTCCAAAAGATTACAGTTCATAAAACAATTTAATTGATGATGCAGTTGATATGTGGTAACCAACCTGCTTTCAACTCTCTCATCATCACTAAGTACACAATTGAAATCTCCTAGGACAGCCTAGGAGGAGCTTGCAGCCTGGAATTGAAGCTCCAATTCATTCCATAATTCTTTTCTATCAATCATAGAGTTGAAGGCATATACAAAAGAAACATGTAACCTAGCAGAAATAAGGCACTTAACTCGGCAGAAAATAGACTGTGCAGAAGAAGATAATACATCTAGAAAGACAAAAGAAGGAACCCAAAGCAATAGGATCCTTTTTCCAGAATGATGAACAAAATTATTAGCATGTTTCCATCTATTAAACAAAAAAAAGCTGAGAAAACATTCTAGGATTTAGCTTAGTTTCCAATATAGCAAACATGTGTAGCCTGTGTTTCTTTGCAAAATTAACTAAGCTCTTTTGCTTTGTGGGGTTGTTGCAGCCCCTAATGTTCAACAACTGATAATCATTAGAGGAAAGGAGATCCAGAATCCCCAGCAGTACCAATCATAGCATGCATTCTTAAGTCAAGTTTATGCTTTTTTCTTGCTTATCTTGCCTCTTAGTGAGCACCATAGTGAATTCCTTATCCTTCTCAAGCTCCCTAGGCCTATGTACATGAAATTGGTCATACACATGGGAGGGAGCTTGAATGCCATTAGAGTTACCTGTGGGTAGTGGAGGTTCAAAGGCCACCAGGTAAGAGTCTTGATCATTTGAAGATTACTCAGGAAGGGAAAGAGAAGCATCTCCACTGGGCAGAGGATCTTGAGATGTATTGCCTTGTAGGAATACATCCAAGGATGGTTGATTTTGAAGTGAATCCTTAGCAGGATTGGAGGTAGAGGTAGTGTGTGTAGGGACATCCACTGGCATTTTCCTTGCTTGCCTTTGTCTTTGAGAGATCTTCCCGTGTTCTCTAACCTTGCCTTCCGTGCCCTTCCTTGGAGGTGGAACAACAACCAGGGGTTCGCTGGAAGAGTGCACTGAGGTATCATGACCAATCTGCCTACATATTATACAAAAAAGTGGTAGTCTTTCATATTCCACCTTTTGTTTGAAGGTTTTGCCATTTGATAAATGAATGTCTAACGTATATAGGAGTGACTTGCCGAGATCCGCTTCTACCATAGCTCTTGCATAGTTCCAGATTTACCTCCTAGTGGTAAGGAGGTCTGCCATAAGAGACTTCCCAAGTTGGTGACATATTTTTGACAAGAATTCCTCTTTCCAAAGGAAAATATGAAGATTTGGAAATTTTACCCAGATAGACACTATTACCATTTCCTCCGGACCAAAATCAAAAATAATGGTATCCTTTTGAGGATTAGACTCCTTCCATATATGAAGTAAGGGCCAAAGGATATTACCTGTTCCAGATCACTTATAGATTGGAACATGAAAATAACCCATCCAGAAGGATAGAATTCCACCCCGTGTTGCACCTTCCAAGCCTTATTGAGGGAGAATACGACTTGTTTGCCAGAGAATCTACCCGTGAAGAATCAAATGAGACATTTTTGAAGGTCATCCTCAAGAACAAGTTCATCAACATTTAAATGAACTTCTCCGGATCTGACATCATCCCGCTCCTTCAACTTCATACAACATTCGTCTTCCCTGTTGGTAGGAAAGAGAGAGTTCCACCATTTGAAATTTGGAACCTCCTTGATAGGTGACATTTCCTTGTGATGATGAGGAGCCTGGCCCTTGCTTGGGGCAGGGCCCTTAGCTGTGTCAGCATATTGTAGAACGTCTAAGAGTGGTGACTGCTGGTTAATATCTAGCTTTGGACTAGACGCCAATAATTCAGACGGCTAACCTGCTACAACTCATATCTCTCTCTAGGGATTTAGACAAGGCATGTTGAGTAGTCACATTAGCAACAAGAACACTCCTTCCCCGATAATTCAAACATGCAAGGGAACCTTCTCTTGCATCCACAAGTGTTGGGATATCCATCTGCAAGACCAATCCGTCCGTAATCTCTGTTAGATGACCACATGCAATCGCAGTTGCAGACAGGAGATCAGTCCTTTTAGCATTTTTAACTTGAAACATATACGAGGTGTTCAATAGTACACCTAAAGTGAGTTCATGCAACATGCATCAACTGACTCACTTTCTTCATCCGATTCTTCATGGAAGAAGAATGTATCACTTGGTGATTCTTCCACCTTTTTTTATTTTATTATTATTATTATTATTATTATTATTATTATTATTATTATTATTATTATTATTATTATTATTATTACTATTACTATTACTATTACTATTACTATTACTATTACTATTACTATTACTATTACTATTACTATTACTATTACTATTACTATTACTATTACTATTACTATTACTATTATTATTATTATTATTATTATTATTATTATTATTATTATTATTATTATTATTATTATACCTTTTCTCTTGATGTACATGAACATTTGAAAGGGAGAAAAACACAAGATAATGAACAAGACATACCCAAAAATAATAATAATAAAGAAAACTAACAAAAGCTTATAAAACTCATTGAGATTTCTTTTCAAGTCCAAAGGTGAAAGATCTGTGTTCTTTTTCATATTTTGCTTTTGATTATATAATGCCATCCCTTGTTTTGATTTTTCTTATATGATTCAATAAATTTGGTATAATAAGTCACACAAAATATTCCATAAGATACTTATTTCAATCCTACGTCATTATTACTATGATTCCATGATCATTTTGGCCTTAAATTCGCCTTTGTGTCTTCTGTGAACTTAATTTTCTTTTACTGCCAATCTTAAATTATCATTACTATGATTCCAGGATCATTTTGGCCGTGGGAATGTCAATGTTGGTGATTGGAATAATATCAAATAACAAGTCAAGAGCTTCTTGCGGTTTCACCCACCATCACTTCCTATCTATTGGAGGGATTTTGTGCATGGTTCATGGCTTATTCTCTGTTGCTTATTATGTCACTGCCACTGCTGGACTTCCTGCATAGACACACTGTCTCAAATTATTGCCCATCAGACAGGATCTTTTATCTTATTAGACTTTGATGGAATATTAACTCCCAACTCCATATTGACTTTAATTTTGTCGTGTCTCGTCGCCTGTCTTTGTTGTTTTTCTTCTGGTTCATTTTATATTATGTCATTACACAAAGGCTATAATGCCAAATTTGTTTGTTAACAAACTGACATGAGTTGTGATCTTGATTTGATTTGAAGGGAAATATTTTAATGAGTTCTGCATTTTTTTTTCTCATACATGAGTGATGCAATGGTTTCTGACGACTAGGGGAAATCTTCCATTCAGACCTTAAAGTTCACTTCTTTAAGGGTAATTCTCCTATTCGACCTTTAGAATTCACCTTAATTGGTTAAAGAATTAGAGAATTTGATCTGGAGTGGTCCTTGATCTGTAATTCGGTTGCATGAGAATAGTTTGACTAATCCTGTTAATAGACTTTTTGCATGACAAGAATGAATTCATTATGGACCTGTGAACCTATTAATTGAAAAAAGATAGTAACTTTGTAGGAGAAGATTAATATATTTATTATTAATTTAGCGATTTTGGTACTTATCAGAAGTTCAGGAATCCCACTTTATTTTGTTCAACTTGAATAATTGGATTGTGGGAACAATCCTTACTTTCTCCACCGGAACGATCCCTACTTATTTTCATATTACATGGTTAGGGTTGTTGGTTTTGTTGGAAAATATGGGTCAATATGGTATCAAACATGGAATATAACAGTTTGACAAAGTCGTCTAAGAACACCGTTGATATGTTAGGGAACACAAAATGAATCTGTAACAAAGGGTTCTAGGAAATGATGTATTTCATTGAGAAGTTGATATAGAATCAATAGAAAGAACAACAAGAACAACAAATCAAAATAGCCGACATGTGACAGAATGTCAATGTCCTTAAAGCAATTTTGCCTATACCGTTGAGCAAGGTATACTTCTTAGCAAATGCTTCACAGGATATAACGTTTTACTTTCTTTCTATTGCTCTTAGAGAGAAAATATTGAACCAGTTTATAGAAGTGAATGATAGTCGATGATTGAAAAAGATGAAGTGATGCAGAAATTTTCACATGTTTGAAGAAGTTTTCCAAGTATTTGTTGAAGATAGCAAAGCCTACTATTTATAGGCTTTGAGTTTACAAAACTAATGTTTAAAATGACTCTTTTCTGCAGAAATTCACCCATAGGACGATCCATGGTCGTTTAATATGAAATAAGACGTCATTTGGTGTAGGAGTTTCATCTTTTATGAACAACCACAACACTTCAGGCGCCTTATATAGGCGTTCGAAGAGTTTTGGAAGCTTGTTGGAACACTTCGAACGCCTACATCAGAAGCTTCATGTCACTTCGAATGGCTACATTAGGTGCTTCACGTCAATTCGAACGCCTACACAAGGCGTCCGAAGTTTTCTGAAAGTGTTCCAGAACACTTCGAATGCCTGCATTAGGCGCTTCATGTGTTTGGAACGCTCCTATTTTCTTCCATTGTTCGTAAAACACTCCAAACTTCACCCATTCTTCTATCAATAGGTCACATAACATTATACAAGGTTGGATCACACGATTTAAAGTACTTTCAAGTACTTTTCCAACAGGTTTATTATTTGGTATAGTGCGATGTGCATCAATATATATACATAAATACACGCACATATACATATATGAAATATTCACACACTATATATGTAGACAAACATATATATAGACACAAACACATATATACATATACATACGTACACACACACACAGATATATATATATATATATATATATATATATATATATATATATGTGTATATATACATCTATACACACACACATATACACAAAACAAATACATATACACATATATACATATATGTATATATACACACATATACATCCGTATATGTATACATATATATACATATATATATATGTATATACATATACGTATATGTACATATATATATATACATTTCCTTTGTTACATACAAATGTATATACATATATGTATATATGTATGTATATATGCATACATACATGTTATACATATATACATACATATATATGTGTGTGTATACATATACACACACATATATGTGTAAACACGTATATATACGTATATGTATATACATATATAGATATATGTATATGCACACACACCCACATATACATACATACATACATATAAATATATATGCATATATTTATACACATATACACATACACATACATATACATACACATATATACATTTATACATATATATACATATATACATATATACACATACATATATATATGCATATATATAGATACACATGTACATACATATGTATACGGACACATATACATGCACTCACATACGCTAGTCAGTGAGGACAAAATTAATGTTAAAAAATTGTAGCCAACTATTGCTCCGTTTTCCGTTTTGTTTTCTTTTGTTTCGTTTTGTTTTTTCTGGAGATGGTATGATACCCGCAAAAAAGATAACTGAAAAAATTGCATTTGTGGGACTATGTCAAATCGAATCCCGGACAAACTGAATATATACCCAGATGTATTATTTCGTCGTTCTTTCTGACTTACCTCAGACTCATTCTACAATCAGGTTTGTTAACAACTGACTAATGCTTCAGAACAAGATTTTGAAACATACATTTAAAATGCTTTTAACATATACGAATCTAGTTAAAAAAAGGAAGTGTAAAATGTTAGAATATGTTGAGTTTTGATGATTTGCACAATTTGGCACATTGAACAACCCATTAGGCGCTTCATGTTTGTTGTTTGAAGTCAGTATACTTCGAACGCCTACATTAGGCGCTTAATGTACCTTGGTGGAGTCCAGTACACTTCGAACGCCTAGATTAGGCGCTTTATGTGAAGTGTCTGGATCTGCGAACACTTCGAACGCCTAGATTAGGCGCTTCATGTGAGTGTTTGAAAAAACTGGACACTTTGAACGCCTAATTAGGCGCTTTATGTGACCTGTTGAAAAGTGCGAACACTTTGAACGCCTCTTTAGGCGCTTTATGCAGTCCACTATGCCAAAAGTACTTTTCCCCTGGCTGGGCACGTACTCCTATGTACTTTCTCTGATTAAAAGTCAGAGTTAGTTCGAACAAGCGTGAAGTGCCACATTAAGCGCTTCATGTGACTTCGAACGCCTTAAGAAGCCCACATTAGGCGCTTGATGTGACTTCGAACGACTGTTCATTTTCACATCAAGCGCTCAATGTCACATCGAACGCCTGTGCTTTTGCACATTAGGCGCTTCATGTGACCAACGTTACAAAGGTCTTGAACTTCACTTTTTAACATCAGTTGACTCTTTGTACCCTCTCTTTTTAGTGTCTTTTTTGCAGACTCATCTCTGTTGAAGTTTCTCAGGTTTCCTTTCTTGGCATTCATTTTGAAATCTCTCCAAGAATGTTGCTACATGCCAAAGGGAGATCTCCAATGATGAGGACTCACCAACACATGATGCCAAAACCCATTAATGTCAGTGCAGAGGGTTTCAAACGGGAAGAAACTTTGAAGTTGATAAAATAGGGTTTCTTCCACATTCTTCTCCGACTTTCTACTTCACAAGCTCTCAAGTGCTCTCAAGCTCAAGCTCTCAAAATAGTTGTAAATCTTTGTATACTTTTACTTTATTGTTGAGAGTGATCATTGTAAGAAGAAGAGTCTTCTTCTTGGTGAGATTCTCTGTGAGAGATTTGGTAGACTGTTGGTCAAGGAGCAAGGGTGCTTCTTGTTTAAGATTTCTAAACTTTGAAGGGTTTGTTGATAGTGTGTGGTGCACTATTCTCCCTACAAGATTTCTTTGAGGGCAAAGAAGATCTTTGGAGGCAAGACTTCAAAGTGTTAGATCTCTTGGTTGTTGTCTAGGCAAGGTGCCTAGTTTGTATTTTCTTGATTTCGTTTTTGATTGTTGTTTCCCCCAAAAAGAAATAACAATCCCCATTTCAAAATCCTTCTTGTGAAACACCAAGAAGGTAGAGGAGTAGAGTCTCTTGACTTGAACCTCTATACATACTCGTGTTCTTTCTTGTCTTTCAAGTTTTATCTTTCTAAAGAACACATCCAAGTATTGGTTGCACTCAAAAACGAAAAATAGCCACAAAATATTCATACTTGGTGAACACACTATTCAACCCCCCCTTCTAGTGTGTTCTAAGGGACCTAACAATTGGTATCAGAGCCACATCTTGCTTATTTGAGTCCAAATACAAGATTTGATCATTTCTAGTATGGATCCCTTTGTTTTTGATGATTTGGGTTCTCCTACTGCTGAAACCTCCAGAAGAAGGAGGCAGGCCTCTGTTGATGAGGATGTGAGTTCTCCTACTGCTGATCTTTCCAGAAGAAGGAGGCAGGAAACCCTATTCCCTTCTATCTCAAATGTTCATGTTAAAGTTCCCATGTTTGACCCTTTAAACTACCCACTGTGGAAGTCAAACATGGAAACGTACTTGCGTTCTTGTTCTCACAGAATATGGGTTGAGGTCTCAAAAGGATCTATGATTCCCATTGATATTGATGATCCTTCCCCGGAGGAGGAGTTCCAGTTGGCCATAAATAGCAAGGCTCTTGCTATTTTAAATAGCTCTCTTTCCACAAATGAGAGAGCTCAGATTCAAGGTGTCCAATCCGCACATGAGGCTTGGACAAAGCTTGAGATGATCCATGAAGGAACTTCTCAAGTAAGAAAGGCCAAAAGGAGACAGTTGATAAAACAATTTTATAACTTCACTGTCCCCAAAGGTGAAAAGATTGAAGAGTCCATCCAAAGATTCACCAAACTTGTCAACCTTCTCAAAGCGGTTGGCAAGAAGATAGAACAAGAAGATTTAAACCATTGCTTCCTAAACAGTTTAGGAAGAGAATGGAACGCAAAAGTGACGGCCATTGAGGAGTCCAAGGATCTTGAAACAATCACCTTGGATGAGCTTTATGGGAATCTCATCACTTATGAGATTCATTTGGATGCTCAAGAGAAGAATGATCCTATTCGCCAAACTTCAAAGGCGTTGGTTGTAGAGTCGGAGGACTCGGATGATGAAGTCGGACTTCTTGTCAAAAGATTCCGACGTATTGCAAGAAAAAATGGTGACGAAGCAAGAAGGTTCGTCAAGGAAAGATACCCCAAGGACAAAGTGAAGGACCAAGAGAATAAATGCTACAAATGTGGGAAGCTTGGTCATTTCATGAAGGATTGTCGGGTGAAAGAGCCGCAACTCAAAGACAAGAAGGCCATCTACCAAAGGAAGAAGGCCTTGCAAGCGGAGGTAGCCCATTGGGAGAGTTTTCTTTCCGGATCCGAGAGCGACAATGGCGATAGAGATGATCTTGCACTCACGGGGGTGGTGGAAGATGATCTCGACAAGGAGTTCTTTGCACTAATGGCCATCAACGATGACAAGGAGGTATGCAATATTTCATCGCACTATAAAATTATTGATGAACGAGATGATTTAATACAAGAAAATGATCTCCTTGATTTAAAATATCAACGTGTCAAGAAAGAGTTTAGAGCATGCATAAATGAGTACAATGACACGTTAGAGAATCACATTGCATTGCAACTTGAGCATGACATATTTTTAACCATGCATGTGATTGCACTTGAAGAGAAACATGATTTGATGAAATCATGTGCTCAAGCCCTTGAGGATAAGAAAAATGATTCAAGGGTAGGTGCTAAAGAGATAGAGAAGAAAGATGCATCTAGGCCAAGCATGAAAGTCAAACCTAGTGTCATGTATGCATCTAAGAAGGGAAATAAAAAGGAACAAGCACAAGTGATCAAGGAGTCTAAAACCTCCTTGAAGAAGCAAAGGCACATGCCTAAACAAAAGGCTAATGCACCAAAGGTACCACAACCTTTGGTCCATGTTGTGAAACAAAAACCTTCTTCTATTCCAAAGAAGGTGGTTCCTAAGAAGGAAACACGACATGTGCCAATGCACAAACATTCGCACAAGCATGCACCAACACACAAGCATACTCCTACATGTTTTTATTGTAATAGGAAAGGTCATGTAGAGAGAGTATGTAGAGCTAAAAATAATAAGAATCTTGTGTGGGTGCCGAAAGGCGAGATGAAGGTAACTAACCTTCAAGGACCCAAAACAAAAAGGGTACCAACTTCATATGGTTCTTTTGTAGGCCCTAGCACTCAATGGAGAAAGCGAAGACAAGAAGGTCAAATGGGTCGTGGACAGTGGGTGTTCCAACCATATGACGGGAGACAAACGTCTCTTCCATAGACTCACTATGCAAGACGGAGGAGTTGTCCACTTTGGCGGTAGCAAAGGCCAAATCAAAGGACATGGTATTGTGGGTAACGATTCCTTCTCTCTTAGTGATGTCTTATATGTTGTAGGTCTTAAGTTTAACTTGATAAGTGTCAGTCAACTTTGTGATGCTAATTATGAGGTAACGTTTTTGAAAACAAAGTGTGTTGTGAAAAAGGAAGAAAAGATTTTATTTGAGGCTTTGCGTTTCAAAAATATTTACAAAGTTAGCATCAATGATTTGGTTTCTCAAAATGTATCGTGTCTAGTTGCTAAGAATGATTTGACGCAACTATGGCATAGACGTCTCGGACATGTATGTTTCAAAACATTTAAATTTATTTGCGAAAATGATAAAGTCCGAGGCCTTCCAAAAATGAGTTTTGAAAACAATGACTTATGTGACACTTGTCAAAAGGCGAAACTTGTGAAAACAAGTTTCAAACCCAAGACAAACATTTCCACCTCCAAGCCCCTACAATTGCTTCATATGGATTTGTATGGGGATGTTGGAACAAGAAGCTTGGGTGGCAAACATTACACCTTCGTGGTTGTAGATGACTATACTCGTTATACGTGGGTGATGTTTCTTGCTAAGAAAAGTGATGCATGTAGTGAGTTTATAAGTCTAAGTAAACGATTGGAAAATCATGTGGGTGACACCATCAAAACCATCCGTAGTGATCGTGGTGGTGAGTTCGATGGTGATTTCGAAAGGTTTTGTGTGTCCAAAGGATACTCTCATGACCTTTCGGCACCTAGAACTCCTCAACAAAATGGTGTGGCCGAACGGAAAAATAGAACTCTACAAGAAATGTGTAGAGCAATGTTAAACGAGTTCGGATTGCCCAAGTATTTTTGGGCCGAAGCGGTTAATGCCGCTTGCCATGTGATCAATCGTGTCTATTTGAGACCATACCTAAATGTGACTCCTTATGAGCTTTGGAATGGAAAAGTTCCCAACATTGGGTATTTCAAAGTCTTTGGTTGCAAGTGTTTTATACTTAATACCAAAGATACTTTGGACAAACTTGACCTCAAAGCGGATGAAGGCATCTTTTTAGGTTATGCCTCAAATAGTAAAGCATTTCGTGTTTTCAACAAAAGGAGTCAAAAGGTGGAAGAATCAATCCATGTTAAGTTTAATGAGTCACTTAGTGATGAACCTAAACTTAATGAGGATTGTGTTGAGGATGAAGATGTGACTCCTCAAGAAGAAATTTTTGAGGATGTTCCTATGGTTGTTCCTCAACGAGAAATCGTTGATGATCCTCCAAATGGAAACATCTTCGTTGACTTGAGAGTTGAACCTCTCGAAGGCACTCCTCCACCTTGTGTAAATGAACTTAGTGAGCCACGTAGAAGTGTCTCCTCTACTCACGTTGATTCACAAAATGTAGAAAATGCATCACAAATTCCGGAACATGAGGTTCATGATGATAATGAAGGTTCATCTCTTCCGGAATTTGATCAAGAGGAAGTTGGAGGTGATGTCTCAAATCTTCCTAGATCATTTAAGCACAAAAGTTCTCACCCTCAAGAGTTAGTCATAGGTGATCCAAATAGAGGTATCACCACACGAAGGCAATATAGAGAGAATGCATTTGTCTCTCTTATAGAGCCTAAAAATATTAAAGACGCACTTCTTGATGAAAATTGGATCTTGGCTATGCAAGAAGAATTAAACCAATTTGAAAGAAGTGATGTTTGGGAGTTAGTTCCCAAACCACACGATCATCCTATTATTGGTACGAAATGGGTTTTTCGTAACAAGATGGATGATCAAGGTAATGTCACTAGAAACAAGGCTAGGTTAGTTGCTCAAGGATACCGTCAAGAAGAAGGTATTGATTTTGATGAGACATTTGCACCCGTAGCACGGCTTGAAGCTATTAGAATGTTGTTAGCATATGCTTGCTATAGAGATTTTACACTTTACCAAATGGATGTTAAATCCGCATTCTTGAATGGTGTTATTCAAGAGGAAGTGTATGTTGCACAACCTCCCGGGTTTGAATGTCATGATTCACCACATCATGTCTTCAAACTTAAAAAGGCTCTTTACGGTCTCAAACAAGCTCCAAGAGCTTGGTACGAGAGGTTAAGTACTTTTCTTCTTAATAATGGTTTTTCAAGAGGTAAAGTTGACACTACTTTGTTCATAAAAGAACAAGGTAGGAATCATTTAATTGTTCAAGTATATGTTGATGATATTATTTTTGGTGCTACTAACAATTGTCTTTGTGAGCAATTTGCTAGTCTTATGCAAGGTGAGTTCGAGATGAGCATGATGGGCGAGCTAAACTATTTCCTTGGATTACAAATCAAGCAAACCAAAGATGGTGTGTACATTTCCCAAGCCAAATACACAAGAGACTTGCTCAAAAAGTACAATTTTGGTGAAGGAAGAGAGGTGAACACTCCAATGAGCACAAGTGCAAAGCTTGACAAGGATGAAAAAGGAAAACATGTCGAGGTAACCTTGTATCGTGGCATTATAGGTAGTCTACTTTACTTAACTGCTAGTAGACCCGATATTTTACATGCGGTATGCTTATGTGCTAGATTTCAAAGTGATCCTAGGGAGATGCATTTTATTGCGGTAAAACGCATCCTTAGATACCTTAGAAGTACTTTGAAATTTGGTTTATTTTATCCTAAGAATGCATGTTTTGATTTAAGAGGTTATTGTGACTCCGATTATGCGGGGAGTCTAGTTGATAGAAAGAGCACCTCCGGAACTTGTCAGTTTCTTGGAGATTGTCTCGTTTCTTGGTACTCCAAGAAACAAAACAGTGTGTCTCTCTCTACGGCGGAATCCGAATATGTGTCGGCCGCCTCGTGTTGTGCACAATTGTTATGGATGACTAACACGTTAAATGATTATAACATTCACTTCTCAATGGTGCCAATTTTGTGTGATAACACGTCCGCCATAAATATTGCACAAAATCCCGTCCAACATAGTCGTACCAAGCACATTGAAGTGAGGTATCATTTCATCCGTGACTGTGTACAAAAGAACTTGGTAAGTGTAGAATTTGTTCCTACACATGACCAACTCGCGGACATTTTCACGAAACCCTTACCTAGTGATGTCTTTGTATCTATAAGAAGTAGGTTGGGGTTGCTCAATATGGGTTGATAAAACCATCTTGAGTTCTGAGCATGAAAATTTCAAAATTTTCAAGATCAGTACACATAAAGCGCTTCATCATACTCTCCTCAGGCGTTCGATGTCACATCAAGCGCCTGATGTAAAGGATGTCACTTGTTCGAAGTGGCATCAGGCGCTTTATGTTCCTTTATTAGGTCGTTCGATGTAGGATTAAGCGCTTTATCTGAGTGTGTTCACTCGTTCGAAGTATCATTAAGCGCTCAATCCTCCCTTTCACTGTCGTTCAATGTGACATTAGGCGCTTCATCCTTTCATATGAAGTCGTTCGATGTCACAATAGGCGCTTTAACCCTATTCTTACACTGTCTTTTCGCCGCCTTTTCAGTTTTTTCGCGCCATTCAAGGACCATCAATTCACCAGCCGCCTCCCTCTCTTCCCACTTTCCCACGTTCTGCCATCTCCTCTTCCCCATTCACTCAAACTCTTCATCTTCTTCCTCTATCCTCTCTCCCACTCTCCCACTTCTCCTTATTTTCTTCCCCCACCATTACTCCTTCAACTCATCCTCTTCCTCTCCTCACCTTTAAAAGCCAACCTTCTCTTTTCTTTCCTATTCCTCATCCTCTTCATCTTCCTTTGAATTTTTTTTGAGACCTCTCCTTCCTCCAACAATGGCTTCCGCTGGTCCTTCCAAACGCCCAAGAACACAAAAGCGAAAACAAACGGCTGGACAAGGCATTGTCGAGCCTCCTGAAATCACAGTCATTCGAGAAGGGCTCACCAAGGACAACTTTCCTTGGTTGAAGAAATTTGAGCCCGACATCAAGAAGCCTCCACGCACCATTGACAAAGGTGCTCATGTATCCTACTACTCCGGCATGCTATTCCGAGAATGGGTAGCATCAAATCGTCTTATTATCCCTCTGAAACTGCTCAATCTCAGCAATCTTCCTGAGAAAAGCACTGCTTTTGACGTTGTTCCTCTATTGGAACATCAGGGCTGGACATCTCTTTGGTCCAGGCCTGATATGCAGAAATACTCCCGCGAGCACACCAGGCTATTCTATTCAAATTTGTGGGTCACTCCACAATCTGAGTCTCAACCTTTTTCCCTTAACACTGTTATTGATGGTACTCCTCTCAGCTTCACTATTCCTGAAATTTGTGAAGTCCTGAGAATCCGAAACGAGGGATTGACTGATTTCTCTGTATTTGACTGGAGTGTCAAATACGGCGTCCTTGAGCAGGACGTTAAATTCGATTTGGGGTATTTCCCCTCCAAAAAGACTCAGAACATGCCATTGGTGGATCGCATTCTGCTAGCGGTGGTCACCTACTGCATTAATGGTAAGGCCACTAGAAATCCAAGCAACATGGATTTCTATGTCTCTTACCGTCTCAAACATCTGTCCCAGCTAAATCTAGCCTGGATTTTCGTTGAAGTCATGTTTGCAGCGCTCCGAAAAGGGTCAAAAGCTTTGCCTTTTGCCAATATTGTCACAATATTGTTAAAATCAAAAGGCGTTGAAATTTCTGATGAAGACTTGACCCAAGTTGCCAAATCTGACGTCTATGATCACTACAACATCGCTCAGGCTGTTGATTCGCAGAAACGGAAGGCCACCACCATTCCTGATGAAGATGAGGTCGCGGAGGGACCTCATGATGCTGCTGGTGGTAGTAATTCTTCGGAATTGCTATCACGCATTGCTGCCCTTGAACAGACTGTTCAACAATTGCATCTTCGTGATGCCGAGCATGAAGCTCGGCATGTCCGGAATGAAGCTCGTAATGAGCGTAATGAACTGCGCATGACTGCATTTCGCAATGCACTCATGCAAGTCTGTCCATGGGCTCTTCCTCCTAATTTTGATGATTTAGGGGGAGAAAGTGGTGGTGCTGGTGGCAGTGGTGCTGGCGGTGGTGGTGATGCTGGTGGCTCGGGAGATGTTGGAGGATCCATGGGTGGATTCACAGATTTTGCCGCTAGCGTAGGTTTTGGCTTTAGTGGCTTTACACCACCAAGTGGTGGTGCTATGTAATTTGTTTTCCTTCTGTTGGTGTCATTTTTTTTCTTTCTGCAATTTATTGAATGAAAATTTCATAACTTGATTTTATTGCTGATGTTCATTTAAATTGTTCATCATATTATTTTGTTCAAGTTATTTTTTTTCATTGCACTTAGTGAGGGGGAGCATATATTAAGGGGGAGCTTTGATAAGCTATGCATGTTGTGAAATCATCAAAAAGAGGGAGAATGTTAGAATATGTTGAGTTTTGATGATTTGCACAATTTGGCACATTGAACAACCCATTAGGCGCTTCATGTTTGTTGTTTGAAGTCAGTATACTTCGAACGCCTACATTAGGCGCTTAATGTACCTTGGTGGAGTCCAGTACACTTCGAACGCCTAGATTAGGCGCTTTATGTGAAGTGTCTGGATCTGCGAACACTTCGAACGCCTAGATTAGGCGCTTCATGTGAGTGTTTGAAAAAACTGGACACTTTGAACGCCTAATTAGGCGCTTTATGTGACCTGTTGAAAAGTGCGAACACTTTGAACGCCTCTTTAGGCGCTTTATGCAGTCCACTATGCCAAAAGTACTTTTCCCCTGGCTGGGCACGTACTCCTATGTACTTTCTCTGATTAAAAGTCAGAGTTAGTTCGAACAAGCGTGAAGTGCCACATTAAGCGCTTCATGTGACTTCGAACGCCTTAAGAAGCCCACATTAGGCGCTTGATGTGACTTCGAACGACTGTTCATTTTCACATCAAGCGCTCAATGTCACATCGAACGCCTGTGCTTTTGCACATTAGGCGCTTCATGTGACCAACGTTACAAAGGTCTTGAACTTCACTTTTTAACATCAGTTGACTCTTTGTACCCTCTCTTTTTAGTGTCTTTTTTGCAGACTCATCTCTGTTGAAGTTTCTCAGGTTTCCTTTCTTGGCATTCATTTTGAAATCTCTCCAAGAATGTTGCTACATGCCAAAGGGAGATCTCCAATGATGAGGACTCACCAACACATGATGCCAAAACCCATTAATGTCAGTGCAGAGGGTTTCAAACGGGAAGAAACTTTGAAGTTGATAAAATAGGGTTTCTTCCACATTCTTCTCCGACTTTCTACTTCACAAGCTCTCAAGTGCTCTCAAGCTCAAGCTCTCAAAATAGTTGTAAATCTTTGTATACTTTTACTTTATTGTTGAGAGTGATCATTGTAAGAAGAAGAGTCTTCTTCTTGGTGAGATTCTCTGTGAGAGATTTGGTAGACTGTTGGTCAAGGAGCAAGGGTGCTTCTTGTTTAAGATTTCTAAACTTTGAAGGGTTTGTTGATAGTGTGTGGTGCACTATTCTCCCTACAAGATTTCTTTGAGGGCAAAGAAGATCTTTGGAGGCAAGACTTCAAAGTGTTAGATCTCTTGGTTGTTGTCTAGGCAAGGTGCCTAGTTTGTATTTTCTTGATTTCGTTTTTGATTGTTGTTTCCCCCAAAAAGAAATAACAATCCCCATTTCAAAATCCTTCTTGTGAAACACCAAGAAGGTAGAGGAGTAGAGTCTCTTGACTTGAACCTCTATACATACTCGTGTTCTTTCTTGTCTTTCAAGTTTTATCTTTCTAAAGAACACATCCAAGTATTGGTTGCACTCAAAAACGAAAAATAGCCACAAAATATTCATACTTGGTGAACACACTATTCAACCCCCCCTTCTAGTGTGTTCTAAGGGACCTAACATAAAAGAATAATTTGAGTATTTCCACCCTCTTTAATTTCATTGATAATATTTCTAAAGTAGTATTCCCAAATGAGTATTTTAATACATCATTCTTAACCATTCGGTATTTCTCACTTTTCAAAGAAAATATTTTTTATTACGAAACGGGACGTAAAAGTATTTGAATTACTCACCAAAAAGAAAAAAATCAGATGGTGGAATGATGCAAGACAATATTAATTTCATGTATCATTATGCTCTCGTCGCCTATTGTATTTTACTATCCAAGGAGTTATTTTTACGTCAAAACAACCTTCAACACAAAGACAATGGCAACAAAAATACTTCCATTCTGATGATAACAGTACTTTTTATTTAAATATCGCAATGAACTCGTGAATTGAAACTTAGAAATATAAATATTTCATACTTTTATTACTTACAACGGCGTCGTTAATCCTGAATGATATAACCCCAAAACAGAGGCATACTTCGTCTAGGACGTCAATTTAACCGATGAAGTTTTTGTGAACATTGACTCGGGGATTCGAAATCTTAAAAATGGCTATGGACTATTAAAATAATTGGCTCCCACAATAACTTATTTATGCCTGCTAACTATTCCCGTTATATTCTATGGAGGGTAAAGCAAAAAAAGGAAAAGGGATACACAGGAAAGACATAAAATTGAGGCCACTATTCTCTTATGTCACAATAGACGATTTCATAAACAACTTATGCCTTTTAATTAAATTACATAGGCTTTTATAAAACTTCTCTAACTCCATGTTGCAAGTGTTCCCGAAACTCCCCCCCACACACACACACACACACACACACACACACACACACACATATATATATATATATATATATATATATATATATATATATATATATATATATATATATATATATATATATACATATGTGGTTAAAGGAGGGCGATACTTCCCCATGTTTTATTGATAGTTGACTACCCCTAAACCGGCATCGTTAATCTGATATAAGACCGATATTAGTAATATCTAGATTCTCCTTTATATATATATATATATATATATATATATGTGTGTGTATATATATATGTATATGTATATATATATATATGTATATTTATATATATAGGGAACGGCACCCCTTACCAACTCACGTCCCAATACAAGGAAAGCACCAAGATTCATGCATCTTTCATATATACACACACACGCACACACACACAATCGATACATATGTACAACAATTACATACGTATATACATCAAATTATGTAAAACACAACTATGTATGCACGATCCAATTGATACGAAAATAGCATAATAACTTTATAAAAACATAGCAAATATAGCAAGGGTACTTGCATCATGTCTCGATTAAACGTACTACGCGAAGAACGAATGATGAATCACCTACTCTTGCCCTTAATGGTTGCGGTAGAATGTTTCAATTTAGAAAGAAACATGGCCGACTGTTTTTGTGATGCTATGGGGCTGACCGTTTGTTTGAAATATGAAGAATAAAGAAATTGAATTTTCGGAGAATAATGGTGGCTGCCGAGGGTTTTTCTGGGAGAATAGGGAAAGAATTGTGTTATGTATGTGTAGATATAGATGGTTATAAGGTAGAGTTCTATTGTGTTTAGGACTAGTAATTGCCCTAGAATTCGAAGTTGTGACTTTTCTAGTCACCTTAGGATTCTTATGTATGTAGCATTTATTTTTACTTTATTTTCTTTTTTTCCTTTATTCTGCCGTGTATGTGTGAATATATATTTATATATTTTGTTGTTGTTTTTGTCATGAGTGTATGTGTACATTACACACACACACATATTTTTTGGTGACGTGTGTATGTAACTTGCATGCAAATGTATATATTTCACATGGGGAAAGTTGCGGGACATAACAGACCTCCCTCCTGACAATAAGTTTTGTCCTCGAAACTTGTGTATGGTGTGATCAATGACTTAGTATGGTTCTATTTAATCATTCGCTTAGATAATGACCAAGCTAAATATCCATTGCGTATTCGGATATGTTAACCATTTCACTTCCTTATCATAGACTACGGTCTCAAAATCATTCTTTGTACCTAATAAGGTTGTTTCTAAGTCTATTATTCTCCACTTATTTAAAATCATAACCTACCTTCTTTATACTTCTTAAAACTCTAGAATCAAACTTAGGTGTGTTGTCATCCTACTGGGGGTTCCATAACCCAATTGTTAGTCGATATCATACTTATATCTGCGGTGATCAGCAGCCCTCTAAAATCAATTCTTAGGTGTACTATAATCTTTAACTTAATTCTCTATAATTACAACTTATAAACCTCCACTTATACCACTTGGCGTATATCATTCCACTTATATACATGTAATCTATCATTTCAAATTCTTAATTTGTCATATATGATTCATCTCCTAGTTACATGACCGTCCAAAATATCCATCAAGTCCTTCAATGCGCTAACCATCACTCTCCTTTATCATAGAACCAAGTCATCGAAATAAATTCTTATACCTACAAACTAGTTCTATGATCATGTTCTTACTTTCTCAGAGATATCATCAACAACATAGTATACGAAGTATGTGTATGGACATATTTTTCTTTAGATTTAAAGTAGTTTACGTAACTATAATTCGTAGTATAGCTTTAATTATTTATAATAACATTCATTCTAATTTTTGTAAACATAGAAACCAAAGTGTTTATATTTGTTTTCGCAACGCTTTTTCTCAATTGACCATTTATAAAACAACGATATAATTTGTTCACAAAAGTATTACGGTTAAAATCACTTCAAAACAATTAAGACACAACAATCGTAAAATTTCTTTTTACAAAACGATTTGAACACGGTGTCTTTTTCTTTCTAACGAAATATATATTTTGAAATCTATGTTTTGGCTCGTAAAATACAACAATTGGAAAGTCAGTAAATATAAAGTCTCGTAAAACAATTTGGATAAGTTATCTCTCTTTTTCAAAAAGAAGTATATATATTTTGAAACCGTTTGTGCTTCACAAAATAAGTTCACCGCAAGCAGATACATTACTTCAAAAAATTTAATGAGTAATATACTTGTAATATTGATAGTTGACAAATAGATTTAGTTTAACAAAATAAATATAGCTAACGAAAGTTTGAGAAATATAAGAAACATGTGAACATATCATTTTTTGAAAACATCATTATTTTAAAACATATCTGTTTTGTCAGGGGTAGTCAGAATTCCATTAGATGGTTGTACGATTTCAGAAAAGAGTATAGACTTGTAAAGTTAATAGTCTGTTAGAAAAACGAAACTACTTGAAATATTTAGTAGCAATAATCTTTAAAATACCTTTGAAACATAGGACATGTCTTGGTGTACGTGCTTATATGAAAATAGCAGGCTACTTGAAAAATTATAGTCCAATACTTCGTATAATTTTTCTAAGTCACCTCTTAGTGCCAATGAGAGTTCTATTGTGTTTAGGACTAGTAATTGCCTTAAAATTCTATGTTGTTACTTTCCTAGTCACCTTAGGATTCTTATTTATGTAGCCTTTATTTTTTTACTTTATTTTATTTTCTTTTCATTTATTCTGCCGTGTATGTGTGAATATATATTTATATATTCGGTTGTTTTTGCTGTGAGTGTATGTGTATAATATACACACACGGTCTTCTCTTTCTGAACACTCATGCAGTGGATATGAACCGGGTCTGACACACACACAGATAGATATATATATATATATGTATATATATTATTTATTTATTTGGTGACGTGTGTGCATGTAACTTGCATGCAAATGTACATATTTTACATAGGGGAAGTCGCGGGACATAGCACATATTTTATACAAATATACTACAATATCTCCTACTGTCACATAACGATGTACTTGAAAGGGATGCCATCTTCACCTCATCGGGATGATTCTTTCAAAGTTGTTATAACCGTAGGATATTGGACTTAAGTAACATGACAAATATCAATGTTTCAGTAACACAAGAATCTCAATGAAAGAAATGATACCACAATACACGTTAAAACAGTTATTATTGTATTTTATTGGACAAACAAAAACCTCACGTCTTTGACCTATTCAACTCTGCTAGAATTCATTTATTTTTACAATATGCTTCGATTTGACTGATCAAAAGTAATCTCACATCGCAATCTTTCCCTATAAATTCAGCCCCCTCAATAAAGTTTTTAAAACTCAGCATTCAGCATTCGTTAACAAATCTCAAACTTCGGAGGCAATATGGCTAAGTTGGTTTCCTTCTTCCTGCTTTATTTGCTGACCGCCTCGGCTTACTCTCCTGCAACAACAGGTACGCAGGCTATTTAACCAAATGCTTAATTATGTGTGTGGTTTTTTAGGTGGGACTATTGCCACTACCATTTTTTTTTTCATATCTACTACTTCTTTGAATTATTTTATCAACTGGACAAGTATGTCCTTTACCTATTTCTCTTTTCGTTTAGCAAATTACAGTTTGCCTTTTTGTGAGGGTAAATCATGTGTACAAAAACAGGTTTTTAAAGAGTGTGAAAAAACTGCTTTTATACATATGACGATTTATAATTAGACGCATCATATTTTGCATAATCTTTATACTCCTGAAACCACTTTTTCCCCTCTAACTTTTACTACACGCACATCGAGAACATAGGATTGAAGCCATTTTACTCAGCTCTAAGTACCAAGATTTCTCTTTCTACTGCTAAGTTTCACCAAATCTTGTCTTTTTGAAGTCTGATATATTGGTCTTTAGAGTTTCTGTTTTGGAAGTCTGATAAATTGTTCTGGTAAGACTACGTACGAGATCTTACTTCTTTTTCAGGCCCTATTCAAACGCGAGTCTAATGTATCGGAAATGTTTTTTTTGGTTACTTTTTTGTTTGAAAATCTAATTTGTCTTGTGAAGATGCTTATATTTTGGAACACATTTGAATTTGGAGTAAGAAAAAAAAGTGAATAGCACCCTAATATGATCGCAGAGCCTAACGTCATAGTCGTAATTAAACACATTCCGTTATGTGCTTTCATATGGTATAGAGAGCCAAATGTGACAGCCATAAACATTTGCTCATCTTCCATGTAACTTCTCATTACTTTGTCATTACATTGATGTTGTGAATTAACAACAAATTTTTGTTTGAACGTGTCTTAAAACTCAAGGCGTCGCACTCCATTACTCACGTAGTGGGACTAAATGCAGCTGACGACCAAACATACAGCTACTTTTCTCAGAATTGAGAATTTGTTCAATTACAATCTCATTTATTAAAAGCTTAATCTAATAGAAATGGTAGAAATTTATATATTTATATATATTAACACGCTCCCTCATGTGTGTAAGTCCAGACACGTGCACAAAAGTAGCAGTAGCAGTAGGCAGATAGTACAGTAGAATATAAGTAATATTAATTTTTCTCAAGAAGTGGGGCAGCGAAAGTCAAACTCGGGAATTCCTAGTGCTATGATATCTTGTTGAAACTTGAATTTATATAAAGAAAGATTCATATACACTCAAAACTTTAAATAAATACGTAATGGTATCTCATTCTCATATAACCTATACATCCTTCTTAAAATTAACCAATGTGGGACAATGAGCTTAACATCTGTGTTTACGTGACAACGTGGCTTGATATGTACACGTATCGAGAACCCGTCTTTGACAACAAACCATAAGCCAGACATGCACATATATATCTGGGGTGAGATGGAATTAATGAGGTTAACGACGAGTCAGACAAGGTGTGAACCCACATATAAAAAATTGACTCTGATAGTATTTTAAATTATTATTTCATCTACAAGTAGAGAGACAATAATTTATGTATGCACTCCTGTTCAGCACGGGAAAGTTCGGTAGAAAGTAATGATGGAATAAAGCAAAATGACTCACTAAATTGGTTGCGCTTCTTATATTCTGAAATGGCAATTGTCGACACATCTTGACGCATCATTATGAGTCATCGGAAAACAACATCTATGTGTTTTTAACACATGAGTATGGTTGCGTGCATCCGACCTCTCATACCTTGCCATACACGGAAGCCTGTAAAGAAATGAAGTAATGTTATTCTACGTTATTCATAAGGATGGAAATAAATTGTCCTTTTCTTAGATTAGTGATATAATGTTGCGGGAAAACAATGTTGTTTAGCAATACAAGGCTTTTGCAGTTGAAGCTGATGATGTGACACCGCGGGCCAAGGTAAGGCATGAAAGTCAGGCCTTCCGACGGCCTTTTACCCTGAGAAAGCTACTGCAAGGCAATTGTCCGGATATCGGTTGCGTCAACGACTACACTTGTCCAAAAGGCTGTTATTGTGGAGACGATAACATGTGTGTAGAGAATGAGCAAGACTGTCCTGAGATTGGTTGCCTCGACGACTCCACGTGTCCAAGGGGTTGTTCCTGCGACACTAACGATCTTTGTGCATATACTGAGCGTGGCATCTAGCTAGCTCTGTCTTGATGATGCTTTATCCATGTGAGCACAATATTGTGTGAAAAGTGCTTGTTACTGTTGAAGGCAATACTGAGGCAGAAGGCAATGTTGAAGGCAATGCAGAGGTAGAAGGAATTTAATCTGGAGAGGTATTATTTGCCATTGGATCAAAGTTGCAAATTAAGGCTCAAGATTGCAAGATGCAAGGTTGGATAATGCTGTGGGAGTCTTAGCTGGCAGTCACGTGGGTTGGCCGAGTTTTCCGGAGGAGGATCACGCAGAAAGCATGAGGAGGAAGAAGATGGCTGGTGGAGAAGATGACCGTTTGGCGGGATCCATTCAAACGGGCGAAATGACTTTTGTGTCCTTCCTGTTTTAATAAGGATAGTTGTTTTAGTAAGGGTAGTTTTGTCATTTTTCCTTTTATTTTTTCCTTTAGTCTGGAAAGAAGGCTATATATATGTGTTAGCCGCCTGGGATCAAAGCCATGAGAATGAAGCTGTATTTTTCTCTTCAATTTGGCAGCAGTTGATACTTCATTCCATCTTTCATTTCTTGCATTGTGTTAAGCTCAGAATTGCGTAGCAATTTGACATGGTATCAGAGAGTTGGAAATCAGCAATTCTGTTTTCTCTGTAAGCACAGTTCCTGTTCTGAAAGGTCAGAATTTACAATTTGTTTAGCTTTTATGGCGTCATCGTCAAATACTCAGAGGACGAGTGTGTCTCAACCTCCTGAAAGTCCAGTTAACAATCCTTATTATCTGCATCCAAATGATAGTCCTGCTATCATTCTAGCGCAGCCGCCATTGAATCCTCATAATTACCATGCTTGGAGCCGAATGTTTCAGATGGCGTTAATCGTTAAGAACAAAATTGGATTCATAGACGGATCAATTCAGCAACCAACTCATACAGATCCTCAATATCCAGTTTGGAGGCAAGTAAACTCTATGATACATTCCTGGATCATGAATAGTGTGATTCCTTCGATTGCGCAGAGCGTTATGTGGTACGATAATGCTGTAGATGCTTGGAATGATCTTAAGCGAAGGTATGGTACTGGTGATGCGTTTAGATTGTCTGATTTGTTAGAGAATTTTTATGCACTTAAGCAAGAAAACGAGTCTGTCAATGACTATTTCACTAAGGTTAAGGTGCTTTGGGAAGAAATGATGGCATTGAGACCTATCCCCATCTGTACGTGTCGTGGTTGTAGATGTGATCTAGGAGGCAAAATGCATGAGTTTGTAGAAACTGACTATGTCATAAAGTTTCTGAAAGGATTGAATGAAGAATTTGATGCAGTAAAATCACAAGTGTTTGTGATGACTCCGTTACCTAAGATTGATGTGGTTTTTGCTATGGCTTTGAAGTATGAAAGGAAAATAAATGGACTGGTGTCTCAAGGAAGCTTTATTAACAATCCTACCGCTCTTATGGTGGATAATTCTGAGGTAGTTGCTGCCAACGCCAATGCGTATGGAGGAAGAGGAGTAGGTAGTGGTTTCAGACGGGGAAGTGGCAGGTTCTTCCCTGATAATTCTAAGAGACCAATCTGCACTCATTGTGGAATGATTGGTCATGTTGAGCAAAGGTGCTACAAGAAGCATGGTTATCCCCCCGGCTTTAAATTCAAAAATCAAGCCAATCAGATTGAAGTTGTGAATGGAGAAACTGAAGATGTCACTGTGCATCAATCAGACAGATCGTGTCAAGCACCTGTGCTCACTCTTGAACAGACTCAGAGGTTGTTGGCTATGCTGAGCGCAGATGAAAAGAAGAAGTCTCAGACAGTGCCAAATGCTGGAGGTCAAGGGGCAGTGATGTCTGCTCTCTTGAATAATGATGAAGGTAAATGTCATTCTAATACTATGAATATATGGATTCTAGATTCAGGAGCTACTGATCACATTGCATGTAATCTCAGTTTATTCCAGTCTTTCAAACCTGTTGACTGTGTCTCTGTGAAGTTACCTAACAATCTTTCAGTTTCTGCCAGTCATATAGGATCCGTTGTTATAAACTCTAGTCTGACCATACACAATGTGCTTTATGTGCCATCGTTTTCTTACAATCTTATGTCTCTTAGCAAGCTTGTGTCTATTCCTTCCTTATCTGTTCAGTTCTTTGGCAATTGTTGTGTGCTTCAGGAACGTACATCCCTGAAGACGATTGGTTCAGCTGAGTTACGTAATGGACTGTATTACATTCATGGAGTCTCTAAGAAAGAAGCTGCACCTTCTGCTTGTATGTTTGTTGCTGATCAGTTTTCAGATAATTCTCTTCTTTGGCATTATAGGTTAGCTCATGCTTCATTCCCTAGAATAAAAGAGCTACGCAGGCTTGATGAGTCTGTGTGTGCTGGTGATGTGTCAAACAAGTGTATTGTGTGCCCTGTGGCCAAAATGAAAAGAGCTCCATTTCCTGTTTCAAAATCGTTGTCTAAATCTGCTTTTGACATCATTCATATTGATGTTTGGGGTCCTCACAAACATCCTACTATATATGGTCATCGTTATTTTCTTACTCTTGTTGATGATCACACTAGATACACGTGGTTGTATCTTATGAAACAGAAATCAGAGGTCAGAAATATTATTCAGAGTTTTTATCAATTTGTTGTGACTCAGTTTGATAGAACCATCAAATGTATCCGTACAGACAATGGCACAGAATTTCAGATGTCATCGTTTTATATGGCCAAAGGCATCATACATCAAACTAGTTGTGTCTATACCCCTCAACAGAATGGTGTTGTTGAACGAAAGCACCAACATATCCTTAATGTGGCAAGGTCACTTAAGTTTCAGTCAGCCCTTCCTTTAAGCTACTGGGGTTTTTGTGTCCAGTATGCTGTCTATGTGATTAACATTTTGCCTACCCCATTGCTTCATCATCAATCACCTCATCAAGCTTTGTTTCGAAAGGTGCCTTCTTATAGTGATCTTAGAGTTTTTGGTTGTTTGGTGTTTGCTAACAACACTACTGTGCACAAGGCCAAATTTGAACCCAGAGCTGTACCTGCTGTATTTCTTGGTTTGCCTCATCATACAAAGGGGTTTCTTCTGTTGAACTTAGAGACAAGGAAAATCTTTATATCCAGAGATATTCGGTTCTTTGAACATGTGTTTCCGTTTGCCTCTGATAAACCTTTAGATGTGGCTAGGTTTCCTTTGTCACACATTGGCCCATCTCAAGCCTCTGATCATAATTCTGACTCTGTTCATTCACCCATTCCCTCTTCATCCACAGACACCAATGGTGTTTCACCAACAATACTTAATGATTCTTCCTCCTCTTCAGTTCCTTTGCACCAGTCTGGAGACCCATCTCATACCTCTTCTGCACCTGCTTCTCCTCAGTCAGTGTCTTCTTTTCCTGTGTCACCTCCACAACAGTTTCACCCGTGTACTGGCCTAGAGGTGCACTTGCCTCCGGTTCCTGTAAGTGTACCTGAGAGGTCTGCCACTCCATTGACTTCCACAAGGTCTAGACATCCTCCCAGTTATTTGCAAGATTATTACTGTGGTTTGGTCTCTGGCTCCCAGTCTTCTTCTGTGTCTTCATTGTTATATCCAATTGAAAATTACCTGTCATTCAATGCATTAGCTCCTGAATATAGGTCATATGCTCTTAGTATTAGCTTGCATCAGGAGCCAACATCTTATCAAGAAGCAGCCACCTCTGCTTCCTGGCAGAAGGCTATGCAACTTGAGTTGGCTGCGTTGGATGCCAACCATACTTGGTCTATTGTTCCTTTGCCTCCAGGAAAAAGGCCTATTGGTTGTAAATGGGTATATAAGGTTAAGTATAATCCTGATGGTAGTGTAGAGAGATATAAGGCCAGACTAGTGGCCAAAGGTTTTACACAGCAGCTGGGTGTTGATTATACTGACACCTTTTCTCCGGTTGCCAAACTGACCACAGTCAGGTTACTTCTTGCTGTTTCCTCTATAAAGCATTGGCATGTGCATCATTTGGATGTCAATAATGCTTTTTTGCATGGTGACCTTAGCCAGGATATCTATATGACTTTGCCTGAAGGTGTTATTGCACCTGCTGATAATATGGTGTGTAAGTTGCATAAGTCCTTGTATGGCTTGAAGCAGGCCAGTCGTGAATGGAACATTAAGCTCACTAGTTTCCTGCTCAGCCATGGTTGTGTTCAGTCACCTAATGATCATACCATGTTCACTCAGCGCACTTCTACCTCTTTTTTGGTGCTTCTAGTGTATGTTGATGACATTGTGGTTGCAAGTTCTTCTCTTTCCCAGATTCAAGTTCTCAAAGATTCCTTGCATAAGGCTTTTAAAATCAAAGACTTAGGACCTTTGAGGTACTTCCTTGGTATTGAGGTGGCACGGTCACAGGGGGGGATCATGCTTTGTCAAAGGAAGTATGCACTGGAGGTGGTAGAGAAGTCTGGATTTTTGGGAGCAAAGCCAGTAAAGACACCTATGGAGCAGAATATCAAGCTGGCACATGGTGATTCAAGCTTAATAGCAGGCGTGTCTGGCTATAGGAGGCTTATTGGACAATTGTTGTACCTCACCATAACAAGGCCGGATATATCATTCGCAGTACAGCAGTTGAGTCAATTTCTTGACAAGCCCACAGAGTTGCATTTGCATTCAGCACATAGGTTGCTAAAATACTTGAAAGGCACAGCAGGTCAGGGACTGTTTTATTCAAGTAATGGGAAGATGGAACTAAAAGGCTTTGCTGATTCAGATTGGGGTGGGTGTATTGAGACTAGAAAGTCTGTGACTGGATACTGCATGTTTCTTGGAGATTCACTTGTTTCCTGGAAGGCTAAGAAGCAAGGCACAGTGTCAAAGTCTTCTTCAGAGGCAGAGTACAGAGCGTTGGCTATGGCAACTTGTGAAATTCAGTGGCTTCTGTATTTGATGGAAGATTTGGGAGTCAAGCAATTTGCACCAGTTGAATTATTCTGTGATAATAAAAGTGCTATATATATAGTGGAGAATCCTGTATTTCATGAGAGGACTAAACATATTGAAATTGATTGCCATATAGTTAGAGAAAAATTTCAACAAGGAGTGATCAGGCTTATGCCTGTTAAGTCTGAATTCCAGCTTGCTGATGTATTCACCAAGGCATTAGATTCAGTGTCATTGCGGAACCTGACTTTGGCTATGGGAGTGTGTAATGTCTTTAATAGGTCAGGTTCGAGGGGGGGTGTTGAAGGCAATACTGAGGCAGAAGGCAATGTTGAAGGCAATGCAGAGGTAGAAGGAATTTAATCTGGAGAGGTATTATTTGCCATTGGATCAAAGTTGCAAATTAAGGCTCAAGATTGCAAGATGCAAGGTTGGATAATGCTGTGGGAGTCTTAGCTGGCAGTCACGTGGGTTGGCCGAGTTTTCCGGAGGAGGATCACGCAGAAAGCATGAGGAGGAAGAAGATGGCTGGTGGAGAAGATGACCGTTTGGCGGGATCCATTCAAACGGGCGAAATGACTTTTGTGTCCTTCCTGTTTTAATAAGGATAGTTGTTTTAGTAAGGGTAGTTTTGTCATTTTTCCTTTTATTTTTTCCTTTAGTCTGGAAAGAAGGCTATATATATGTGTTAGCCGCCTGGGATCAAAGCCATGAGAATGAAGCTGTATTTTTCTCTTCAATTTGGCAGCAGTTGATACTTCATTCCATCTTTCATTTCTTGCATTGTGTTAAGCTCAGAATTGCGTAGCAATTTGACAGTTACTGCTGTTCTAATGGTAAAATTAAAATATGCATTCATACGTATGTATATGGATGTTTTCTGAATGTTTAAAATGATATGTCATTTAGGCTTGATACCTTCGGGTTGTAAGGCCAGGAATAAGAAGTTTGTGTTGTGATTTTTATTTGTGCTTTGATTGTAGCAAGGATACAATCAATAGGCGTATGTACATTCATGCCCGTATGTGAGTGTATGTATTCTTTTGGTTTTTTTTTTTTTTTTTTGAAAGAAAAAGTTCAGTGAAGTTTTCTACCCTTGTACGACAACCATAAGAACCAAGCCAGAGCATTCATCTCATGCAAGAAGAGAACAACGATAGTATTTCATCATTTCATGAACAAAATTCTTTATTCCAAACAAATGATACAAAAGTCAATCACATTGATCACAGGTAATTTTTTGTCCACATTGATCTGCAGGTAATTTTTTTGTTTCCTTAGACAAAATTCAACTAACGAACCAAATCAATTAGCAAAATAGAAAGTTGGAAGAACTAAGCAATGAAACGAAGAGAAGATCGAAGAGAGGAGGAAACAGAATTTTGCATAACTGTTTTCCATACCGGGTTACAACTGTAACCCGGCTTTTATACACAGCGGGAAGAAGAAGAAAGGGCCGAAATTACCAAACTATCCTTACTTAACTGACTAGACGAATTACAACTCAAAGGGCAAAATGGTAACTTCACAGATTTTAAATCTTTCCCGCTACACCACATCTTCTTCTACCTCTGCCCACTTCAATCCGGATACAACCCCCAAGCTGATCCCTTCACATTGACCACTACAGCACTCCAGCCTCAAGCCTGAAATCACCATTTCAAAGCTAAACCTTCATAATATCATTCTGCTCCAACAATCTGCTCATACTCAACCAATTACCCGCACAATTGCTTTCACTGCCATGAGACTCTCCTGCTTGATCATCACGAATACGTTCAGCTTGCTCACTCAAGTCTTCAACACCCCCCCCTCAATCCTGACTGAGCAAATATGTTACAAACACCCAATGCCTCAGTCAGGATGCACAATCTTCGTGAATCCACTGCTTTTGTGAATATATCAGCAACCTGCAACTGAGTATTAATAGGAACTGGCTTAACAACCCCATCTTGATACTTATCTCTCACAATATGGCAATCAATCTCAATGTGTTTAGTTCTTTCATGAAACACCGGATTTTCAACAATGTAAATGGCACTTCTATTATCACAAAATATATCAACCGGCCCAGAATGCTCAACCTTCAAGTCTTTCATCATATAGAGAATCCATTGAACCTCACATGTGGTAGAGGCAAGAGCTCTATACTCAGCTTCTGAAGAAGACCTAGAAACTGTGGTTTGCTTCTTTGCCTTCCAAGATATTAAAGAATTCCCAAGAAAAACACAATATCCAGTCACAGACCTTCTACTCTCAGAACAGCCTGCCCAATCTGAGTCTGAAAAAGCTGTGAGCTTCAACTCTCCAGTGCTAGGATACAACAACCCTTGCCCAGGTGTGCCTTTTAGATACCTTAAGACTCTCTGAGCTGCCTTAAAGTGCACAGCAGTAGGAACATCTAAAAACTGACTAAGCTGCTGGACTGCATAAGTAATGTCTGGTCTAGTGATAGTCAGATATAGCAACTTCCCAATCATCCGTCTATATCCTGCTATATCATGAATGAGAACTGAATCATTATGAGCTAGCTTCAAATTCTGCTCCATAGGACTCTTGGCAGGCTTAGATGCCAGGGCTCCAGTCTCTTGAAGCAATTCCAAAGTGTACTTCCTTTGACAAAGCATAATCCCCCCCTGAGACCTGGCAATCTCTAAGCCAAGGAAATACCTGAGGGGACCCAAATCTTTAATTTTGAAGGCATGATGTAGTGCAGATTTAAGCTCCTCAATGGCAGAGAGGGAATTACTAGCCACCAGAATATCATCAACATAGACCAAAAGAACTAGAAACAAACCAGAAGCCTCTTTGATGAACATAGTATAATCATTTTTAGACTGAATATAACCATGAGATAGCAGAAAGCAAGTGAGCTTCTCATTCCACTGTCTGCTCGCTTGTTTCAGACCATAAAGACACTTATTTAGCCTGCAAACCATGCCAGGAGATGGAGAAGTCAAGCCCTCAGGAAGAGTCATATAGATTTCTTGATGCAAATCTCCATGTAAGAAGGCATTGTTTACATCAAATTGATGAACATGCCAGTGTTTCAGAGAGGCTAAGGCCAACACTAGACGAACAGTCGTCATTTTAGCAACGGGAGAGAAAGTTTCACCATAATCCACACCAGGTTGCTGTGTATATCCCTTTGCAACAAGCCGTGCTTTATACCTCTCAATGCTACCATCAGCATTCCTATTTATCTTATAAACCCACTTACAACCAATGGGTTTCTTCCCTCTAGGCAACTGAACCAAACTCCAGGTATTATTTGCCTCAAGTGCCGCTAACTCCATATGCATAGCCTGTTGCCAATGAGCTGAATGTGCTGCTTGATTATAACAAGTAGGTTCTTGCTGCACACTGCTGTTAAGCACATAGGTTCTATATCCAGGTGACAACTGATGCAAAGAATAGTGATTTTGCAAGGGATATTTGGTAAGGTGATCAGCAGAGGAAGACATTTGATTACAGTGATAATCATGAAGATATGCAGGGGGATGCCTATGTCTGGCAGGCCTAGATAGAGGGTCACGCAGAGGAAACTGAGAGGTATTTGATTCAATGGACAAGTGCTGATTTTCTGGTGCCATAGATATAGGAATATCAATGGCACAAATAGGAACAAAGTTATCAGGGAAAACTGTGGATGGTGAACTGTCTGATTGAGGGGTAGAGTTAGCAGAAGACTGAGTTGGTGTAGAAGGTGAAGATGACTCTGATGGTTGTGAAGTTTGAGCAGGATGCGCATGAGACTCAGATTCTGAATGCAAGGGAACAATGATAGGTACACTAGGCAAAGGCATGTGATTAGACTGAGAAGTATCAATACTTGGACTGGAATCAATATGGCCAAATGGGAAACAATGTTCATCAAACTGAACATCTCTTGATACAAGTAAATCCTTAGTTTCAAGATTTTGCAAAAGATAGCCCTTGGTAGATGATGGAAATCCTAAGAAAACACATTTAATGGCCTTGGGAGTAAACTTTGTCTTGTTGAGTGCATGATTGTAGGCATATGCCAAGCAACCAAAAACCTTAAGGTGCTGATAGACGGGCTGCTGCTGGTACAGCAACTCAAATGGAGTTTTATGATGCAGAACAGGTGACGGGATTCGATTGATAATATAAACAGCATGTGTAACTGCAAAGCCCCAGTAAGACATGGGGAAATTTGCTTGGAATTTTAGTGAACGTGCCACAGTGAGTATATGTTGATGTTTTCTTTCAACCAAGCCATTTTGCTGTGGTGTATACACACAACTCGTCTGATGAATCATGCCATACTTCAAGTAAAAATCTGGCATGTTAAAGCACCTATCAATAGTGTGTCCTATGAGACCACAGTAAGTGCACTGAAACTTCCTACTCTCGCCAGAACTGAACCTGCCACCTCCTCTCTTAAAACCACCAGATTGCTGCCTCTTCACATACACATTAGAAGCCACTGCCTCTGCACCTTCAATTTCATTCATCAATGTAACACTACCATCTACAGAAGACATTGGCATATCAGACATAACCTTCCTTTCGAACTTCAATGCCATTGAAAAGGCCGTATTAATGTCAGGTAAAGGCGTCATCACGAAGACCTGAGACTTAACCGGATCAAAGTTATCGTTAAGTCCTTTCACAAACTTAATCACATAATCACTCTCCACGTATTTTCTCATCTCAACTGTCACATTGCACCTACAACCTCTGCAATTGCACACAGGAATAGGCCTTAGAGCCATAAGCTCCTCCCATACTACCTTCATCTTAGTAAAATAGTCAGTTACGCTCATCACATCTTGTTTGATGCAATAAAAATTCTCAAGCAACTCCGACAATCTGAAAGGATCAGTACTACCGTACCTTAACAACAAATCATTCCACATATCAACTGCACTATCATACCACATGATGCTTTGTGCTATGGAAGGAGAAACTGAATTCATTATCCAGGACTGAACCATAGAATTTACCTGTCTCCACACCGGAAATTGAGGATCAACATCCAAAGGCTTCGGAATCGTACCATCCACGAAGCCAATTTTATTCTTCACCAACAGCGCCATTCTGAACGTACGGCTCTACGTGTGAAAATTATGTGCATTGAGTGGAGGTTGTGCTAACACCGTAGCAGGATTATCGCTAGGATGCAGGTAATAAGGATTTTGCATCAAACCTTCAGCATTTGGATTTTGGTTCAATCTCGATCCAAATACTATATTCTGTGACTGATTATCCGGAGGCACATTCCTACTAGTACTAGGAGAAGCCATTCGATCGTATTACAAAAAGTTCAGCAACATATCCAAAAATCCTAACTATAAGGAGTACTGATCCACTACGAGGATCAACATCGCTCTGATACCAAGACAAAATTCAACTAACGAACCAAATCAATTAGCAAAATAGAAAGTTGGAAGAACTAAGCAATGAAACGAAGAGAAGATCGAAGAGAGGAGGAAACAGAATTTTGCATAACTGTTTTCCATACCGGGTTACAACTGTAACCCGGCTTTTATACACAGCGGGAAGAAGAAAAAAGGGCCGAAATTACCAAACTATCCTTACTTAACTGACTAGACGAATTGCAACTCAAAGGGCAAAATGGTAACTTCACAGATTTTAAATCTTTCCCGCTACACCACATCTTCTTCTACCTCTGCCCACTTCAATCCGGATACAACCCCCAAGCTGATCCCTTCACATTGACCACTACAGCACTCCAGCCTCAAGCCTGAAATCACCATTTCAAAGCTAAACCTTCATAATATCATTCTGCTCCAACAATTTGCTCATACTCAACCAATTACCCGCACAATTGCTTTCACTGCCATGAGACACTCCTGCTTGATCATCACGAATACGTTCAGCTTGCTCACTCAAGTCTTCAACATCCTTTGCATTGTGATAAAAATTGACCTGGTCCTTGGAGTGGAATGACGTATCACTATATTTTAGTTTTTTTAAAACTAAAATGCTATAACCCTGAGGCATATGGGAATTAATGGAGTTCATGAATAAGCACTCGCTGAATGATGGGGATAGGTTTTGTGATGACTTGATGCGTGAATACGAAGGCATAAAACTTTAGGTACGATCCTCTGTTACAAATTTTAATTTGTTGTCAAAGGTTGAATCCCAACCCAAAGGCCTTCCGCTGCTCCAACCCCAAGGAGCTGTATGGAGGATGTAAATCAGGAGTCTAACAGCCTCCTAAATTGGATGAGAACTTACGCAGTTAATACTCTAATTACAGTACAATATAATTTGCGCTTTCTCGTGTGAAGGTAGACCTTTTCAAATAAGTTACTGTTAGTGTCAAACAAATCGCTTTTTTTTTTTGGTTGCCCAGAAATGACAGAAGTACAACAGAACTTGAAATCAAGTCTACAAATTAGACAAGAGGAACTTGATAAATTATGTGCTACAACATGAAGGTCTTCGTTAATATAGCATACTTGCATACTTACACTAATAAAATCTACTCGTCAATTTGATATAACAGCCATCATGATACTTTTTTTTTCACCATAAATGATCCGTTTTATCTGAAATGACCTGGCTCAATAGAGAAATCCCAATTTATTGGGCCTTTCGATACAATCAAATAAAAAGTATCATTTAAGCTTATAACAACATAATTGTTTAGCACATTGACTATGTTGAAAAGTTTGCCAACGTATGTGAAGAAATTGATACACGAAGATAATGAAAGAAAAATCAATCACAAACAAGAGAATCAAAGAAACAATTGGATTGCATTGAGAGGAGGAGAATCCCATGAATACAAGAAGGAGAGGAAGCTATGAAATTGATTTTGCAGAAAATTTTCGCAGTAACCGTTTCTATTTAGACAAAAAATATCTGCGTAAAATGACAAGAATTCCCCTGACTGTTCTCTCCACTCTTCTTCTTACTTAAGGGCAGAACAATCAATTTCTCACTTTTAAACATTGCGCGCCAAGGCTTCGTCTTCTTCCTCGCAGCGTACACTCCAGAACCGCTAGCTCCCTTCGGATCCTTCAGCCTCCTAGCTACCCAGACGGTTATACAACTGCTTGGGCCCACCAATTGACACCTTAACTTCCCAATCTTCAACTGCACACTTCAATTCATCACTTGCAGCACCAGTTGATACAGATCATGGTCCTTGGTTCATAGCTTCAACAAAGTAGCTGACATTTTTTATATATAAATTTTGTTAGTACTAGTCTACTACTAAAGTGAAGATAACAATAAAACAAACCAAGTCAAGTGTAGTTGTCAATTGAATTGAAGTCACAATTCGATGTGGTCTTAATGCATTCATGAAATAATGGGTCTCAACTATTTCGTGGCACTGGGCATAGCTAAGATAGGGAGAGCTAATACACAGAAAAACCACATTCATGAAATAATGGGTCTCGACCATTTCGTGGCACTAGGCATAGCTAAGATAGGGAGAGCTAATGCACAGGAAAACCACATTCATGAAATAACAGGTTGTTCAACTTATGAATGACAGATCGATTGTCAAACTAAAGTCGTATAGCAGGATGATGATCAACCCCATCAGACAATAATAATCCGTTCAACGATTTTAATTGCAAACCATAGAGCCATTGCCCTAGTTCTGCTTTAGCAGATGACCTTGAAACCATATTTTGCTTCTTGGTCTTCTAAAAATCGGGGAACTACCGAAAAAAGATAAATAAATAAGACGTTAAGGAACGACGATTGAGAGGAAAAATCATTCATTCTGTATCACAAAATCCATACAACTTTAGTTCAGAATTGGGACTGATGAATAGAAGAGCTTCGCCCGGATTACTTTTCAAATAATGCACAACACATTGGGTGCCCTTCCAATGAGCAATCTTCGTTTACTGTATAAATTATTCAATGATACACACACAGTAGGTTAATGCTGGGCATATTATCGTCATCTATCACAATCGTTGATAATGTTGAAGGCTCTATTGGCACCAAGAAGAAGGAAGAAGCACAATCCGAAGGAAGTAGCATTGGAGAGAAGTAGGCCATTAGATTATCGGAGGAATCAATGGCTGAGATGTTTACAAAGATGGGATGACAGTTATTGGAAGCCCGTAACTGCCAAGATCACGTGGAGCACTGGAGGTGGCAAGGTGTAGGACGAAGGTGCAATGCAGAGGAAAGTTGAAGAAGAAGAAGTTGGCAGCGGGAAGTTTAAATAGAGTGAAATGTCATTTTTGTCCTTCTGTCTATGTAATAGGAATGACATTGTTAAGGGTAGAAAGGTCATTTCAGTTATTTTAATTTTCCCTCCTCAGTTGTATAAGAAGAAGTCGGATCCTTTTTCTTCACCCGGTTTATTCAATAAATGCAATTTGCAGTAGTTTGTTACAATTTCTCTCATTCTTCATAGCAATAATTCGATTTCCTTTGATATCTTTCAATTGTTCAATCAATTTTATCATGGTATCAGAGCGATATTTCGCTGCTAATATGATCTGTGTGAGTTTAATCTGAGTCCCACTCAAATTGATTTTCCTTGAATTTTGTCATTGCTATTGAATTCAATTAAGAACTTGATATGGCTTCAACATCTGGAAGCCAGAGATCTGCTGGTTCACAACCACCAGAAAACATCACTAACAATCCATACTACCTTCATCCGAGTGATAGTCCAGCCATTATCCTAGCGCAACCCCCATTGAATCCGCATAATTTTCATTCATGGAGTCGAATGTTTCAGATGACGCTCTTAGTCAAGAACAAGATAGGATTCATTGATGGCACCATTGAGCAGCCAAGTGTGAATGATCCGCAGTATGGCGTATGGAGATAGGTGAATTCAATGGTACATTCCTGGATCATGAACAATGTGATGCCGTCAATTTCTCAAAGCGTGATGTGGTATGATAGTGCACAGGAAGTCTGGAATGACTTGAAACGCAGGTATGGCACTGGAGATGTGTTTAGGTTGTCTGATCTTTTTGAGAATTTTTATTACGTTAAGTAAGAAAATGACTCTGTTAATGACTAATTCACCAAGGTGAAGGTTTTATGGGAAGAAATGATGGTCTTGAGACCTCTTCCCATGTGCACTTGTCGTGGTTGTAGGTGTAATGTTGGTGTAAAATTGCGTGAGTTTGTAGAGACGGATTATGTTGTCAAGTTCTTGAAAGGACTAAATGAAGAGTTTGAGCCAGTTAAGTCTCAAGTATTTGTCATGACACCATTGCCTAAGATTGATGAAGTTTTTGCTATGGCTTTGAAATATGAGAGGAAGTTGACTGGATTGAGCACACAGAATTCGTTTAGTAATAGTCCTACGGCACTTACGGCTGAAGAGTGCGATGGAGGTAGCATGGTAGCTGCAGTGAACACTCATGTTGGTAGAGGAACAAATAGTGGTTATAGAAGGGGAAATGGAAGGTTCTTCCCTGATGGAAGCAGGAGGCCACAGTGCACTCACTGTGGCATGGCTGGACATGTTGAACAGAGATGTTACCGCAAGCATGATTTTTCTCCTGGATTCAAGTCAAGGAATCAGGTGAATATGACAGAAGTGGTTGGTGCTGAAAGTCAGCCAATGCAGATGGAGCAAGGAAACAAGGTATGCTAAGCTCCTTTGCTCACCCCAGAACAGACGCAGAAGTTGTTGGCCTTGCTAGCAGTGCATGATGAATGTAAAAATGCTCCTGCTCATGGTCAAATTGTTGGAAGTGAGGGAGCTGTTATGTCTGCTCTCTCAGGTAATGATCAAAGTAAGCTTCATTCTGATAATTTGAACGTTTGGATTATAGATTCACGTGCTACTGATCATATAGCATGTGACCTCAGACTTTTTCATTCTTTCAAATATGTTGATCATGTTTCCATTAAACTCCCAAACAATCTCTCAGTTTCTGTCACACACATTGGAACAATCATCATTAATCCGTATCTAGTTGTTCACAATGTACTTTTTGTTCCCACTTTTGCTTATAATCTCTTGTCTCTCAACAAGTTGCTTCCTGTGCCGTTTATACTTATCCAATTCCTGGGTAAATCTTGTATCATTCAGGAACGTGTATTACTGAGGATGATTGATTCAGCTGATCAACATAAAGGCTTGTTCTATCTTCATGGATCTCCCAGACAAGCTGGTTCTAGTCCTTCATCAATCAGTTGTATGTCAGCCAATATCCAATCTTCACCTCTTTCCATGCTGTGGCATTATATGTTAGGACATCCATCTCAATCCAGAATAAAAGAAATACAGAAGCTAGACAATTCAGTTTCTGATCATAATACCATTCAAGTTTGTACATATGCCCTTTGGCAAAGATGAAGAGAAATGTTTTTCCAATTTCTGATTCTGTTTCTGAGTCTGCTTTTGATCTTATACACATTGATATCTGGGGTCCATATAAGCCTCCCACTGTACATAAACAGGCTACTTCTTAACCATTGTTGATGATCATACAAGGTATACTTGGATATACCTGATGAAACAAAAATCAGAAACCAGAAAGATTATTGAGATCTTATGGCAATTTGTCACAACTCAGTTTTCCAAACGCATTAAGTGTATAAGAACATACAATGGTCTGGAGTTTAAGATGGACCAATTCTTTATGAATAAGGGCATAATTCATCACACAACCTGTGTCTACACTCCACAACAAAATGGAGTTATAGAAAGAAAGCATCAGCATATACTCAACGTAGCTCGGGCACTCAAGTTTCAAGCTAATCTGCCCATAGAGTGTTGGGGATTTTGTATCCAATATGCAGTTCATCTCATAAATCTTTTGCCAACCCCTCTACTCAAACAACAAACACCTTATCAACTTTTGTTTAACAAGCCTCCTGTCTATCAAAATCTGAAGGCCTTTGGTTGCTTAGCGTTGGCTGGCAATAGTTCTCCTCACAAGAACAAATTTGATCCAAGATCTGTCTCATGTGTCTACCTAGGTATACCTTATCATACCAAGGGGTATATCTTGCTCAATCACAGAACAAAAGAAATCTTCATCTCAAGGGATGTTTAGTTTTATGAACATGTCTTTCCCTTCAGTTCTTCAGCAACCTCTTCACTTAATGAACATCTTCCTGCGGTTGATCCACCATCCTTTGATGTGTCACCACCTCATCATACTCCAATACATCTGACACCTCTTCAAGTTCCTACTGACTCCATACCCGTGCCTAGCCATGACAGTTCTAGTGACACATCACCCACCTCTTCAAGCTCACATTCTCATTCCAATGCATCTTCTGCTGATACTTTGCCTGTAGAAGTCCATCCTTTTATTAGACTTGAAGTTCACTTGCCTCCCATATCTTCCACTGTCTCATATTCTGCTGTCTCAAAAAGATCTAGACATCCACCTAAGTATCTACAAGAGTATTATTGTGGTCTTCTGACTGGCACTTCTAATCTTTCTGGTCATTCCTCTACACCCTATCCTATTGAGGCCTACATGTCATTTGACTCTTTAACACCTAACTATAAATCATATGCTCTTAATATCAGTGTGCAGCAGGAGGCAAGATCCTGCTAAGAGGTAGCCAGAGCTACTCACTGGTAGAAGGCAATGCAGTTGGAGTTAGCTGCCCTTGAAGCAAACCAGACATGGTCCCTAGTTACATTGCCTCCTGGAAAGACACCTATTAGATGTAGATGGGTGTAAAATCAAGTACAAGCCTGATGGCAGTGATGAGTGGTACAAATCCAGGCTTGTGGCCAGAGGGTATACGCAACAGCTGGAAATTGATTACACAGATACATTTTCCCCCGTTGTTAAGCTTACCACAGTAAGACTGCTTCTAGCTGTGGCCTCTATTAAACAATGTCATATCCATCAAATGGATGTCAACAATGCCTTCCTACATGGTGACCTCAGCCAAGAGATTTATATGACTTTACCTGATGGAGTTGATGCCCCTATGCCTAATGCAGTATGTAGATTACTTAAATCACTTTATGGCCTAAAATAAGCTAGTAGGGACTGGAACATTAAACTCACACAGTTTCTGATCAGCCAAGGGTGTGTACAGTCCAAACATGACTACACCATATTTACAAAAAGAACATCATATGCATTTCTGGTTCTTTTAGTTTATGTTGATGACATCATAGTGGCAAGTAACTCTCTTCTGCTCATTAATCAATTGAAAACCACTCTAAACCATACATTTCAAATCAAGGATTTAGGCCCCATGAAATATTTTCTGGGTATTAAGGTGGCGAGGTCACTGGGGGGGGATTATGCTTTCTCAAAGAAAATATGCACTGGAACTTGTAGAACATGCAGGTTTTCTGGATCCAAACCAGCTAGGAGTCCAATGGAGCAGAATGTGAAACTGGCACATGGTGAATCTGCATTTATATCAGATGTATCTGAATATAGGAGGCTAATTGGCAAGTTGTTGTATCTCACAATAACTAGGCCTGATATTTCATTTGCGGTGCAACAATTAAGTCAGTATTTGGATGCACCAACTGAGCTACATTTGAAAGCAACACATAGGCTGCTTAGATACTTGAAAGGCACATTAGAGCAGGGACTCTTTTATGCTAGCACATGGATGTTAGAACTAAAAGCATTTGCAGACTCAGACTGGGGAGGATGTGTGAAGTCTAGAAGGTCGGTCACATGTTATTGTGTGTTTCTTGGTAACTCCTTGGTGTCCTGGAAGGCAAAGAAGCAAGGCACCGTCTCTAGGTCCTCATCTGAGGCAGAATATAGGGCACTAGCATTGGCAACATATGAGGTTCAGTGACTTTTGTATCTACTTGGTGACTGAGGCATAACTCAGTCTGGACCTGTTAAGTTATTTTGTGACAACAAAAATGCAATCTACATAGTTGAAAACCTAGTTTTTCATGAGAGGACAAAGCATATAGAAATAGATTGTCATGTTGTGAGGGACAAATATCAACAAGGGGTGATCATTCCAATGCCAATCAAGACGGAGCATCAGTTGGCGGATGTCTTTACTAAAGCACTTGATTCAATAACACTTCAGAACCTGACTTCTAATATGGGTGTGTGCAATGTGTTAAGTACGTCAGGTTTGAGGGGGGTGTTGAAGGCTCTATTGGCACCAAGAAGAAGGAAGAAGTACAATCCGAAGGAAAGTAGCATTGGAGAGAAGTAGGCCATTGGATTATCGGAGGAATCAATGGCTGAGAAGTTCACAGAGATGGGATGGCAGTTATTGGAAGCCCGTAACTTCCAAGATCACGTGGAGCACAGGAGGTGGCAAGGTGTAGGACGAAGGTGCAATGCAGAGGAAAGTTCAAGAAGAAGAAGTTGGCAGCGGAAAATTTAAATAGAGTGAAATGTTAGTTTTGTCCTTCTGTCTATGTAATAGGAATGGCATTATTAAGGGTAGAAAGGTCATTTCAGTTGTTTTAATTTTTCCTCCTCAGTTGTATAAGAAGGAGTCGGATCCTTCTTCTTCACCCGGTTGATTCAATAACTGCAATTTGCAGTAGTTTGTTACAATTTCTCTCATTCTTCATAGCAATAATTCGATTTCCTTTGATATCTTTCGATTGTTCAATCAATCTTATTAGATAACACATGGGATCTTCCATATATAGTCCAGCTGATAGTTCTCCTCAATAGCTAGGTAGACCATCAAGCTTGGCACCAAGTAATCCACAATCCAAAATCGGGTCGAAAGCATACCTTGGCTGGGAGATAAAAATACCTGCTAGCATTCCATGCAATTCCTATCCCAAAAAAATATTTCAAATTTCTGAAGTCCTTCATATCAAAATAATGACGAAAATAATATTCGTATTTACATATAGCACTTGAATCATTTCCTAAAATTACACGGTCGTCAATAAATATCAATATAAATCTCCACGTGATCTTTGCTAAACACAAATGGAGAATAATCAGGGAAAGAGATCGCTCAATCCCGTAATCTTTAAAACCCCTGGATAGGTTTGCAAACCCTTAGGTCGTGCAATGACTCTCGAAGACGATAAACTTTACCAGGGGATGCTGACTTTGTTGAAGACGTCGGTGTTGAAGATGCAGTTGAGAAGGCTTGAGCACAAAAGATGAAGTCCAGTCAAGCAAGGCAAAACAAACTAAGCTCGTTAGATCAAAGTTAAAATTAAAGGTGGAGATGATTAAGTGGTGAGCTGGCAAGTTGGTTAGGAGCGGTTATTTTTGGGCACGCAGGAGGCTGAGCAGTTGAGCAAGGAAATGGTGCAAGGGACAAGCTAGAGCGCAGTGGGGAAGAAAGGAGAAAGGTGGCAAAAGTTTGAAACGTGCGAAATGACTATTATACCCTTAATGATGTAATAAGTTCAGTTGCAAAGAAAGGACATATTTGTAATTTTAGACTTTTCTTCTTCCCTCTTTAACCGTTTGTATAAATGGATGCATTGTTCAGAGCCATTTTAATCAACGAATTCAGTAACAACTTTCATTGTTTTGCTCCAGTTTTCTCCTGCATTCAATGATTGAGTTCTTGAACTTTCAATTGTTAATTGTTAGAGTGAATTTTTACAGACTTGAACCATGAAAGAATTGTCATGAAAACTTCTTCATGCTAACCTCTGTGCAAAAAGACGTTCTTAACGTCGATTTGATGCACCTCAAAATTCTTAACGGTTGCAATTGCAAGAAGAGTTTGTGTAAAAATAAAGCTCAGCCGGTGAACACAGTCGAGGTGCACCGACCGACATGTACAGAGAACTTGCTGAGCTGAAGGAAAGGAAGTAACTCAAGTCAACCTGCCGAGCTGAGGTGAAGATAGGAGTGACGGGACTGAGAAAGCATGAGATAAACTGAGCTGAAGTGATAAAAGACTACTACTGCGCTCAAGTGATCGATGCAGAATAAAGATGTTGAGATGAGGTGACGAAACGAATCATCAGTCAAGCAGCAGAGCAGAATCAGAGCTGCAACACTTAGTCATGTAAATTCTTTAGGAACTACATTGTACATATGGCCGAGCTGAACTGGCAACTAGGCGCTACATTGTAAATTCTTTAGGAACTACATTGGTTGCGCTTCTTATATTCTGAAATGGCAATTGTCGACACATCTTGACGCATCATTATGAGTCATCGGAAAACAACATCTATGTGTTTTTAACACATGAGTATGGTTGCGTGCATCCGACCTCTCATACCTTGCCATACACGGAAGCCTGTAAAGAAATGAAGTAATGTTATTCTACGTTATTCATAAGGATGGAAATAAATTGTCCTTTTCTTAGATTAGTGATATAATGTTGCGGGAAAACAATGTTGTTTAGCAATACAAGGCTTTTGCAGTTGAAGCTGATGATGTGACACCGCGGGCCAAGGTAAGGCATGAAAGTCAGGCCTTCCGACGGCCTTTTACCCTGAGAAAGCTACTGCAAGGCAATTGTCCGGATATCGGTTGCGTCAACGACTACACTTGTCCAAAAGGCTGTTATTGTGGAGACGATAACATGTGTGTAGAGAATGAGCAAGACTGTCCTGAGATTGGTTGCCTCGACGACTCCACGTGTCCAAGGGGTTGTTCCTGCGACACTAACGATCTTTGTGCATATACTGAGCGTGGCATCTAGCTAGCTCTGTCTTGATGATGCTTTATCCATGTGAGCACAATATTGTGTGAAAAGTGCTTGTTACTGCTGTTCTAATGGTAAAATTAAAATATGCATTCATACGTATGTATATGGATGTTTTCTGAATGTTTAAAATGATATGTCATTTAGGCTTGATACCTTCGGGTTGTAAGGCCAGGAATAAGAAGTTTGTGTTGTGATTTTTATTTGTGCTTTGATTGTAGCAAGGATACAATCAATAGGCGTATGTACATTCATGCCCGTATGTGAGTGTATGTATTCTTTTGGTTTTTTTTTTTTTTTTTGAAAGAAAAAGTTCAGTGAAGTTTTCTACCCTTGTACGACAACCATAAGAACCAAGCCAGAGCATTCATCTCATGCAAGAAGAGAACAACGATAGTATTTCATCATTTCATGAACAAAATTCTTTATTCCAAACAAATGATACAAAAGTCAATCACATTGATCACAGGTAATTTTTTGTCCACATTGATCTGCAGGTAATTTTTTTGTTTCCTTAGACAAAATTCAACTAACGAACCAAATCAATTAGCAAAATAGAAAGTTGGAAGAACTAAGCAATGAAACGAAGAGAAGATCGAAGAGAGGAGGAAACAGAATTTTGCATAACTGTTTTCCATACCGGGTTACAACTGTAACCCGGCTTTTATACACAGCGGGAAGAAGAAGAAAGGGCCGAAATTACCAAACTATCCTTACTTAACTGACTAGACGAATTACAACTCAAAGGGCAAAATGGTAACTTCACAGATTTTAAATCTTTCCCGCTACACCACATCTTCTTCTACCTCTGCCCACTTCAATCCGGATACAACCCCCAAGCTGATCCCTTCACATTGACCACTACAGCACTCCAGCCTCAAGCCTGAAATCACCATTTCAAAGCTAAACCTTCATAATATCATTCTGCTCCAACAATCTGCTCATACTCAACCAATTACCCGCACAATTGCTTTCACTGCCATGAGACTCTCCTGCTTGATCATCACGAATACGTTCAGCTTGCTCACTCAAGTCTTCAACACCCCCCCCTCAATCCTGACTGAGCAAATATGTTACAAACACCCAATGCCTCAGTCAGGATGCACAATCTTCGTGAATCCACTGCTTTTGTGAATATATCAGCAACCTGCAACTGAGTATTAATAGGAACTGGCTTAACAACCCCATCTTGATACTTATCTCTCACAATATGGCAATCAATCTCAATGTGTTTAGTTCTTTCATGAAACACCGGATTTTCAACAATGTAAATGGCACTTCTATTATCACAAAATATATCAACCGGCCCAGAATGCTCAACCTTCAAGTCTTTCATCATATAGAGAATCCATTGAACCTCACATGTGGTAGAGGCAAGAGCTCTATACTCAGCTTCTGAAGAAGACCTAGAAACTGTGGTTTGCTTCTTTGCCTTCCAAGATATTAAAGAATTCCCAAGAAAAACACAATATCCAGTCACAGACCTTCTACTCTCAGAACAGCCTGCCCAATCTGAGTCTGAAAAAGCTGTGAGCTTCAACTCTCCAGTGCTAGGATACAACAACCCTTGCCCAGGTGTGCCTTTTAGATACCTTAAGACTCTCTGAGCTGCCTTAAAGTGCACAGCAGTAGGAACATCTAAAAACTGACTAAGCTGCTGGACTGCATAAGTAATGTCTGGTCTAGTGATAGTCAGATATAGCAACTTCCCAATCATCCGTCTATATCATGCTATATCATGAATGAGAACTGAATCATTATGAGCTAGCTTCAAATTCTGCTCCATAGGACTCTTGGCAGGCTTAGATGCCAGGGCTCCAGTCTCTTGAAGCAATTCCAAAGTGTACTTCCTTTGACAAAGCATAATCCCCCCCTGAGACCTGGCAATCTCTAAGCCAAGGAAATACCTGAGGGGACCCAAATCTTTAATTTTGAAGGCATGATGTAGTGCAGATTTAAGCTCCTCAATGGCAGAGAGGGAATTACTAGCCACCAGAATATCATCAACATAGACCAAAAGAACTAGAAACAAACCAGAAGCCTCTTTGATGAACATAGTATAATCATTTTTAGACTGAATATAACCATGAGATAGCAGAAAGCAAGTGAGCTTCTCATTCCACTGTCTGCTCGCTTGTTTCAGACCATAAAGAGACTTATTTAGCCTGCAAACCATGCCAGGAGATGGAGAAGTCAAGCCCTCAGGAAGAGTCATATAGATTTCTTGATGCAAATCTCCATGTAAGAAGGCATTGTTTACATCAAATTGATGAACATGCCAGTGTTTCAGAGAGGCTAAGGCCAACACTAGACGAACAGTCGTCATTTTAGCAACGGGAGAGAAAGTTTCACCATAATCCACACCAGTTGCTGTGTATATCCCTTTGCAACAAGCCGTGCTTTATACCTCTCAATGCTACCATCAGCATTCCTCTTTATCTTATAAACCCACTTACAACCAATGGGTTTCTTCCCTCTAGGCAACTGAACCAAACTCCAGGTATTATTTGCCTCAAGTGCCGCTAACTCCATATGCATAGCCTGTTGCCAATGAGCTGAATGTGCTGCTTGATTATAACAAGTAGGTTCTTGCTGCACACTGCTGTTAAGCACATAGGTTCTATATCCAGGTGACAACTGATGCAAAGAATAGTGATTTTGCAAGGGATATTTGGTAAGGTGATCAGCAGAGGAAGACATTTGATTACAGTGATAATCATGAAGATATGCAGGGGGATGCCTATGTCTGGCAGGCCTAGATAGAGGGTCACGCAGAGGAAACTGAGAGGTATTTGATTCAATGGACAAGTGCTGATTTTCTGGTGCAATGGATATAGGAATATCAATGGCACAAATAGGAACAAAGTTATCAGGGAAAACTGTGGATGGTGAACTGTCTGATTGAGGGGTAGAGTTAGCAGAAGACTGAGTTGGTGTAGAAGGTGAAGATGACTCTGATGGTTGTGAAGTTTGAGCAGGATGCGCATGAGACTCAGATTCTGAATGCAAGGGAACAATGATAGGTACACTAGGCAAAGGCATGTGATTAGACTGAGAAGTATCAATACTTGGACTGGAATCAATATGGCCAAATGGGAAACAATGTTCATCAAACTGAACATCTCTTGATACAAGTAAATCCTTAGTTTCAAGATTTTGCAAAAGATAGCCCTTGGTAGATGATGGAAATCCTAAGAAAACACATTTAATGGCCTTGGGAGTAAACTTTGTCTTGTTGAGTGCATGATTGTAGGCATATGCCAAGCAACCAAAAACCTTAAGGTGCTGATAGACGGGCTGCTGCTGGTACAGCAACTCAAATGGAGTTTTATGATGCAGAATAGGTGACGGGATTCGATTGATAATATAAACAGCATGTGTAACTGCAAAGCCCCAGTAAGACATGGGGAAATTTGCTTGGAATTTTAGTGAACGTGCCACAGTGAGTATATGTTGATGTTTTCTTTCAACCAAGCCATTTTGCTGTGGTGTATACACACAACTCGTCTGATGAATCATGCCATACTTCAAGTAAAAATCTGGCATGTTAAAGCACCTATCAATAGTGTGTCCTATGAGACCACAGTAAGTGCACTGAAACTTCCTACTCTCGCCAGAACTGAACCTGCCACCTCCTCTCTTAAAACCACCAGATTGCTGCCTCTTCACATACACATTAGAAGCCACTGCCTCTGCACCTTCAATTTCATTCATCAATGTAACACTACCATCTACAGAAGACATTGGCATATCAGACATAACCTTCCTTTCGAACTTCAATGCCATTGAAAAGGCCGTATTAATGTCAGGTAAAGGCGTCATCACGAAGACCTGAGACTTAACCGGATCAAAGTTATCGTTAAGTCCTTTCACAAACTTAATCACATAATCACTCTCCACGTATTTTCTCATCTCAACTGTCACATTGCACCTACAACCTCTGCAATTGCACACAGGAATAGGCCTTAGAGCCATAAGCTCCTCCCATACTACCTTCATCTTAGTAAAATAGTCAGTTACGCTCATCACATCTTGTTTGATGCAATAAAAATTCTCAAGCAACTCCGACAATCTGAAAGGATCAGTACTACCGTACCTTAACAACAAATCATTCCACATATCAACTGCACTATCATACCACATGATGCTTTGTGCTATGGAAGGAGAAACTGAATTCATTATCCAGGACTGAACCATAGAATTTACCTGTCTCCACACCGGAAATTGAGGATCAACATCCAAAGGCTTCGGAATCGTACCATCCACGAAGCCAATTTTATTCTTCACCAACAGCGCCATTCTGAACGTACGGCTCCACGTGTGAAAATTATGTGCATTGAGTGGAGGTTGTGCTAACACCGTAGCAGGATTATCGCTAGGATGCAGGTAATAAGGATTTTGCATCAAACCTTCAGCATTTGGATTTTGGTTCAATCTCGATCCAAATACTATATTCTGTGACTGATTATCCGGAGGCACATTCCTACTAGTACTAGGAGAAGCCATTCGATCGTATTACAAAAAGTTCAGCAACATATCCAAAAATCCTAACTATAAGGAGTACTGATCCACTACGAGGATCAACATCGCTCTGATACCAAGACAAAATTCAACTAACGAACCAAATCAATTAGCAAAATAGAAAGTTGGAAGAACTAAGCAATGAAACGAAGAGAAGATCGAAGAGAGGAGGAAACAGAATTTTGCATAACTGTTTTCCATACCGGGTTACAACTGTAACCCGGCTTTTATACACAGCGGGAAGAAGAAAAAAGGGCCGAAATTACCAAACTATCCTTACTTAACTGACTAGACGAATTGCAACTCAAAGGGCAAAATGGTAACTTCACAGATTTTAAATCTTTCCCGCTACACCACATCTTCTTCTACCTCTGCCCACTTCAATCCGGATACAACCCCCAAGCTGATCCCTTCACATTGACCACTACAGCACTCCAGCCTCAAGCCTGAAATCACCATTTCAAAGCTAAACCTTCATAATATCATTCTGCTCCAACAATTTGCTCATACTCAACCAATTACCCGCACAATTGCTTTCACTGCCATGAGACACTCCTGCTTGATCATCACGAATACGTTCAGCTTGCTCACTCAAGTCTTCAACATCCTTTGCATTGTGATAAAAATTGACCTGGTCCTTGGAGTGGAATGACGTATCACTATATTTTAGTTTTTTTAAAACTAAAATGCTATAACCCTGAGGCATATGGGAATTAATGGAGTTCATGAATAAGCACTCGCTGAATGATGGGGATAGGTTTTGTGATGACTTGATGCGTGAATACGAAGGCATAAAACTTTAGGTACGATCCTCTGTTACAAATTTTAATTTGTTGTCAAAGGTTGAATCCCAACCCAAAGGCCTTCCGCTGCTCCAACCCCAAGGAGCTGTATGGAGGATGTAAATCAGGAGTCTAACAGCCTCCTAAATTGGATGAGAACTTACGCAGTTAATACTCTAATTACAGTACAATATAATTTGCGCTTTCTCGTGTGAAGGTAGACCTTTTCAAATAAGTTACTGTTAGTGTCAAACAAATCGCTTTTTTTTTTTGGTTGCCCAGAAATGACAGAAGTACAACAGAACTTGAAATCAAGTCTACAAATTAGACAAGAGGAACTTGATAAATTATGTGCTACAACATGAAGGTCTTCGTTAATATAGCATACTTGCATACTTACACTAATAAAATCTACTCGTCAATTTGATATAACAGCCATCATGATACTTTTTTTTTCACCATAAATGATCCGTTTTATCTGAAATGACCTGGCTCAATAGAGAAATCCCAATTTATTGGGCCTTTCGATACAATCAAATAAAAAGTATCATTTAAGCTTATAACAACATAATTGTTTAGCACATTGACTATGTTGAAAAGTTTGCCAACGTATGTGAAGAAATTGATACACGAAGATAATGAAAGAAAAATCAATCACAAACAAGAGAATCAAAGAAACAATTGGATTGCATTGAGAGGAGGAGAATCCCATGAATACAAGAAGGAGAGGAAGCTATGAAATTGATTTTGCAGAAAATTTTCGCAGTAACCGTTTCTATTTAGACAAAAAATATCTGCGTAAAATGACAAGAATTCCCCTGACTGTTCTCTCCACTCTTCTTCTTACTTAAGGGCAGAACAATCAATTTCTCACTTTTAAACATTGCGCGCCAAGGCTTCGTCTTCTTCCTCGCAGCGTACACTCCAGAACCGCTAGCTCCCTTCGGATCCTTCAGCCTCCTAGCTACCCAGACGGTTATACAACTGCTTGGGCCCACCAATTGACACCTTAACTTCCCAATCTTCAACTGCACACTTCAATTCATCACTTGCAGCACCAGTTGATACAGATCATGGTCCTTGGTTCATAGCTTCAACAAAGTAGCTGACATTTTTTATATATAAATTTTGTTAGTACTAGTCTACTACTAAAGTGAAGATAACAATAAAACAAACCAAGTCAAGTGTAGTTGTCAATTGAATTGAAGTCACAATTCGATGTGGTCTTAATGCATTCATGAAATAATGGGTCTCAACTATTTCGTGGCACTGGGCATAGCTAAGATAGGGAGAGCTAATACACAGAAAAACCACATTCATGAAATAATGGGTCTCGACCATTTCGTGGCACTAGGCATAGCTAAGATAGGGAGAGCTAATGCACAGGAAAACCACATTCATGAAATAACAGGTTGTTCAACTTATGAATGACAGATCGATTGTCAAACTAAAGTCGTATAGCAGGATGATGATCAACCCCATCAGACAATAATAATCCGTTCAACGATTTTAATTGCAAACCATAGAGCCATTGCCCTAGTTCTGCTTTAGCAGATGACCTTGAAACCATATTTTGCTTCTTGGTCTTCTAAAAATCGGGGAACTACCGAAAAAAGATAAATAAATAAGACGTTAAGGAACGACGATTGAGAGGAAAAATCATTCATTCTGTATCACAAAATCCATACAACTTTAGTTCAGAATTGGGACTGATGAATAGAAGAGCTTCGCCCGGATTACTTTTCAAATAATGCACAACACATTGGGTGCCCTTCCAATGAGCAATCTTCGTTTACTGTATAAATTATTCAATGATACGCACACAGTAGGTTAATGCTGGGCATATTATCGTCATCTATCACAATCGTTGATAATGTTGAAGGCTCTATTGGCACCAAGAAGAAGGAAGAAGCACAATCCGAAGGAAGTAGCATTGGAGAGAAGTAGGCCATTAGATTATCGGAGGAATCAATGGCTGAGATGTTTACAAAGATGGGATGACAGTTATTGGAAGCCCGTAACTGCCAAGATCACGTGGAGCACTGGAGGTGGCAAGGTGTAGGACGAAGGTGCAATGCAGAGGAAAGTTGAAGAAGAAGAAGTTGGCAGCGGGAAGTTTAAATAGAGTGAAATGTCATTTTTGTCCTTCTGTCTATGTAATAGGAATGACATTGTTAAGGGTAGAAAGGTCATTTCAGTTATTTTAATTTTCCCTCCTCAGTTGTATAAGAAGAAGTCGGATCCTTTTTCTTCACCCGGTTTATTCAATAAATGCAATTTGCAGTAGTTTGTTACAATTTCTCTCATTCTTCATAGCAATAATTCGATTTCCTTTGATATCTTTCAATTGTTCAATCAATTTTATCATGGTATCAGAGCGATATTTCGCTGCTAATATGATCTGTGTGAGTTTAATCTGAGTCCCACTCAAATTGATTTTCCTTGAATTTTGTCATTGCTATTGAATTCAATTAAGAACTTGATATGGCTTCAACATCTGGAAGCCAGAGATCTGCTGGTTCACAACCACCAGAAAACATCACTAACAATCCATACTACCTTCATCCGAGTGATAGTCCAGCCATTATCCTAGCGCAACCCCCATTGAATCCGCATAATTTTCATTCATGGAGTCGAATGTTTCAGATGACGCTCTTAGTCAAGAACAAGATAGGATTCATTGATGGCACCATTGAGCAGCCAAGTGTGAATGATCCGCAGTATGGCGTATGGAGATAGGTGAATTCAATGGTACATTCCTGGATCATGAACAATGTGATGCCGTCAATTTCTCAAAGCGTGATGTGGTATGATAGTGCACAGGAAGTCTGGAATGACTTGAAACGCAGGTATGGCACTGGAGATGTGTTTAGGTTGTCTGATCTTTTTGAGAATTTTTATTACGTTAAGTAAGAAAATGACTCTGTTAATGACTAATTCACCAAGGTGAAGGTTTTATGGGAAGAAATGATGGTCTTGAGACCTCTTCCCATGTGCACTTGTCGTGGTTGTAGGTGTAATGTTGGTGTAAAATTGCGTGAGTTTGTAGAGAGGGATTATGTTGTCAAGTTCTTGAAAGGACTAAATGAAGAGTTTGAGCCAGTTAAGTCTCAAGTATTTGTCATGACACCATTGCCTAAGATTGATGAAGTTTTTGCTATGGCTTTGAAATATGAGAGGAAGTTGACTGGATTGAGCACACAGAATTCGTTTAGTAATAGTCCTACGGCACTTACGGCTGAAGAGTGCGATGGAGGTAGCATGGTAGCTGCAGTGAACACTCATGTTGGTAGAGGAACAAATAGTGGTTATAGAAGGGGAAATGGAAGGTTCTTCCCTGATGGAAGCAGGAGGCCACAGTGCACTCACTGTGGCATGGCTGGACATGTTGAACAGAGATGTTACCGCAAGCATGATTTTTCTCCTGGATTCAAGTCAAGGAATCAGGTGAATATGACAGAAGTGGTTGGTGCTGAAAGTCAGCCAATGCAGATGGAGCAAGGAAACAAGGTATGCTAAGCTCCTTTGCTCACCCCAGAACAGACGCAGAAGTTGTTGGCCTTGCTAGCAGTGCATGATGAATGTAAAAATGCTCCTGCTCATGGTCAAATTGTTGGAAGTGAGGGAGCTGTTATGTCTGCTCTCTCAGGTAATGATCAAAGTAAGCTTCATTCTGATAATTTGAACGTTTGGATTATAGATTCACGTGCTACTGATCATATAGCATGTGACCTCAGACTTTTTCATTCTTTCAAATATGTTGATCATGTTTCCATTAAACTCCCAAACAATCTCTCAGTTTCTGTCACACACATTGGAACAATCATCATTAATCCGTATCTAGTTGTTCACAATGTACTTTTTGTTCCCACTTTTGCTTATAATCTCTTGTCTCTCAACAAGTTGCTTCCTGTGCCGTTTATACTTATCCAATTCCTGGGTAAATCTTGTATCATTCAGGAACGTGTATTACTGAGGATGATTGATTCAGCTGATCAACATAAAGGCTTGTTCTATCTTCATGGATCTCCCAGACAAGCTGGTTCTAGTCCTTCATCAATCAGTTGTATGTCAGCCAATATCCAATCTTCACCTCTTTCCATGCTGTGGCATTATATGTTAGGACATCCATCTCAATCCAGAATAAAAGAAATACAGAAGCTAGACAATTCAGTTTCTGATCATAATACCATTCAAGTTTGTACATATGCCCTTTGGCAAAGATGAAGAGAAATGTTTTTCCAATTTCTGATTCTGTTTCTGAGTCTGCTTTTGATCTTATACACATTGATATCTGGGGTCCATATAAGCCTCCCACTGTACATAAACAGGCTACTTCTTAACCATTGTTGATGATCATACAAGGTATACTTGGATATACCTGATGAAACAAAAATCAGAAACCAGAAAGATTATTGAGATCTTATGGCAATTTGTCACAACTCAGTTTTCCAAACGCATTAAGTGTATAAGAACATACAATGGTCTGGAGTTTAAGATGGACCAATTCTTTATGAATAAGGGCATAATTCATCACACAACCTGTGTCTACACTCCACAACAAAATGGAGTTGTAGAAAGAAAGCATCAGCATATACTCAACGTAGCTCGGGCACTCAAGTTTCAAGCTAATCTGCCCATAGAGTGTTGGGGATTTTGTATCCAATATGCAGTTCATCTCATAAATCTTTTGCCAACCCCTCTACTCAAACAACAAACACCTTATCAACTTTTGTTTAACAAGCCTCCTGTCTATCAAAATCTGAAGGCCTTTGGTTGCTTAGCGTTGGCTGGCAATAGTTCTCCTCACAAGAACAAATTTGATCCAAGATCTGTCTCATGTGTCTACCTAGGTATACCTTATCATACCAAGGGGTATATCTTGCTCAATCACAGAACAAAAGAAATCTTCATCTCAAGGGATGTTTAGTTTTATGAACATGTCTTTCCCTTCAGTTCTTCAGCAACCTCTTCACTTAATGAACATCTTCCTGCGGTTGATCCACCATCCTTTGATGTGTCACCACCTCATCATACTCCAATACATCTGACACCTCTTCAAGTTCCTACTGACTCCATACCCGTGCCTAGCCATGACAGTTCTAGTGACACATCACCCACCTCTTCAAGCTCACATTCTCATTCCAATGCATCTTCTGCTGATACTTTGCCTGTAGAAGTCCATCCTTTTATTAGACTTGAAGTTCACTTGCCTCCCATATCTTCCACTGTCTCATATTCTGCTGTCTCAAAAAGATCTAGACATCCACCTAAGTATCTACAAGAGTATTATTGTGGTCTTCTGACTGGCACTTCTAATCTTTCTGGTCATTCCTCTACACCCTATCCTATTGAGGCCTACATGTCATTTGACTCTTTAACACCTAACTATAAATCATATGCTCTTAATATCAGTGTGCAGCAGGAGGCAAGATCCTGCTAAGAGGTAGCCAGAGCTACTCACTGGTAGAAGGCAATGCAGTTGGAGTTAGCTGCCCTTGAAGCAAACCAGACATGGTCCCTAGTTACATTGCCTCCTGGAAAGACACCTATTAGATGTAGATGGGTGTAAAATCAAGTACAAGCCTGATGGCAGTGATGAGTGGTACAAATCCAGGCTTGTGGCCAGAGGGTATACGCAACAGCTGGAAATTGATTACACAGATACATTTTCCCCCGTTGTTAAGCTTACCACAGTAAGACTGCTTCTAGCTGTGGCCTCTATTAAACAATGTCATATCCATCAAATGGATGTCAACAATGCCTTCCTACATGGTGACCTCAGCCAAGAGATTTATATGACTTTACCTGATGGAGTTGATGCCCCTATGCCTAATGCAGTATGTAGATTACTTAAATCACTTTATGGCCTAAAACAAGCTAGTAGGGACTGGAACATTAAACTCACACAGTTTCTGATCAGCCAAGGGTGTGTACAGTCCAAACATGACTACACCATATTTACAAAAAGAACATCATATGCATTTCTGGTTCTTTTAGTTTATGTTGATGACATCATAGTGGCAAGTAACTCTCTTCTGCTCATTAATCAATTGAAAACCACTCTAAACCATACATTTCAAATCAAGGATTTAGGCCCCATGAAATATTTTCTGGGTATTAAGGTGGCGAGGTCACTGGGGGGGATTATGCTTGCTCAAAGAAAATATGCACTGGAACTTGTAGAACATGCAGGTTTTCTGGATCCAAACCAGCTAAGAGTCCAATGGAGCAGAATGTGAAACTGGCACATGGTGAATCTGCATTTATATCAGATGTATCTGAATATAGGAGGCTAATTGGCAAGTTGTTGTATCTCACAATAACTAGGCCTGATATTTCATTTGCGGTGCAACAATTAAGTCAGTATTTGGATGCACCAACTGAGCTACATTTGAAAGCAACACATAGGCTGCTTAGATACTTGAAAGGCACATTAGAGCAGGGACTCTTTTATGCTAGCACATGGATGTTAGAACTAAAAGCATTTGCAGACTCAGACTGGGGAGGATGTGTGAAGTCTAGAAGGTCGGTCACATGTTATTGTGTGTTTCTTGGTAACTCCTTGGTGTCCTGGAAGGCAAAGAAGCAAGGCACCGTCTCTAGGTCCTCATCTGAGGCAGAATATAGGGCACTAGCATTGGCAACATATGAGGTTCAGTGACTTTTGTATCTACTTGGTGACTGAGGCATAACTCAGTCTGGACCTGTTAAGTTATTTTGTGACAACAAAAATGCAATCTACATAGTTGAAAACCTAGTTTTTCATGAGAGGACAAAGCATATAGAAATAGATTGTCATGTTGTGAGGGACAAATATCAACAAGGGGTGATCATTCCAATGCCAATCAAGACGGAGCATCAGTTGGCGGATGTCTTTACTAAAGCACTTGATTCAATAACACTTCAGAACCTGACTTCTAATATGGGTGTGTGCAATGTGTTAAGTACGTCAGGTTTGAGGGGGGTGTTGAAGGCTCTATTGGCACCAAGAAGAAGGAAGAAGTACAATCCGAAGGAAAGTAGCATTGGAGAGAAGTAGGCCATTGGATTATCGGAGGAATCAATGGCTGAGAAGTTCACAGAGATGGGATGGCAGTTATTGGAAGCCCGTAACTTCCAAGATCACGTGGAGCACAGGAGGTGGCAAGGTGTAGGACGAAGGTGCAATGCAGAGGAAAGTTCAAGAAGAAGAAGTTGGCAGCGGAAAATTTAAATAGAGTGAAATGTTAGTTTTGTCCTTCTGTCTATGTAATAGGAATGGCATTATTAAGGGTAGAAAGGTCATTTTAGTTGTTTTAATTTTTCCTCCTCAGTTGTATAAGAAGGAGTCGGATCCTTCTTCTTCACCCGGTTGATTCAATAACTGCAATTTGCAGTAGTTTGTTACAATTTCTCTCATTCTTCATAGCAATAATTCGATTTCCTTTGATATCTTTCGATTGTTCAATCAATCTTATTAGATAACACATGGGATCTTCCATATATAGTCCAGCTGATAGTTCTCCTCAATAGCTAGGTAGACCATCAAGCTTGGCACCAAGTAATCCACAATCCAAAATCGGGTCGAAAGCATACCTTGGCTGGGAGATAAAAATACCTGCTAGCATTCCATGCAATTCCTATCCCAAAAAAATATTTCAAATTTCTGAAGTCCTTCATATCAAAATAATGACGAAAATAATATTCGTATTTACATATAGCACTTGAATCATTTCCTAAAATTACACGGTCGTCAATAAATATCAATATAAATCTCCACGTGATCTTTGCTAAACACAAATGGAGAATAATCAGGGAAAGAGATCGCTCAATCCCGTAATCTTTAAAACCCCTGGATAGGTTTGCAAACCCTTAGGTCGTGCAATGACTCTCGAAGACGATAAACTTTACCAGGGGATGCTGACTTTGTTGAAGACGTCGGTGTTGAAGATGCAGTTGAGAAGGCTTGAGCACAAAAGATGAAGTCCAGTCAAGCAAGGCAAAACAAACTAAGCTCGTTAGATCAAAGTTAAAATTAAAGGTGGAGATGATTAAGTGGTGAGCTGGCAAGTTGGTTAGGAGCGGTTATTTTTGGGCACGCAGGAGGCTGAGCAGTTGAGCAAGGAAATGGTGCAAGGGACAAGCTAGAGCGCAGTGGGGAAGAAAGGAGAAAGGTGGCAAAAGTTTGAAACGTGCGAAATGACTATTATACCCTTAATGATGTAATAAGTTCAGTTGCAAAGAAAGGACATATTTGTAATTTTAGACTTTTCTTCTTCCCTCTTTAACCGTTTGTATAAATGGATGCATTGTTCAGAGCCATTTTAATCAACGAATTCAGTAACAACTTTCATTGTTTTGCTCCAGTTTTCTCCTGCATTCAATGATTGAGTTCTTGAACTTTCAATTGTTAATTGTTAGAGTGAATTTTTACAGACTTGAACCATGAAAGAATTGTCATGAAAACTTCTTCATGCTAACCTCTGTGCAAAAAGACGTTCTTAACGTCGATTTGATGCACCTCAAAATTCTTAACGGTTGCAATTGCAAGAAGAGTTTGTGTAAAAATAAAGCTCAGCCGGTGAACACAGTCGAGGTGCACCGACCGACATGTACAGAGAACTTGCTGAGCTGAAGGAAAGGAAGTAACTCAAGTCAACCTGCCGAGCTGAGGTGAAGATAGGAGTGACGGGACTGAGAAAGCATGAGATAAACTGAGCTGAAGTGATAAAAGACTACTACTGCGCTCAAGTGATCGATGCAGAATAAAGATGTTGAGATGAGGTGACGAAACGAATCATCAGTCAAGCAGCAGAGCAGAATCAGAGCTGCAACACTTAGTCATGTAAATTCTTTAGGAACTACATTGTACATATGGCCGAGCTGAACTGGCAACTAGGCGCTACCATTGTAAACGTTAGGAATCGCTGTAGATAAACAGTAACTACTGTGCAAGTTGTTAAATAGTTCCATTAGGCAGAAAAACACCCCTATAAAAAGAAAACTATCCTATAAATTCTTCTTTAACTTGAATGAATGAAAATTCTTTCAGTATCAACATGGTATCAGAGCTTGTCTGATCCTCAAATATTGTTTTTCTCTACTCTCTTTTCTGCAAGTTCGTAAAAACCATTCAAAATGTCTACGCCCTTTAGCCTTGCTGAATATACGGAGGCCACCTCCACTTCTGATTAAGTATCAGGGGTGGTACGTGTACCTTAACTCACTGATGATTCCTTTATTATCATCACTAGCAATAAAATTAATGGAGATAACTACCTCTCTTGGTCCCGAGGGGTGGAGATGTTCATTACCGGCAAAAGAAAGGAGGAATACTTGTATGGGACAATTCCTGTTCCATATCAATCTGATGCAACTTCCGATTATGGAAGTCTAAAAACAGTATGATTACGTCCTGGTTGATACGTTCTATGCAGAGAGATATTTCAGACTATTTCATGATGTACAATACTGCATCATAAATCTGGGCTGTAATCAAGGAGATGTACTCTAAGTAGGATGACATCTCAGAATTATATGAAATTGAAGCTCATCTTCATGAGCTTAAATAAGGTAATCTGGCTATCCACAAATACTATACACTACTGACCAAGGCGTGACATCAGATTGATTCCTTTGAAGCACACTAGTGGTCGTGTGTCACTGATGCTGGACTTTATATGGAGATAACAAAAAGGAAGCGGGTTTTTGTTTTCTGACTGGACTAAACTCAGAATTCGACAGTGCCTCAAGTCGGATTCTGAGTACCAAACCGCTGGAAACCTTGAAGACTGAATTTGCAGAAATCCAACACGAAGAAAGCTGAAAAAAGGTCATGATGGGAGGATCTTCAACTTTGGAGTCCTCTGCTCTACACAACAAACAACCAGCGGAAGCGTCCTTGCTGGTTGTTAAACGACACTTTACCTCTTTTGGGGGTAAAGTATGGAAGTATTGCAAGAAAGAAGGCTATACAATCGATGCATGTTGGAAGCTGTAGGCAAAGATGGTCTGAGAAGAGAAATCACCTCTGAAGACCAGCAATGCACCCTGGAGGCCACAACTAAGACCATTCATTATTGGACAAAGTCCTGCACATCAAGTCAGCATCACAGTTCAACTTGGCACCACTCTACAAAGCACTACCCACCTCAACTCCACCCAACTGGCTGAAGCTGAAGTCTTTACAAAGGATTAGATTGCCACTCTGATCAATCTGCCCAATCGACAAGGTGGCCGAGCTGATTCACCCCAAGCTACCATGGCGGGCTATGTTCAACCTAGCTCCAGCAGTTCTTGGACAATTAATTCTGGGAAAACTGATCATATGACAAGTAATGATCACCTTTTAAACACTTATCCTATGTTTACAATACCCAAGAAAGTTAAAATTGTAAATGAAACTTCCTTAGAAGTTGTTGGAATAGGCTCAACAATGATCAATGAAATTGTCCTAAAAGATGTCCTGCATGTCCCTAGTTTAAGCTTCAACCTTTTATCAGTTAGTAAACTCACTAGGGATAATAATTGCATAGCATGATTCTCATTCATAGAATGTTGTTTTCAGGAAAACAAAATGAAATGGATGATTGGCAGTGCTAGAAACATAGCGGGGCTGTACCTACTAGAACAACAGAGCCTTAATTAGCATAACCGAGCTACACAATGACCAGAAAGATTTGCACCATAGAACTACTTATTTAGGGAAGATTTTGCTATGGTATGACATACTAGGTCATCCTAATTTTGTATATCTTAAACATTTAATGTCAAAATTATTCAGCTCAGCTGATCTTGAAAAACTTACTTGTGAGACTTGCCAATTAGCCAAACATACTAAACAAAGTTATCCTGCAAAATTATATGTCATCAGCACCATTTAATCTTGTCCATTTTGATGTATAGGGACCATCTAGAATAGCTAATATCAATGGTGCAAGTTGGTTCATAGCATACGTAGATGATCACACTAGAGTAACATGGGTCTACTTATTAGAAAATAAAAGTGATGTATGGCAAACTATTATGAGGTACATCTCACTTATTAAAAATCAGTTCGGCTGCACCATCAAAACGCTGAGGTCAGATAATGGGGCTGAATATTTAGATAAAATAATTCAAAAATTTATAATAGAAAATGGTATATACCACCAAACATCTTGTACCTATACCCCTCAACAAAATGGTGTAGCTGGGAGGAAAAACAGACATTTGCTTGAAGTGACTAGATCTATTATGTTCAAAATGAATGTACCCAAGCAATACTCAGGTGAGGCCCTATTTACTGCCACTTACTTAATAAATAGAACTCCATCTAAAAATTTGTCAGTTAAAACTCCTAGACAAATACTTGTTAAGCACTATCCACACATCAACCTACTTTTAGAGCTGCCACCAGGCTGTTCGAATGTATAGCATTGTAATTGTTCAGCCCATCCTTTGGGAAAAATTGGATTCTAGGTCAGTTAAGTACATCTTCTTATGATACTCGCACTCACAAAAGGGTTATAAGTGTTACTGTCGTGCAAGTAAAATAGTGTTTGTGACACTTGATGTTACTTTCAATGAAAAACATGCATTTTACAAATCTTTAACTGAAGGAAAAGACTTAAATCCCAATGAGTGTTGGAGAACAGTTGATAGTACTAAGCCGCCTTAATTGTAGAAACTCTGTCGGGTGTTGAAACTCAACCGAGCTGCACACAGCAGCTAGGCAACCCAACATTTCAGGTCGGCACGATCAATTCCCAACATGGAATTATCTTCTGTTAATTTCCAATGATCAGAAAGACTGCGGAAGAGATGGACGACCTGATATCTATGAACAAATGGAGGGAAATTCAGAAGATAACAATTTAGAAGAAACCACAGAGTATGAATATCATAACTAACATAGATAACATACCCATAGCACTAAGGAAAGGAAAAAGAGAATGCACAAAGAATCCTATATGCACCAAATGCCCCATTGAAGAATACGTGTCATATAATAAGTTAAATACTAACTTTAAAGCGTTCGTGTATTCTCTTGATAATAAGAACATTCCTAACAGCATAGAAGATGCACTTAGCCGACCTGAGTGGAAAAAGGCCGTGTATGAAGAAATAGATGCCTTAGAGAGAAAGCAAACTTGGGAACTAACTTCCAGCTCGCCATGATACGACCAGTAGGATGTAGATGGATATTAACTATTAAATACAATAATGGAACTGTGAATAAATATAAGGCAAGATTAGTAGCCAAAGAATTCACTCAGACATACAGAATAGATTACTTAGAGACATTTGCATATGTTGCTTAACTAAATACCATAAGAGTAATTTTCTCTATAGTAGTTAACCTCGACTGATTGTACCAGTATGTGTGACATCTACAAAGGAATTGTTTGGTAATCTTACTCTCAGGTTACTCACAGGAATATAAGAATCAAAGAGAGAAAGGCTACAACAAACATGATCAGTGGCACCTGATTCTATCACCCATGTTGAAATATACTTATGTGATACTTTACATGCATCATTACCTTTAGTGACCTGTTACATTGCTGACATCACAGCATGACTCCTCTCAATGGTCTCATTGAATGAACCTTCCACATTCTTTTGAGACACTCTGCTCTGGTGCTCCTGCAACATATTCATCAACTGGGAGTACTGCTCTTGAGTGATAATAGGTTGGCTCTGAGATGATGCTCCTTGATCTTGAGCCATCTGAGGCTGCTGCACTACTGAGGATTGATCACCATATGTCAGCTCTCTCTGGTGCTTCATTCCCTCATCTGTACCAACGCAATTGAGTTGTGGTTTTGGCTTAATCCAGGTGGATAGCCATTCTTTTTATAACACTTCTCTATAGTATGTCCTACCAACCCACAATATGTACATATGCGACGTCTGTTGCTATCTACACCGTATCTCTAAGGATTCATACCTCCCTTCTTATATCCTCCTTTGGGCTTAGAATTTCCTTGGAACTTGGGATTGTTAAAATTGTTACCCTGATTTCCAGAACGAGGTCCACTCGCATTCATCACACTAGAGGGATTGTTACTGAAACTAGCCTGGTTTCTTGAGTACGTTACCTTCCTTTCCAATTTAACAGACATTGCAAAAGTGCTATTAATGTCTGGCAGTGGTGACATCAATAGATTTGAGATTTAACAGGCTCAAACTCACCATTTAACCCTTCCAAAAATTTGATTACAAAATCATTTTCAACGAATTTTGTGATCTGACTTGAAATGTTACATGTACATCTACCACATTTACAGTTTGGAATGGCCTTCAGCACTGTTAACTCTTCCCAAACCACCTTTAATTTTGTGTAATATTCAGTTACTGACAAATTATCTTGTTTGATTCCATAAAATTCTTCCTGCAAATCTGAGAGTCTAAATGCATCTATATTACCATACCTCAGCCTTAAATCCTTCTAGATATCAACGGCATCATCAATCCACATAACGCTTTGAGCAATAGAGGGTACAACAGAATTAGTGAGCCAAGAAACTACCATATTGTTCGCCTTGATCCAAGCAGAATACTTACGATCACCTTCTGCTGGTTTCACCATCGATCCATCTAAAAAACCTGTCTTAGTCTTAGATTCTAGTGCACGCTTGATATTCTTGCACCAACTGTGGTAATTATGCGAGTCCAACAGTGGTTGCGTTAACACAAGTGATGGACTATCACTTGGATGAACATACAAAGGATCCTCCGTTGGATCAATTTGAATACTGGATGTAGACATCATTTAATCAATCAAGAGAAAATTGTGAAGAAAAAGGATACAAATTCACTCAATTGAGATGACTTCGTTGATCGTATGAAATCAAATAGAGCATGGCTCTGATACCATGCTAAATTTGCAAATGATCAAACTGATGACACACATCATTTGCCAAAAGATCACGAACAATGAGAGTAACTAAAACAAAATAGATGCAAAGCTCAGAGAGAAAATCGAATGGTTGCAGGAAGACAAATTCATTCTTGATACTTCATTCAATCGACTACATTGTTCATATATACAACAGAAATAACCGCCACATGCGATTTTACAAGAAAGGACCTCTACTACACTTAACTAACATCTTATTCATAAGGACATTCTTGACTAATCAACTATATAACCGCCTCACTCATTCCTCAGCTGAACTTCGACAGTAACTGCAGCAAGTCGCATCATTGCAGCTTCCTGATGCGCTTTGTCCATTAATTTATTGTTAATGATCATGTGTTCCTCACTCTTTATAACTGCCACTAACTCGTTACTCTTCCTTCCTTCGTAAATACACTTGGCACGTGTATTGTCTTTTGGTACATTGCCAATTTGGCAGCTCCTGCCTTGGCACGCTGCTGGCCCTTAACACGCTCCTGCCTTGGCACGCTGTTGGTCCTTGGCACGCTGCTGCCGTGGCATACTGCCCTTGGCATGCTATTGCCCTGAGACACTGTAAGGTCTTCAACACTTCGTGCATGCTCAAATGGAGAAGCATACAAAGATGTGAGTATCCAGGATGTTCTGGTCTGGTTCATGACTCCCAATTGTCCTTATGTGAACATGCATATCAAGCAAGGTCTACCTCTTTCATTTTTAGAAACACCAAATGCCAGCCGAGATGTTCCTTGCATCAATGGCTAAAAACGATCAAAAGCTGAGTGTTTTTTCCTCTCTAACTCCTCCAGAGCTGGGGACTCTAGGTTCAACGACAACAAAAACATTCAAGGTTTTTCTACTATGTAGCGTTGACTGTATGAATCGATCATTTCTTTTGCGTTTCATATTTTTTTGAGTCATAACCTAAATCCTACTCTCTTTTTGTATCCGATAGTACCTAATGCATAATATGGTCTTTATAATACGTCTCTTTTAAAAGTATCATATCATCTCAACTGTGATTCCAGTCTACATACCTAAAATTCTCATTTAAATCTTATATCATCTACATAAATTAGCGGTCTCCATTGTACTTTATCACTGATCATATGCTCCTCAATTATCATATAAGTCACATCACTTATTATTGTCTCTTTGCATGTCTACTTTGGTATCTTTTTCTCACTTTTAACATTCATTTCATTCATTTTGTCATACTGCCTTATAGATGCATCTACATAATGTCTTTACACATGTATATACCATTTTAACATAAGAAGTAAAACTTTATAGAATGTAGTTGATGAGCTCGGTGAGAATCAAGGCATGGAGTTACATGTTGATTATCCTTTGAATAATAATGACCTTGTTGATGTTGAATTCAGTGAAACAAGTGTTGAGAATGAAATCCATCATGAAGATGAGATATTTGAGCAACCTATTGTTCCTTATGAGTTGAGACGGTCTACCTGTGTAGATGACCTTCTGTTCGATACCCCTCAAACGAGTATGTATTTCTTGCTAATGGTGGAGAATCTGGAAGTTTTCAAGAATATTTGGAAGATGAAAACAAAAAGGAACAGATTGATGCAATGGGGGACGAAATGCAATCTCTTTATGAGAATGACACATTTGAATTTGTGAAGTTGTCCAAAGATAAAGAAGTATTAAACCAATGGGTTTATTCTGTGAAGAAAGATGAAATCACTTCGAAAAATTGATACAAGACTCGCTTGGTAGTAAAGGGTTTTACCCAAAGAAAAGGTGTTGATTTTAGTGAATTTTGTTTCTCGGCAGTGAAGATGCAATCGATTCGGATTGTACTGGGGCTAGCTGCTAGTCTTAATTTAGAAGTTGAGCAGTTGGATTTGAAGACGGATTTCCTTCATGGTGATCTGCATGAGGAGATTTATATGGAGCAACCAGAAAGTTTTCAAGAGAATGGTAAAGAAGACTATGTTTGCAAATTGACAAAGAGTCTCTGTGGTTTGAAGCAAGGACCGAGGCAGTGGTACCAAAAGTTCAATTCGGTGATGGTCAAACATGATTACAAGATGACAAAGGTTGATCATTGTGTTTTTATATATAGCTTCTTTGATGTTGACTTTATCATCCTTTTACTATATGTCGATGATATAATGATGGTTGAAACTGACATTTCCAAAATCAACAAGTTGAAAAAGAGTTTAAGTGAATCTTTTGCTATGAAGGATTTAAGACTAGTGCAGAAAATTCTTGGAATTCAAGTTATACAAAAAAATGCAAAGAAGTTGTACTTGTTGCAAGAAAAGTACATTGAGAAAATTATTCGGCATTTTAGTATGGATGATTCTAAGCAGTGAGTATTCCACTTGATACTCATTTCAAGCTTTGTCACAAGCAGTATCCATGAATTGATGATGAGAAATTGCTTGTGAAAAATATTTCATACTCATCGTAGTTGGTAGTTTGATGTATGCCATGGTTTGTAAAAAATTTGATGTAGCTCATGCTATGGCAATTGTAAGTATCTAACTTTCAAATCCGAAAGGACATCACTGGAAGGTCGTGAAGTGGATTATGAGATATCTCCAGGAGACATCGAATTTGATACTAACTTTGGGATGTGAGAAGACTACATTGATTGGTTATTTGGATTCGGATATGATCGGAAGCTTGGATGATCGCAAGTCTTTTTCGGGACATATGATGACTTTTGCCAAGGGAGCCGTGGCTTGTCAATTGAAATTGCAAAAGTGTGTTGCACTTTCTACTATCAAATCCAGGTTTGTAGCCGTTGTGGATGCGGTGAAAGATTTGTTGTGGTTGAGGAAATTCTTGATGAAATTTGGAGTGTAACAAGCAAAACATGTCTTGCTTTGTGATAATCAAAGTGTCATTCATTTATCAAAGAATTTCTCAGTTCGTTCAAGGTTTAAGCATATTGACATTTGTTATCATTAGATGCTTTGGATTCCAAATTATTGGAAATTTATATGGATAAAAATGTTACATAAGTTTTGTCAAGAGAAAAGTTTGAGTTTTGCCGGGCTTCTTGGTTGGCATTGCCATCCAAGTAGTCAATCAGCGGTGTTTATGGGTCATCCCTCCTATTTAGAAAGACTCAATAACTTAATGGAACTTATGCCCATGATTCTATTAGATTATTGATGGCTTTTTATGTCATATTAGTGACTTAGAGTATTTGAAAAAGGAGGATAGAAGAGAAAGAGATGGAGATAGAAATTTCGAAATTTTCGTAGCAACAGGGCAGCACTCCCAACTTTGTTGAATTGGACTGTGTTGAGTCGTTTACTTTGACAGATTATTATTTAAATATATAGGTACGTGTTAAATGGTACAAATGTGGTTTGGAGGTCTCTACGTCTCCGAACAGTGGAAATCCGAGAATGTTTTTTTGATAAAATTAGTTTTGTGTTTTTGTTCCTTTGTTGATTCTTATTTTGTTACAAGATTGATTATTTGATCTTGATGATATTGTATGCCTCTAGTTTGAATTAGAGAGATCTTGTATCCATTGTTGATTATAGTGGAGATTTAAGTTGTTTAAAGGTCATGTGGTTTTCCACTCGTAGTTTAAGATATTTCTCTACGTTAAAGAGTGTTCATGTTCTTGATTGTGTTTGATGATTATTGTCTTCGTAGTTACTAATTTTAAAAGAGGTTATGTTTTTGTTATTTCGCTGTGTGTTATCTTCCAACCAGCCTAAGTTTGAACAGTTTAAAAATTTGGAGCCAAGTTAAATCGCTTTTATTCATGCTTGAGTGATCCAAAGTCAAGTTCGCGCACACCCAATTCGTTCACATGTTTAAACTCAACAAGAAAATATTCAATTCAGTTCGCGTCCACAAAACATTCTGGTTTTGTGAAGTACTCCATAAGAAAGCTAAAAACGAGCACCAACATTGGCAAATAGAAGTAAATATGCATCGAAGTCATATGAAGCATACTTTTTTTTTGTTTTTTGTTTTTTTTTGTTTTTTGTTTTTGACACTCTTCTTTGGACTAAAAGCAAAAAGAGCTCTTAACTAAAAGGGCTCCCCGATCACAACAGAATTTCATAAGCCAGCCAACTCGAAAGCTGAGAAAAATAACATTCAGAAGATAGTTTAGTTTGATAATTCAAACAACCAGTTCTTGAAATAGGATATATTTCCCAATTTATTCACCACCACCGTACATAAGTAACACGAACGCTTGGAGAACTCTTGCTTAAGAACTACCTACAGGCCACGTTCAGTATATTCACATCCAGAATCATCGGTGCAATAGCAACCTCCTTGAGGTGGACACCAGGTGTCATCCACGCAAACAATGTTGGGACATGGTACATCATAGGCAGCGCAGTAGCCATTCTCTCCACAATAACAACCTTTAGGACAAGTGTAATGATTGATGCACCCAATTTCTGGACATGAATCTCCTTCTACTATCTTTCTAGACATAAAGACGTTGGAAAAACCCGCGCTTTTGCCGGCTTCATTTGCTCTTCCACCCCCGACATGGGACGCAGCTGCAGAAACCAATATTATCAATCATTCATATCAATTTAAAACACAACTACCTTCTACGATGCAATGTTTATCAAGTGTAATGAAGCAGAGACTAGAGAGAGAGTAACCTGAGGTGATGAGAGAAAATAGCAAGAATATGATCAAATTTGACATTTTCTTTTGCATTGTCAGAGAAAATGGGAGTGGTCACACAATGTGGAGGCCAATTCCCATATAAAAAAAGTGGAGTCATGAAGACCAATTCCCATATAAAAACACAGTGGAGTCATGAAGACCAATTCCGCTTATGGTTGCAGGCATTCCATCTCTTGTCTTGAATAATCAGAGTGTATGACTGCAAGGAAGACGTAATCTTTCTATATTGTCTTCGTTTTGATTGTAATATATTATGTAGCGCCCCGCTCCCGAACCCTAGCATCGCGAACAGTGTATTCGCCGTATCTCGCTAAGGAGAATACAAGGCGTCGAATCAACTTCTTACATGTCGAGAATGACGTAGGAACTTTTTTCGCATAAATGTAATTATAACTTAAATTAAACTCAAATAACATCGTTACAATACTAAATAAAATTCTTGTAATAAAAGTACTAAAGAAGTCTGTGAAGATCCCAAAAGATAAATAAGAAACAAACAGCTGTAGAGTCCCCTCATGTCCTAGATGCAGCTATCAGCCGGCCCACTCGGCTATGTCCGCCCCGTCTTCAACAAAGATATGCTCGTAGTCCTTATCCGGCTCACCTGAGAAAGTAGGGGTGAGTGACAAAAATCACCCAGTAGATGCCCTCCTCAAACCAATACAAAAATCACATACCAAAATGATATAACCACATAGCACATAAAAAGGATATCACATGAACATAGAATACAATAAGTACGGAAATAAAATACTCCACATAAAAATGCTCAACTAAGTGATGCATGTCTTCACCCACGTGTTACGCGCAACGAGAATCGTCACACAATATGGTCCTATACCTATTTGCAATGCATGATCCCGGGATTGACTGGATGCCTGTAGTCCGTACACTACAATCCACCCTAACCGATGTCCGTGGCTCGTACACCACGATCCACCATAACCGAGTGCTCATGGTCCGTACATCACAACCCACTCCACTCGAGCGTCTGAGACCCGTACATCTCAACCCGCTCTAAATGTGATGCACGTGCTATGAATGCAATAACAAAGTCGCCTGGGGCCCTTATGCCCATCCTCACCATCTCCGGCATTCAATATTTGGTTTTGTAAATTTTTTGAATAGTGAAAAGTTATTATTTATCACCACCCGTATTTTTCTTTAGCTTATACAAATTTTTTAGAATTTTCTACTATTCTCTATTTTTTCTTATTTAATTCTATTTATTACTATGCATTTTTAATTACTTTATTTACCAAAATTCAGAAATCAAGTAAAAATAATTTAATTTTAACCTTTTATATTTTCTGGAATTTATTTAGAATTTTATGGTGTTTAATTTTATTTTTCAAGAATTTAAAATTATTTAATTTACAATTTCTAAATATCAAGAAATTATTAAATTAAATAATCAATCAATTTGTTTTTTTTCAACCGGGCAAAAATCCGGCCCTGTACTGTTTCCTGGCCCGGCCCGCTGTTGGGCCCGCCCACCAGCAGCCCTAGTTTTTTTATTTAATTAAATTGATGGGCCGACCTGCCTTCGGTCCGGCCCGCTGGCCATCCGGCCCGGCCCGTTAACCGGACTGCCTGCCCGCTGAATCAAATTCTTTTTTATTTAATTCATTATTAGGACAGATCCTGCAGCCTGTCGGCCTAGACCCGTCACCGCTGGCAGACCAGCCCAAGCGTCGCCTTTCTTTTTTTCTAAAATTTCTGTAGTCGGAGCGTGCGTCTTAGCCCACGTGTGAGGCCCAGTCTCAGCCGCTTCCAACGGCGAGTGTGGCACACGCGCCACCATTCCAGGTCACATTTTTTCTTATTTCCAAGCTATATAAACCTATTCTAAGGCCAACACTATTTTAAGAGCCTAGTCATGAGGAAATTACACTCTTTTTTATTCAAACTTTAAACCCTTTTCATCCATTCAAGAACACATAGATGAAATACAACTTCTACACATCCAAAGATCATACCTTTTCAAGAAAGCAAATATCATGCCGCCATATAAACATTAAAAAACAATAAAACTCACAACGAATCAAATATCATGCCTTCATATAAACAATTAAAAGCCACAAAACATATAAAATATACATTAAGGCATGCTTGAATCATACCCATTTGAGGGAAAAAAGGCACCTACCTTAGAGAAACGATTAATTTGAGTAAAATAAAGGGGAAGGTGGAATGTTTAGGGTGGAATGGCTAGCCCCTCTTCTTTCTTTCCTTTTTCTTTCCTCTCCTTCCCAAGCTTGAACTTTTTTTTTCTTTTCTTCCTGCTGCAACCGACGGCTTCTTTGGGATGGGGAGAGGGAGAGATGTTGTTTATGATGGCGGAGAGGAGATAGAATTTGATAGGAGAGTGATTTAGGAGTTGGGATATGATTTGATTAGTTTAAGATTGAATTTTAATTATAGCCAACAATTATCCCTTAATCCCCCCTCACACGGCACTTACACACACAAGCACATATTTAATTTTTCATTATTTATTTCATTTGTCACTTTCTTTTTTTTCCTTTAAATTTTTTTGTTAAAACATTCTACCCTCCTTATAAGAGATTTCGTCCTTGAAACTTGACGTACCTTAACCAAAAAGATGTGGATATCTCTCTTGCATCTGCTCCTCGAACTCCCAAGTTGTCTCCGCTCCGTATGATTGGTCCACTGAATTTTAACATAAGGGATGACCCAGTGTTTTAATACCTGGTTCTTGCGATCCATGATCCTGATAGGAGTCTCCTCATATGTCTTGTCCGGTCGAATCCTCAAAGGTGGCACATCTAGAACATGGCTCGGCTCTGGAACATATCTCCTCAGCTGAGAAACATAAAATACGCTTTGTACTTGGACCAAGGCAGGGGGTAATGCCACTCGGTAAGCCAAGGTACCGACCCTTCTCGAGTACCTCATATGGACCAATGTAGTGATACCTCAACTTACCTTTCAAACCAATTCATGTAACCCCCTTCATGGGCAACACTCTCAAATAGACCTCGCCCACGACGAACTCTAGAGGACGTTTCCTTGAATCAGCCCAACCCTTGCTCCTGTCTTGAGTAACCTTGAGGCTATCATGGATCAAATTCACTCTTTCTTTGGTTAGCTCAACCAACTCAGTACCGGTAATAACACGCTCACCGACCTCGTCCCAATGAATAGGAGACCTGCACTTATGTCCATAAAGTGCCTCAAAGGGTGTCATGCCTATGGTTTTGTGGTGACTATTGTTGTAGGAGAACTCAATTAACTTGATCATAACATCCCAGTTCTCCTTGAAGTCCAATGCGCACGCTCTCAACATATCTTCTAAAGTATGAATGGTCCTCTCAGACTGTCCATCTGTCTGCAGATGAAAAACAATGCTCAACTGTAGCTCCGTCCCCAACCTTCTCTGACAAGCTACTAGAATCGGGAAGTGAACCTGGGGTCATGGTTTGGGATGATACTGACCGGGACTCCATGAAGACTAACAATATTGTCGATGTACAATGTTACCACCTCTCCAGGGTCACATCACTTGGCACAGGTAGAAAGTGGGCAGACTTCGTCAATCGATCAACAATCACCGGATCATGTCATTGCCGTTTCTTGCTTAAGGGAGCCCTACAACAAAATCCATCGTCACGTGTTATCTCTTCCACTTCGGTATCTCCAACGACAACATCAAACCTCCCGAACTCTGATGCTCTGCCTTAACCTGTTGACAAATGAGGCACCTCTTAATGAACTCGGTGATGTGTCTCTTCATACCACTCCACCAATAATGCTTCTTTAGATCATTATACATCTTTGTATCACCTGGATGAATCGACAACTTCGAATTGTGTGTTTCTTTCAATAGCTCTTTTCTTAGGTCCTCAACATTAGTCACACACAACCTTCCTTGGTACCAAATAATTCCATCATCATGAACTTAAAAGCCTTCAATCAGACTGGTCAACATCCTCTCTCGGATATCTCTAAGCATCACATCCTCCTTAATCCGCTTAATCAGAGATGGTGTAGTAACCAAGACCGCCTGAACATTAGTAGTGGAATCAACAATGTCATGATCAAACTCTGTCATCTCTTTCTCCACTGCCGTCTGTCTGGCGTGATTAGACTTTCTACTCAATGCATCTGCAACTCGGTTTGCCTTCCTCGGATGATGTCTGATGGTCATGTCATAGTCTTTCAGTAGCTCAAGCAATCTCCTCTGACGCATGTTCAACTCTTTCGGTGTGAATAAATACTTCAAGCTCTTATGATCGGTGAAGACTTTGCACTTTACACCGTATAGATAATGGTGCCAGATCTTTAGCGCAAACACCACCGCTGCTAACTCCAGATCATAAGTTGGGTAACTTTGTTTATATTGCTTCAACTGTCTCGAAGCATATGCGATAACCCTATCATCCTACATTAACACACACCCTGCAACGAAAATGTTAGGCTAAAGTCTATATGTACACAATGTTAAGTTGAAATTCATATACATATACCTAGCCCATTCTTCGAGGCGTCACTGTAGATGACAAACCCTTTGGTGACGGAGGGTTGTGCCAATACTGGTGCAGTCGTTGACCTCTGCTTTAACTCCGCAAAACTTTTCTCACACTTGAAGGTCCATAGGAATTTGGCCTTTTTCTGAGTCAGTCGACTCAGAGGTGGTGCGATACTCAAAAATCCCTCCATGAATTTGCGATAATAACTGGGAAGGCCAAGAAAAATACGTACCTCAGTGACATTAGTAGGTCGGGGCCATTCCGTAATCACCTCTATCTTGTTTGGGTCAACAGAAATGCCCTTCTCAGAAATCACGTGGCCCAAGAAAGTCACACTCTTTAACCATAACTCGCACTTACTGAAATTTGCATACAACTTCTTCTTCTTAAGGATCTCCAATACCTCTCACAACTGTTCGGTATGTGTCTCCTCATCGAGCGAATACACCAAGATGTCGTCGATAAACACTACCACGAATCGATCCAACTGCTCCCTAAATATTGTGTTCATCAAATCCATAAAGGCCGCAGGTGCATTCGTTAGTCCAAAAGGCATTACAAGAAACTTGTAGTGCCTATATCGAGTGCATAATGCCGTCTTTGCTATATCCACCACCTTAATCCCCAAATGATGGTATCCTGATCAGAGGTTAATCTTCGAGAATACTCTGTCACCCTTCAACTAAGCAAATAGATCGTCGATCCTCGGTAGTGGATATTTATTATTTATCGTGATCTTATTAAGCTCACGATAGTTGATGCATAGCCTCATAGTACCGTCCTTCTTCTTCAGAAATAATACTGGTGCTCCCCTGGGCGAAAGACTAGGCCTGATGAACTTCCTGTCCAGCAACTCCTACAACTGCTCCTTAAGCTTCTTTAACTCGGCTGGTGCCATCCTGTATGGCGCCTTCGAGATCGGTTCGACTCTGGGTATAAGATTGATCTCGAACTCTACTTCTCTATCCGGTGGTAACCCTGGCAGCTCATCAGGGAAGACATCCTTAAATTCTCATACTACCAGAATGTCCTCAATCGATGTAGTCTCAGCACTGGCATTTAAAGCATAAACAAAAAAAAACCCTCAGCTCCTTTCTTCAATGCTCGAGAAGCCTGTGCTACAGTCATATAGATCTTCCTGGATGACTTCTTCAACTTGACATCCACTTGGAAGATGGTTTCTTGCTTATCCTGCGTCTGCATGCGGACCTGCCTCTAACGGCAGTCGATAGTAGCATGATATCTCGTCAAGAAATCCATGTATAATATAACGTCAAAATCTTGCATCTGGATCGGAATTAGGGTCGCAGAGAACTCCAGCTCATTAATCTCCAACTGGCATTCCTTGTACTGATAACAGGATACTAGCACCAGATTGCCAGCGACTTGAACACGATAAGGGATCTCAAGACGTTCTGGTGGAATACTCAAGTTCTTGATGAATCTCTAAGTAATGAACGAGTGGCTGGCACCACTATCGAACATAACATAGGCTGGGACTTGGTTAATTAATATCTCCCCTATCATGTTCAGGATTATGCATACAGCATAAATTGTCAAAACGAAGGGAAATACTTGATTAAAATTGTAAAATTTGAAATTGCTTAAATTAAACATGTAACTATGTCTCCGACCTCCTGTAGCTCAGCGTCTGTCATGACATGCACACGAGTGTTGGTCTTCCCTTTTCCTCTCTGCTGCATCTGATTCTGTGGAAGAGGAGGTGCTTGTGCTGATGTAGGACACTCTCTAGCATAATGTCCCTGTTTACCACAGTTGTAACAAACCTTCGGAGCCCTCTAACATTGACCTGTATGCGAACGGCCACACTGTGTACATAACGGAGGTGGCGGTCCAACTGCCATAAGTGGCTGCACCGCCGTCGCGGTGGGACCCTCAATCGCCAATGGTCGTGTCGCCGATCTTTGTCCCTGCTGTGGTGGTCTGAAAAATCACCTGGTCGGGTGGCGCCGTGGAATCTTCAGCCATCTCCCAAATCTCCCAGAACGGAACTCCTCTCGCGCTCTCTTAGCCCTGTTGACTGCTGCAACCCTCTCGAGATCACCCTCGACCTCAAGGCACACTCCAACAACTTCTCAAAAGTGGTAGGCCGGGCGCAAATGATCAATGACTAGATGCGAGAACTCAAGCCGGTCTTGAACTTCAGCATCTTCGCCCTCTCGTTATCCATGATGGCGGGCATGTATCTTCCAAGTTCATGGAACCTCTCAGAATACTGGTCCACAGTCATGGACCCCTGTGTTAGAAGCTGAAACTCCGTCATCCTCCTTTGAATGGCACTCTTAGGAACGTAGTGCCTCTGATACTCCTCCCTAAACTAGGTCCAAGTCGGCGGTGGAGTCAGTCTGCATGCCACACCATGCCACCATTCTTCTGCATTACCCTCTAAGAACGGTACGACAACATCAACCTTTAGGCCATCTGGAACCTGCAGCAACCTCAACTGCTCAGACACATTCTTGAGCTAGATCTCTGCCTCCTCTAGCTGGGTGATACCCCTAAACATAGGTATCTAGGAGTTCTGCATCTCCTGGTAGAAAAATCGAAGCCCCTGAGGTGGTGGTGGCAGTGGCGGTGGCTGTTGTTGATGCTTATGCTGCTGCTGCTGCAGGTGAGCCATCTGCATCTGCTGCTGGTCCACAAACATAGTCAGCGTGGCTAGGGTATCTGCATCGACCTGAGGAATGGTCCCCTGACTCTTCAGATCATCACTATCGTGTCCTCCGTTTCCAGATGGCGGCTCTTGTTGTGGAGGCATTTTTTGGAATTTAAGTTCATGAAACGAATACAGATTAGTCAAGGGTAAGTAGAAAGATTGGATGCTTACAACACGGTAATTAAACAAGGAAAGCTCACCATCGGCACACACCTCCGATAACCCGATCATAACCTAAGTCTAAAATCATCACTTAAGTCTACTTTGTTTATTAGAGCAAAATCGTCATTTTCCAAAAGATCATAACTTATGTCAAGTGATCTAGTTAATCTTGTGTTTCCGAGGCGGATTTGAAGCCTCGGCTCTGATATCACCTATAGTGCCCTGCTCATGAGCCCTAGCATCGGGAACAGTGCACCCGCCGTATCTCGCTAAGGAGAATACAAAGCGCCGAATCAACTTCTTACATGTCGAGGATGATGTAGAAATTTTTTTTGTAGAAACGTAAGTTATAACTTAAATTAAATTCAAATGACATTGTTACAATACTGAATAAAATTCTGGTAATAAAAGTACTAAAGAAGTTTGTAAAGATCCCCAAAAGATAAATAAGAAATAAACAGCTATACAGTCCCCTCATGTCCTAGATGCAGCTATCAGCCTGCTCACTCAGCTATGTCCGTCCTGTCCTCAGCAAAAATATGCTCGTAGTCCTTATCTGGCTCACCCGAGAAAGTAGAGGTGAGTGATAAAATTTACCAGTAGATGCCGGTCTCAAATCAATACAAAACTCACATACCAAAATAATATAACCACATAACACATAGAAAGGATATAACATGAGCATAGAATAAAATAAGTGCAGAAATAAAACACTCCACATAAAAATGTGCAGCTAAGTGATGCATGTCTTCACCTACATGTCACACGCAACAAGAATCATGTCATGCAATATGGTCCTATACCTATATGCAATGCATAATCCCAGGATTGACTGGATGCCTGTAGCGTGTACACTACAATCCACCCTGACCGATGCCCGTGGCTCGTACACCACGATCTACCATAACTAAGTGCTCATGGCCTGTACATCACAATCCACTCTACTCGGCGTTTGAGACCCGTACATCTCAACCTGCTCCAAATGCAATGCACGTGCTATGAATGCAATAAAAAGTCGCCTAGGGCCTTTACGCCCATCTTCACCACCTGTGGCACTCAATATTTGGTTTCGTAAATTTTTTGAATAGTGGAAGGTTATTATTTATCACCACCCGTATTTTTCCTTAGCTTGTATAAATTTTCTAGAATTTTGTACTATTTTCCATTTTTTTCTTATTTAATTCCATTTATTACTATTTTTTAATTAATTAAATTTACAAAAATTCAGAAATTAAGTGGAAATAATTTAGTTTTACCCTTTTATATTTTCTGGAATTTATTTAGAATTTTATGGTATTTAATTACATTTTTCCGAAATTTAAAATCATTGAATTTACTATTTCTAAATATCCAGAAACTATTTAATTTATTAATCAATTTCTTTTTTTTTCAACAGGGCCAAAATCTGGCCATGTCCTTTTTCCTGGCCCAGCCCATGGGTAAGTCCGCCTGCCAGCTGCCTTTGTTTTTCTTTTTTTATTTAATTAAGTTAAAGGGTCGGGCCGGCCTTAAGTCCGGCCTGGCCCGTTGGCCGGCATGCCTGCCCACTGAATCAATTTTTTTATCTAATTCATTATTGGGCTTGGTCCTACAACCTGTCAGACAGCCGGCCCGTCTGCATTGGCAGATCAGCCCAAGCGCTGCCTTTCTTTTTCGGGCCGGCCCTTATGCACTGGCAGACCAGCCCAAGAGCTGCCCTTCTTTTTTTTAAAAAAAATTCTGCAGTCGGCGCTGGCGTGAGAGGCTCAGCAGCTTCCAGCGGTGCATGTGCCCCATTCCAGCCGGTTTTTCAATTCCAGATCACATTTTTCACTATTTCCAGGCTATACGAACCTATTCTAAGGCCAACACAATTTTAAAGAGCCTAGTCATGAGCAAATTACACCCTTTTTGATTCCAACTTTAAACCCTTTTCATCCATTCAAGAACACATAGATGAAATACAACTTCCACACATCCAAAGATCATACCTTTTCAACAAAACAAATATCATGCCTTCATATAAACAATTAAAAACAACAAAACGCTTAACGAAACAAATATCATGCCTTCATATAAACAATTAAAAGTCACAAAACACATAACATATACATTGAGGCATGCTTGAATCGTACCTATTTGAGGGAAAAAAAGGCGCCTACCTTGGAGAAACGATTAATTTGAGAAAAATAAAGAGGAAGGTGGAATGGCTAGCCCTCTTCTTTCTTCTTCTTCTCTCTTTCCTTTTTCTTTCCTCTCCTTCCCAAGTTTGAATGTTTTCTTTTCTTTTCTTCCTGCTGCAACCGACGGCTTCTTTGGGGCGGAGAGAGGGAGAGATGTCGTTTATGATGGGAGAGAGGATATAGAATTTGGTAGGGGAGTGATTTAGGGGTTATGATATGATTTGATTAGTTTAAGATTGAATTTTAATTATAGCCAACAATTATCCCTTAATCCCCCCTCACACGGCACTTACACACACAAGCACATATTTAAATTTTCATTATTTATTTCATTTGTCACTTTCTTTTTTTTTCTTTAAATTTTTCGGTTATAACATATTATTATATCTTTAATATAAGAAACATGCTGCCACAATGCATCCACATTTAAGTATAACCAAAAGCGGCAAACATTTTAAATAAGCATTGCAGGTGATATAAAATTGTATCATTGAATTTTTCTTGCATTTTATACATAAAAGTTTACATCCAGCTTGCTCTATTTGGAGTTTTATATTGACCTGCACATTTTATATTGAATTGACAGTTAACTATCTTTTAAGATTGTTATATAATAGAAATAATTGGAATGCCAGCATACAAACATATGTTAAATATTCTCAAGCAGCTGTCGGTTCTAGCAAAGAAAAGCACCCACGTGAGTCGTTTACTGTCTAACGACAAAACTTTCAATCTAGCTGACCAAGCTTTGAACGTTAATTTAGGAAAAGAATTTGTCGGGTTTCCACTTGTTTTTTTTCCTTTTAAAGAAAGACAGACTCACCCACTGACATTATTTTATTTCGTGATATTTATCATTTAAAAAAAAAACATTTCATGATAACTTTGTTTTTGACAATGGTAACTGGGGAAGAAGATTTGACTTCGCCATCCCATACACGATGGAAAACGATTCTGGTAATTAAAGCAGTCTGGAAGATAACTGTTAGAGCATTGCTCAGTCTACTGTTGATAAAGTTGCCGATTTGACCTGTCGGCCTGACCTCACTGTCGAGCTTAACTCGAAAGTCCACTGACCTAACTATCGATGATTTGAACTTACCTGTTAGCTGACCTGACCAGATTGTCGAGCTCAGCTCGGCAGATTTGAAACGCTGATTACGGCTTACTAGATATGATTGTAGACATCCAGTCTAATCAAATATCACATATTACATAAGTTTATCGTGTACATAAATGTAGAGATATGATAGCATTTGTATTGATGTTTTATTGATCTCTTTAGCTACATATTAGCACAAACTGCTCCCTTGTATTTCCTATAAATTGACAGACAAATGAATAGAAAAACTCAGAGTTTTGAGTTGCCAAAAGTCTTTGTACAAATCCATTTTACATGGTATCAGAGCCAGCACTGGCTTTCGCTTGCTGATCATCTTCCTTCAGAGACTCTTCTCCCCAACCATGGCAGACGAATCCTCTTCCTCTTCTTCGCAAACCACGACAACTGAATCCCCTAACAAGAAAATTATATCTCCGTATGGTCTGCACTCAGTGATCAACCTGGGTCTCTCATCGCTCATGTCCAACTCACATGATCAAATTATGAATAATGGGCAAGGGCCAATCATGGGTCCTTGCTCACCTGACGAAAATGTGGATTCCTCTATGGAACCATAACTCAACCTGCTGATGGGTCTCCCGACATGCCAGATTGGGAGCCTGTCAATTCAATGATTGTGGCATGAATTTTGAACACGATTGAGTCCAGCCTGCATTCTATTATTTCTTACTCAGAGAACGCTAAGGAATTATGGGAAGACATTAAACAGCGTTTGCTGTTATGAATGCTCCTCGCGTGCAGCATTTAAAGAAAGCACTCGCAAATCACAAACAAATTAAATCATGACATATTATGACAGATTGAAGAAACTCTGAGATGAGTTGAAAGACTATGACGACATCCCAATGTGCTCCTGCAACAGTTGTAAATGTGATCTGCAACACACACTCAGTCGCCGCAAAGAGGCTGACCGAGTTCATCAGTTCCTCATGGGACTCGATGAACATACCTATAGAACAGTTCGCTTGTCTATTCTCAGTCAGGAACCTCTTCCCACCACAGGGTCTATTACATGGTGGTTCAAGAGGAAAGCTTGGATTCTATTGCACTCGTAGAAGACAAGCGTGAATCTATTGCCTTTGCCCTGACAGTGACAAGAAAGTCAGGTGCTGACAGGAAGAAATTCAAATCTGCGGTGATATGCACACACTATCGCGGGAAGGGACATGAGGCCAGCGAATATTTTCAAGTCATTGGTTATCCTGACTGGTGGGATGACCGACCTAAAGGACAACTCAAGACTAAAGGACCTGCACATCTGACATCCTCTCTACCCAAGGTCATAGGCAGTGCTGCACAAATGGCAACTGCCCCATCAAAGGTGTCTTCCAACCCGGACAATGCACATGGAGGTGCAAAGATTTTGGCTGACCTCTCCATAGCCGAGCTAAGCTCACTCCTCCGAGCTCTTAATGCACATAACCAAACAACTCCAGAACGCTTGAGTGGTAATCCTACTGACTCTTTTTGGATTATCATTTGGTTAACACCCAGTTCGGCCAAAATATTAAAATTTTCTGTATTGACAATGGAACAAAATTCTTACCACTAATCCCTTTCTTTGCCGACCAAGGTGTGATACATCATACCTCCATTCGATATACACCCCAACAAAATGGAAAAGTAGAACGTAAACATTGGCACATCCTCAATGTGGCAAGAACACTCCTACCTCCCAACCACAACCACCTCTGAGTTTTCGGCAGTTTGTGTTACGTTCACAATGATCAATGGCATGGTGACAAGTTCCAACCATACAGTCGTAAATGTATCATGGTCGGATACTCCTTTTGAAAGAAAGGATGGACTATATACTACCTGGATACTTGTGAATTCTTTGTTTCCCGAAACATCACTTTCGCCGAGACCACATTTCCATTTGTCAGTAGCTCTTCCTCTGTTTCATCCCTATTTTTTGAGTTTTTACCCAACAACTCTTGCATCATTGAAACACCTCTGCCACTACCAGATTTACCTCCTTCCTCACCTGTGCTCATCTCAAATGAACTAAGTCCATCACCCCAGCCCAACTCGTCCGACCAAAACCCAACACCTGAGCTCAGTACGGACAAACAGACTTCAACACTAGAGCTCAACTTGGCAGAACAAACTTCAATTCCTGAGCTGACCTCTTCAGCTCATCCATCACCTCTTTGACCTCAACTCGGCCGAGGATAATGCGTCAAGAAACTTCCCTAAGATTGGCACATTACGACATCAATGCTGTTCAAATCCAGCCCTTCGCCCACATCACCTACACCGACTGTTTCCTTAGGGACTCCCTACTCTCTCACCAATTTTCTTAGTAATCATCGATTTTTCTCCATCTTCTTGTGGTTATCACCTCGAGCACACAACTAGACTTTTACTTGAATGTAGCACGAGATCCTAACTGGCGTGCTTCCATACGCGAAGAGCTACAAGCTTTTGAGGACAATCGAACCTGGACTTTAGAGGAGCTACCTCCTGGGAAACGTGATATCGGCTGTAAATGGGTGTACAAGGCCAAACACAACTCAGATGGGAGTATTGACCGCTATAAAGCTAAGCTGTTTGTGCACAAAAATCGTCAGATTGAGGGACTTGACTATACTGAAACTTTTTCTCCCACCACAAAGGTGGTTACAGTTCGTGTACTCTTGGCTCTAGCGGCTACTCGGCGGTTTTCTACATGTCAGATGGATGTCAAAATGCATTTCTTCATGTTGATCTTGATGACGAAGTCTATATGAAACTACCCTCTGGGTTCACAGCAACCTCACCGTGCACTGTCTGTTGCCTGCGCAAATCCTTATATGGTCTTAAGCAAGCCCCTCGATGTTGGTTTGCCTTGCTCTTTTTTGCTTTGCGCTCTTATGGTTTTTTCAGTCCTATTCGAATTATTCGTTGTTCAGTTATGCTCGTGTTCATATTCATATTTATATCTTGATCTATGTTGACGATCTCATACTTGTGGGCAATGATTCTCAAGAGATGGAGGTTGTTAAAACTTATCTAAGTACCTGCTTTCATATGAAGAATCTTGGTCCTTTGAAATGTTTCCTCGGACCTAAGGTCGCTTGCAGTGCAGCAAGTATATTTGTATCCCAGCGTAAGTATGCTCTGGATATTATTGTAGATTGTGGCTTGCTTGCTTCAAAGCCCGCCTTCATACCCTTAGAACAACAACATTAGTTGGCTCATCCACAAGATCTCTTCTGGAAGATCCACTATCATGTCGACGTCTCATTGGTTGCTTGATTTATTTATCTGTTACCCAACTCGAGCTCTCTTATGTTGTACACATGCTAGCTCAGTTTATGCAATCACCTCGGCTTGACCACTAGCATGCTGCTCTACATGTTGTTTGGTATCTCAAAGGCAGTCTGGGCCAATGGCTTCTCTTCCCGAACACCAATGACCTTCGATTAACTACCTACTATGACTCGGATTGGGCAAGCTGCCCCCTTACTCGACGTTCTCTTTCCTCCTATTTCATTCAACTTAGAATAACATCCATCTCATGGAAGACTAAAAAGCAACACGCTATCTCTCGTTCCTCTGCCGAGGCAGAATATCGTGTCATGATCTACACTACTTGTGAGCTGAAGTGGCTGCTTGACCTTCTTCATTTTCTTAGCATTCCTCACTCAGCCCATGTTACCCTATTCACTGATCGCCAGTCTGTATTGCATCTTACTCACAATCTTGTTGTTCACGAACAAACTAAACACGTTGAAATTGATTGTCACTTTTTTTGGGGTGCCATCTTAGATGGCCAAATCCACCCCATTCATGTCTCAACGACACATCAACTTGCAGACATCCTTACAAAATCTATTGGGACTCACAAGTTTCATTTCTTGTTGTCCAAGTTGGGTTTTGCCAACCTTCACGCACCAACTTAAAGGGGGTGTTAGATCTTAGCTCAGTCTATTATTGATAAAGCTACCAACCTGGCCTGCTGACCTGACCTCACTGTCGAGCTTAGCTCAGAAGTCCACTGACCTGACTGTCGATGATCTGAACTTACCTGCTAGCCGACCTGACCTGAATGTCGAGCTCAGCTCGGCAGATCTCAAGCTTTGATTATGGCTGACTAGATATGATTGTAGATATCTAGTCTAATCAAATATATCCTATTCATTGAGTTTATCATGTACATAAATATAGAGATATGATAATATTTGTATTGATCTTGTATTGATCTCTTTAGCTATAGATTAGCACAAATTGCTCCTTTGTATTTCATAGAAATTGATGGATAAATGATTAGAAAAACTCAGAGATTTGAGTTGTCAAAAGTCTTTGTGCAAATCCATTTTTACAATAACGCTATGGTGTCATACAAGGGGATCCTTGTGTTTTAGGTACTCAGCTAATATGGCTAAGGGAAATTAAACATAACACTATATGATTATTGAGGATGCATAGGTACGTGTAAATTGGTTAAATAACTATCAGACACTTATGGACCAATAAGATAAAAAGTAACTATTATAAAATTGATGGTCAGTTAGTAACTAATAAACACTTACGAGTCAATAAGATAAAAACTAAGGCTAGTAGTTGTAACCGCTCCTTGTGTAACCGCTCCTTTTTAGTAATCACCGTAAAGTCAGTTTTCGCCGGCCACCGGCCATTGGATCATCATCAGCGTCAGAAAATGGAGATTAATCTCCAATCAGAGGTGGGTGAGAGGTCTATTAAGGAAATGGATCAGCTTGTGAGTGTTATGCCCCGCACCCTCCGTAAAACAATTAGAGGATAAAAAGAATATTAAATGTGATTAATGACAATTAATAGAAATAAATTTAGAGTTGAATACTAGATTTATTAGTAGTTATTAAGGGAATAAATGATAGAATTAAGTAGTATTTAATTTAGAATTGAATATTAGAATTTTATTGTTTAAGATAAATAAGATAATAGGATATAATTTAGAAACTCAAATTCCATCCTTTTCCATATCAAAACTGACAGAACGCCAGTTTCTGACTCAGTTTATCAGAAAACCGAGGCTCCTTCTTCCCCCTAGGCGATTCCATCTCTTCTCCAACCCTAGGTGAAGATTCTTCAAGATCTTCAATCCAATCCTCGCATGTTCTCCGATTCTTCTTCGAGTAATCACAGGCAAGTAATCTACTTATAAGTTCCTACAATTTGCGAAAGAAAAAGGCGTATTTTTGATATCAAATTGGATCACCATGAAGTAGTTTCTTTCCGTGAATCTATATGTGATTTATGTGTTTTGGTTTTGAGATTTGGCCGCTATTTGGTTGAAATCATTATTGAAGTTGTTGATTATGTGAGAACATGTAAAACCCAAACCCCATGAACCCTATTTTTGTGCTATTTTCGGATGGAGGGAGAGGGGAGTGAAAAAGGTGAGATTTTGGGTTTGTTTTGATGAAGATTTAAGCGTTAGGGTTAAATCTTTGATGAGTACGTGAAAGGTGTTGTTTTTGGTGAATTAAGGGTGGATTACTAGAGAGGAATAGGCTTGGAAGGGTTGGAAGGAAGTTGTGTTTGATTTAGGGATTTGGATCTGCAGTTTCTACAGAAATCGCAGTGAAAATTCTAGAGAACGTTGACATCGATCGATCGACGTCAGAGGCTGACGTTACATCGATCGATCGATGTATAGAGAGTGAGAGACTGATGTGTTCCAGATGTACGTGGATCGATCGACATAGGATGAGTGAGAGATCGACATGCCTCAGATAGACGTCGATCGATCGACGTAGGTTGAGTGAGAGATCGACGTGCCTCAGATGGACGTCGATCGATCGACGTCAGGGTATGACGTCCATCTGTTTTGTGGGAAAATAATGAAATAAAGAAGGAAGCTAGGGGATCCTTTGGGTGACCTTAGGGACTTCTTAGGACCTGATTGAGGTTAGTCTAAGTCTTGGGAACACGACTTAAGATGGTGAATCAACGGTGGAGACTTCGTAGGGTATTTGAATTGGACTTCAAAGTGAATGACCTAAGGGGTTAGGAATGAACGTATGAGGCTCTACAAAGTTCAAAAAGTGGAATGTGAGGGTTCCTACATTATCCTTTGGGTTCTAGAATGAATGTTTAGGTGATGTTGACTTGTCGGAAAGGATACGCTCGAGTGTGTGAATGAGGTGAGTCTCGAATGATTGATTGACATTTGAATATGATTGAATGATGAGAAGTCGTGCATTTTTGCATCATGGCACTTGCATTTGCATTATGTTTTGATAAGAGCTGTGCCTCGGCATATGGTATAAAGTTTGCGAAATGAGCTGAGATGTGTTACAGGGTATAAAGACAAGTTGTAACCATCAGACGGTATAAAGTGAGCTGTAATGTGTCATAGGGTATAAAGACAAGCTGTGGCACATTACAGGGTATAAAGTTAAGCTGTGGTGCGTCACAGGGTATAAAGACAAGCTGTGGCCCAGCACAGGGTATAAAGTTACGTGACCAGACATTGTGACATGCATAGCATCGTTTTTTGAAAAGTGAAGCATAACAATTTGTGATTGTGTAGTGTAGTGCATATTTTGAACTGTCATGCATCACATGAGTCGTTACGGTGTGATTGATTGTAACTAGATTGTTATTGAACTGTTAAATGCGTATGAATTACTGTTCTTGTTCTGTTATGCTTTTAGTCTATATTCTTGAAGTTATACAAGACATGTGCCCCATCACCCCTTGATTTAGATATTACTCATGTCTTGCCATGTGTTGATTCCGTATGTCTTATAAGCGGGTTACTTGCTAGCGTTTTTCGCTAAGGGTACTACCGTTGTTTTGCAGATGAGCCCAGTTATGACATGATTTTCATAGAAAAAGATGGCAAGTGGGCCGAATGGGATGCTTAGAGTGCTTGTTGGGGGATAGTCAAGACTATTTCTAGTTGTTTCAGTTTCTTTCATTCGTTGAGGATTTAGTTGGTTGTAAGCACAAATAATCTTTTGTAAACACTTACATCTTAAAGTACGTATTTGATGGTTTAGATTTTATTTTGTACATGTCTCCGTACTTATCCTCTTACGTCATTGATGATGTGTACTTAAGAGATGAGACGTTTTGTAGTCTTCTCAGTAAGCTACGACAGGTGCATCGGTTCGGATCTGCTGTCCGGGTTGGGGCGCTACAGGTGGTATCAGAGCCTAGACTTCAGATCTACCTCGGAGACCTAGGTTATGTCATATAGAGTTCTAAGCTATGATTTTGACCCTAAGTTGATCCATAGGTCTAAGTATGTGACCTTAGATATAAGTTTGATTGGATTGGGTGTGTGAGAGCGTGATAAAACTTAATTCACCAGCTTTATTATTCTTTTGGTTTACGAGTTCCGTTCTGTACAACGCATATGGGCTTTCAGGATTATCTTTGGAATTACTGAATGCTAATATGCGTTGATTTTGCAGACAATGCCTCTCAGAAGAGAAAACCAGGGAAATGGTGGTAATGGAAATGACAATCCTCCGCCACCACAAATGGTAATGCCTCAAGCTATAATGGATGCCATAACGGTGATTGCGCAAAGTGTTGCGCAGCAGCAGCACCAACCTCCTCCACCACCACCTCAGCATGGCATAAGGTACATTGGGGAGATGCGAAAGATGCATGCCCCAACCTTTGAGGGGACCACCAAATCCAGAGGTGGCAGGATTCTGGTTGGATGAGGTAGAGAAATGCTTCAAGCTGGTACAAGTGCCTGAAGAACTTAAGGTCGATGTGGCCACGCCTTTACTGAGTGGCAGAGCAAATGCCTGGTGGAATGGTATTCTGCCGAAAATGATCCCTCCTATCTTGTGGAGACACTTTGTTGAGGCTTATAAGGACTATTATGTACCAGAGACTGCCATTTTGGAGAAGATGAGGCAGTTTGACAAGTTGGAGCAAGAAAGAATGTCCATTTCAGATTATGCTGACAGGTTCCACGCCTTGGGGAAGTTCACGCCTATGGTATTGGAAAACAACCGGCTGAAGATGCTCAAGTTTGAGCAAGGTTTGAACTCCCGCATTCGGACAGCTATAGCAGGGTCTAGTCTGAAAACGTTTGAAGAGATGATGGATGCTTGACGATACCAACAAGAGGCCGAGGGATGATAGAAGTGGAAGTAGACCCAGACGTTGGGTCAAGATTCCTAGAAAAGGGCAGACAAGACCGTTTCAGAGGGCACCACAGAAGAGTCAGCCTGATCTTCAGGTGCCCAGAGTGTGACCACATTGTCAGAAAAATCATGTTGGAGAATGTTGAAAGAAGACCGGAGCGTGCTTTAAGTGTGGTAAGACAGGCCACAGGATAAAAGATTGTCCTGAGTGGAAGCAGAAACCACAGGAGGACGCCGGGCCGTACGCAGCAACAAAGGGGTAGGCACAAACCCAATGCGAGGGTACACATCATGACTGACGCTGAAGTGCAAGAGAGCACTGACGTTGTGACAGATACGATTTAAGTTAAATATTAGTTGTTTAAGTTGAATTTTAGTCGTTTAAGTTGAAATTAAATGTGCTATACGTGAAAACCTTTATGTGCTACACTCTGTGTTTAGGTGCGATTCTAGTTAATAAAGTGCCTGCGAACGTATAGTTTGATTGTGGAGCGAGTCACTTGTTCATCTCTAAGCGATTCGTCAAAGGACTTGACTGCCTATCCGAGTGGCTTGAAACCCCCTTTAGGGTGCAGGCAGCTGGTGAACAAGTACTGGTTTCACACCATCAGTACAAAGACTGTGAATTGGAGTTGGATGGGAAGGCGTTTCTCATGACATTGGTCCCAATTGCGACGAGGGATTTCGATGTGATTTTGGACATGGACTGGTTGACTAAGCATCATGCCAACATCGATTGTAGACGTAAACAAGTGACAGTTAAAGATCCCAAAATGAATGAAGTGACCGTTCAAGGGAATGTCAAGTTAACCAAAGCACCGAAGAAGATATACTTGACAGCGATTAAGGCTTTCAAGGCTTTGAAGAAGGGAGCAGAGGGACTTATGGTATATGCGTTGGACGCGAAGCAAGAAGTTCCCTCCATAGATCAGATTCCGGTAATCAATGAATTTAAGGACGTATTTCCAGATGATTTGCCGGGAGTTCTGCCATCAAGAGAAGTGGAGTTCTAGATCAACTTGATCCCTGGAGCCGAGCCTATATCTAAGTCACCCTACAGAATGGCTCCAGCTGAACTTAAGGAGCTAAAGGGGCAACTTCAGGAGTTGTTAGATAAGAAGTTGATTCGTCTCAGTGTGTCACCTTGGGGAGCTCTAGTTCTTGTTTGTGAAGAAGAAAGATGGCAGCATGCGATTATGTATTGATTACCGCGAGTTGAACAAAATCACCATTAAGAACAAATATCCTCTGCCAAAGATTGAGGACTTATTTGATCAATTGAAAGGTGCCCGATCGTTCTCAAAGATTGACCTTCGCCAGGGGTATCATCAGTTGCTCGTGAAAGCAGGTGACGTCCCTAAAACAGCTTTCCGGACTCGATATGGGCATCATGAGTTTTTGGTGATGCCTTTCAGATTGACTAAGCCCCATCAGCTTTTATGGACTTGATGAACACCGTATTCCGAGAACAGTTGGATCAATTCGTGGTTGTGTTCATCGATGATATCTTGGTTTACTCTCCTGATGGACAATCCCATGCAGAACACCTAAGAGTGGTGTTGGAAATTTTGAGGCAACAAAAGCTTTATGCCAAATTCAGCAAGTGTGAATTCTGGCTAAGAAGTGTAGCCTTTCTCGGTCATGTGATTTTGGAGGACGGCATCTCTGTGGATCCTAAGAAGATAGAAGCCATTACTGAATGACCAAGACCTACAAACGTGACCGAAGTCAGAAGCTTCCTAGGCTTGACAGATTATTATAGGAAGTTTGTTGAGGGATTCTCCACAATAGCAGTTCCATTGAGTCGACTTACTCAGAAGAAGACTATGTTTGAATGGACTGCTGAATGCGAGCAGAGCTTTTCTGAGCTCAAGAAGAGATTGACCACTGTCCCGGTGTTGGTGCAACCCTCCAGCACCGACGGTTTCATGATCTATAGTGCTGCGTCCAAGAAAGGACTATGTATGTATATCATTACAACTAATGCATAGTATATACATATGCCAGTCTTAAACTAACTTTTTGTTTATAGGTTGTGTCTTGATACAAAATGGACGAGTTATTTCGTACGCATCGAGACAGTTGAAACCATATGAGCAGAACTACCCGACGCATTTCTTGGAGCTCGCAGCTGTGGTATTTGCTCTTAAGATCTGGAGGCACTATCTGTATGGAGAAAAGTGTGCAGTGTTCACGGATCCCAAGAGCCTGAAATACCTGTTCTCGCAGAAAGAGCTGAATATGAGATAGAGAGATGGCTGGAATTGCTTAAAGATTACGACCTAATCATCAACTATCATCCGGGTAAAGCGAATAGAGTGGCAGACGCGTTGAGCAGGAAGTCTAGCCACGCTAGACAGTCTCCTTTAGAACGAGAGATTGAGGAGTTTGGTCTCGATGTGGTAGATTCAACGGCGAATGTTCTTACGGCCTTATCTATAACCCCAGACTTGGTAGACAGAATCAAAGAAGCGCGGTATGAGGATGCAGCACTGAGAGATCCACGATAAATTGTCTACGGGATCAGTAAAAGATTTCCAGTTGCAAGGGGATGGAAGTCTATGGTTTCAGAATCGGTTATGCGTACCAGATATTGATGAACTTCGAAGGGAATTGCTTCGAGAAGTGCATAACTCGAGAATGTCTATCCACCCCAGGAGCACTAAAATGTATAAGGACCTCAAGGGGAATTATTGGTGGATAGGGATGAAGAGAACTATTGCGGAGTATGTTGATAGGTGTCTGGTGTGCCAACAAATTAAAGCAGAACACCAATGACCTGGTGGTTTGATGATGCCACTTGAGATTCCTGAATGGAAATAGGAGCACGTGACTATGGACTTCGTGATGGGGTTACCCAAAACCAGAAGTGGGAATGAGGTGATTTGGATAATTGTAGATCGCTTTGACAAAGACAGCTCATTTCATAGCTATGCCACATGGTACCTCTTATGAGAAATTGTCCAACATATATGTGGATAACATTGTGAGCTTGCATAGAGTTCCCGTCAGTATTGTATCAGACCGTGATCCCAGATTCACTTCTAAATTTTGGATGGCTTTCCAGAAAGCTATGGGCAGTGAACTGAGGATGAGCACTGCTTATCATGCTCAGACAGATGGACAGTCAGAGAGGACAATCCAAACGTTAAAAGATATGCTGAGGGCGTGTGTTTTGGATTTTAAAGGAAACTGGGATAGTATGCTGAAGCTGATGGAGTTCTCATACAATAACAGACATCACAATGCAATCGGCATGGCACCGTTTGAGGTTCTTTACGGACGCAAGTGTAGGTCCCCGGTTTGTTGGGACGAGGTTAGAGAAATAAAGATCACAGCGACGGAGTTGATCGAACAGACTATTGAGAAAGTGAAAATCATAAGAGAGAGGCTAAGGGTGGCGCAAGATCGCAGTAAGAGTTGGGCCGATACAAAAAGGTGACCCTTGGAGTTTGAGGAAGGTGAAAAGATTTATCTACGAGTTTCACCCACCAAGGCAGTGGCGAGGTTCGGAATGAAGGGCAAGTTAAGCCCTAGATATATTAGTCCTTACGAGGTGCTTGGCAAGGTTGGAGAAAGAACATACCGACTAGCGTTGCCTCTAATCTTATCTCAAGTACACAATGTATTTCATGTGTCTCAACTGAGGAAATACATATCGGACCCGAGCCATGTCCTTGAGGCTCAAACCGTTGGATGTTAAGGAAGATGTCACATATGAAGAACATCCAGTGAAGATTGTGGACAAAAAAGATCAAGCCCTACGCAAGCGCGTGATTCCGTATGTCAAAGTTCAATGGAGTAATCATACGGAGCGTAAAGCCACGTGGGAACTTAAGGAGCAAATGAAGGAGTTATATCCACACCTCTTCCAATAAGGTACGTCAGTTTTGAGGACGAAACTTTTCGTAAGGGGGTGGAATGTTATGCCCCGCACCCTGTGTAAGACAATTAGAGGATAAAAAGAATATTAAATGCGATTAATGACAATTAATAGAAATAAATTAAGAGTTGAATACTAGATTTATTAGTATTTATTAAGGGAATAAATGATAGAATTAAGTAGTATTTAATTTAGAATTGAATATTAGAATTTTCTTATTTAAGATAAATAAGATAATAGGATATAATTTAGAAACTCAAATTCCATCCTTTCCCATATCAAAACTGACAGAACTTCAGTTTCTGACTCAGTTTATCAGAAAACCGACGCTCCTTCTTCCCCCTAGGCGATTCCATCTCTTCTCCAACCCTAGGTGAAGATTCTTCAAGATCTTCAATCCAATCCTCGTCTGTTCTCCGATTCTTCTTCGAGTAATCACAGGCAAGTAATCTACTTATGAGTTCCTACAATTTGTGAAAGAAAAACGTGTATTTTTGATATCAAATTGGATCACCATGCAGTAGTTTCTTTCCGTGAATCTATATGTGATTTATGTGTTTTGGTTTTGAGATTTGGCCGCTATTTGGTTGAAATCATTGTTGATGTTGTTGATTATGTGAGAACATGTAAAACCCAAACCCCATGAACCCTATTTTTGTGCTATTTTCGGATGGAGGGAGAGGGGAGTGAAAAAGGTGAGATTTTGGGTTTGTTTTGATGATGATTTAAGCGTTAGGGTTAAATCTTTGATGAGTACGTGAAAGGTGTTGTTTTTGGTGAATTAAGGATGGATTACTAGAGAGGAATAGGCTTGGAAGGGTTAGAACGAAGTTGGGTTTGATTTAGAGATTTGGATCTGCAGTTTCTGCAGAAATCGCAGTGAAAATTCTAGAGAACGTTGATGAGTGAGAGATCGACATGCCTCAGATGGACGTCGATGGATCACGTCAATCGATCGACGTAGGTTGAGTGAGAGATCGACGTGCCTCAGATGGACGTCGATCGATCGACGTCAGGGTATGACGTCCATCTATTTTGTGGGAAAATAAGGGAAGAAAGAGGGTAGCTAGTCGATCCTTTGGGTGATGTTAGGGACTTCTTAGGACCTGATTGAGGTTAGTCTAAGTCTTGGGAACACGACTTAAGATGGTGAATCAATGGTGGAGACTTCGTAGGGTATTTGAATGGGGCTTCAAAGTGAATGACCTAAGGGGTTAGGAATGAACGTATGAGGCTCTACAGAGTTCAAAAAGGGGAATGTAAGGGTTCCTACATTATCCTTTGGGTTCTAGAATGAATGTTTAGGTGATGTTGACTTGTCGGAAAGGATACGCTCGAGTGTGTGAATGAGGTGAGTCTTGAATGATTGATTGACATTTGAATATGATTGAATGATGAGAATTCGTGCATTTTTGCATCATGACACTTGCATTTGCATTATGTTTTGATAAGATCTGTGCCTCGGCATAGGGTATAAAGTTTGCGAAACGAGCTGTGATGCGTTACAGGGTATAAGGACAAGCTGTAACCATCACAGGGTATAAAGTGAGTTGTAATGTGTCATAGGGTATAAAGACAAGCTGTGGCACATTACAGGGTATAAAGTTAAGCTGTGGTGCGTCACAGGGTATAAAGACAAGCTGTGGCCCACCACAGGGTATAAAGTTACGTGACCAGACATTGTGACATGCATAGCATCGTTTTTTGAAAAGTGAAGCATAACCATTTGTGATTGTGTATTGTAGTGAATATTTTGAACTGTCATGCATCACGTGAGTCGTTGCGGTGTGATTGATTGTAACTGGATTGTTATTGAACTGTTAAATGCGTATGAATTACTGTTCTTGTTCTGTTATGCTTTTAGTCTATATTCTTGAAGTTATACAAGACATGTGCCCCATCACCCCTTGATTTAAATATTACTCATGTCTTGCCATGTGTTGATCCCGTATGTCTTATAAACGGGTTACTTGCTGGCGTTTTTCGCTAAGGGTACTACCGTTGTTTTGCAGATGAGCCCATTTATGACATAATTTTCATAGAAGATGACGGCGAGTGGGCCGAATGGGATGCTTAGAGTGCTTGTTGGGGGATAGTCGAGACTATTTCTAGTTATTTCAGTTTCTTTCATTCGTTGAGGATTTAGTTGGTTGTAACCACAAATAATCTTTTGTAAACACGTTACATCTTGAAGTACGTATTTGATGGTTTATATTTTATTTTGCACGTGTCTCCGTACTTATCTTCTTACGTCATTGATGATGTGTACTTGAGAGATGAGACGTTTTGTAGTCTTCTCAGTAAGCTACGACGGGTGCACCGGTTCGGATCTGTTGTCTGGGTCGGGGCGCTATAGTGAGGAGTATCAAAATTTATAAAAGACATGCTAATGGAGACTTGGTAACCTCTGCGATATACCAAGGCCATCGTCAGGTGTTTGGGGAGGCAGACGCTTTGCAGATGTGGTGCGTGAAGTCAGTGAGGAACGGCCATTGCATATCAGTGATAGAGATGTCAATGATCTGGATGACATGATTGAAGTAGATGACCTCCTGGAGACAGATAGCGTGGATAAAGGCATGAGTGTTGGCAAAGTCAAGATGGTCATACCGCCTGAAACACGCCACAAACTATATAAACCATGGAATCACGCACTGATCATCAAACTACTCGGTCGAAGTATCTCTTACTGTATGCTAGAAGAACGGTTGCACTCGTTGTGGGGCTTGAGTGATGATATGGTCCTTATTGATCTAGAAGGGGGGTACTACATAGTCTGTTTCTATTCCAAGACCGATTGCTACCATGTCCTTGAGGGAGGGCCTTGGCTCATAAAAGGTCACTACCTAAGGATAATGAAGTGGAGACCAATATTCCAACCGAATAAATGCACAATAATGTCGATAATGACGTGGGTGAGGCTATCAAAAATACCGGTGGAGTACTACAATGAGGTTGTTCTCATGCAGATTGGAAATAGGATCGGCGAGGCAGTTAAAGTTGATCTTACCACGATGAAAGTGACTAGAGGAAAGTATGCACGTGTTTGTGTGGAGGTGGATTTGACGAAACCATTGACATCCATCGTGAACCTTGATGGGCATGACTATAAAGTTGAATATGAGAGCTTACATTGTTAGTGTATGTGCCCTAGGCCATGATTTGGATGTTTATGTTATACATTTATTATTAATAAAAGAGGTTTTATTATCATTATTGTTGATGAGTGTGTTATACAATTTTGATATGTGTCCCTGATTCATTATTGTTATAGAGATAAAATAATTTATAATCAGTATGAGTATTGATTTGACAATCATGAGATGATTATGTGTATGGTGATACAAATCAATCTCATAGATACTTGTTAGAGAACAGTGTATTGGATAGACCCATCATGAGATCACTACATGGATTAGCGTCATAAGTAAATCTCATGATAGTCATGTTTTAATCCTTTGACTTGAGATTATCATAGTTTCCAACATAAGGACTATTATATTATTCATAACTGGATAATAATAAAGGTCATGTTGGAATATGATAGAAATCATGTAGAGGATATTGAACAATCAAGATAGAATTTGTCCCTCTCTTTTGAGAGAGATATCTTTGGGCCCCTCGATTAGTGAGACTGTGAAATGCATGGCCATGCTCAAATGAATTGATAATGTGATCAATATCTTTTGTTTTATCAGTCTACTTAGAGATCGAGTAATCATATGTTTGAACAATATAAGTATGACGTTGACCATGACTTATGTTCAAACTAGATATCGTGTGACAAAGGGATTAATGCATGTGCTATTATTAGGCTAGTTGGACTGTACTCATATTAATTGGGTAGTCGTAATGCCTTGCTAGAGGCCAATTACGACTTGTTGGTTTAATAGAGATTTAATCAACTGCCAATTAATATGGGCCTATCGGGTCACACACAAGAATGCGTATGGCTGAGATTAATAATATTAATAATATTAATATTGGATATTAATTATTATTATTATCGTTTTTAATATTAATAATATTAATATTGGATATTAAATATTATTATTATTATTATTTTCGTTTATATATATATATACTTATATCATCGGATAATAACAATAGAATCCATATCTGATATGGATTTTGATTGATTTTATCTAATCCTAACAGAATCCGTATTTGGTACGGATTATGATAGGCATTAACCAATCCGATTTGGAATCAGATTTTGATATCTATATGTATGTATATAGCGTGGTGTGTCTTGTACACAACACTATAGCAGAAAAAACGAAAAACAACAGAAAACCCTAGAGCCGTTTTTGGAGAAAAAGCGAGTTCTCTCAGCCGCGCCGTTCAAGAGCTAGCACTTCGGGCGGAAGCATTCGTGTGGATACCAACAGAGGGTGATCGTGTCATCGCACCTCCTACGTTCGCACGTTCTACATCTGCAGATTTCGAATCTACAGAGGTATGATTTTTGATTTTTTTCATCGAATTAAATGAACAACATAGATCTTTAGTAGGAAATCGGAGATCAAGTTTTGTTTTCCGCTGCTCGTTTTTGCAGTGATCTTGTCGGATTTCCTAACATACATCTCATATGTTTTGAATGTGGTAGATATGGCCATCGGAATGCGGAGTGCGGACTGTAGACGGATGGTTTAGCAGGGAGACAAATGGCTGCCTAGGTGGCTGACAAAGTGCAGGGGGTGAGGTTTTTGGACCTTGGATGGTGGCATCATAAAATCACAGAGGGAGGAATATGGAAAAGAGCACGCTGGCCTCAAGGGTCCAACCTCACGAGCAGAGAGCAGATGGCGCGAGTCATCTCAGTTCCACGGTAAGGGTGTCAAATATCTACACGGTAATGGGTCCAAACAAAAGGCAGCCAGGGTGCACAGGACTTAACAGGGTCTTGTTTTGATGTTATTGCACTAGATAAGGATAATCAAATTGACAATGGTGTGTTTAATGTGGAGGGCATTCGCGCACAGCTCAACCGCGATCCTGAGATGGGCCAACAAGTTAAATTTACTGCAACTTCTAAGGATTAGGTGGTAGCAAGCAAAGCAAAGGGGAAGAAGGGGGTCCAGATGAAGACCCCAGTGAAGATCAAAGTACAACACAAGGCGCCAATGCAAGTCAGATCGGCACCATTAATGGATGACAGGATGGAGCAAGGGGTAGACGATGCCTTGCGACATAGACCCCACCTTCATGACCTCACAAATGTTCCTAACACTTTCCCTCCTATGCACATGCAAGTTAATCTAAGGGACACACCACTGCATACTACCTTAGCACCGAAAATCACTATGCACAGTGAGGGACATGGCATTAAGCAAAAACCCCAGACGCCCGCCTTAGCATTGCAATGACTAAAGGTGACCATGACCCAACGCAGACAGAAGAACCGCCGGAGCCTCACACACACCCTCCCTGCGATGTGACTCCAAGCATTGAGGAACATAGGGAAAACTGTGCGGAACCTGAGGTCCCCAACCCACCAGCATGACCTCATGAAGGTACTTTCGTGGACTTATCGGGGTGCCTCTTCCCTGAATTTTTATTTATGTTTGAAGGAAATACTTCGTAAGCATCAACCAGACGTATTGTTTTTGATGGAACCTCGGGTGCATAGTCGGAAGGGCAACAGGATCCTGAGAAACTTTAGATTCACACGCTTTGTTGGCGTTGAAGCTACTGGCTTTGCGGGTGGACTATGGTGTTTCTGGGATGTAGCCTCTGTTGACTTGGAGATTCTAAACTATTTGGATTAGTTGATTAATATTGCTGTACTACTCAATGGTAAGGTTGATTGAATACTGACACTTATATATGCCTCTCCTAATGACACGGCAAGGAATCGATTATGGAGGATTTTAACAAGGATGAGTTTGCTGGTACATTGTCCTTGTATCATTATTGGAGACTTTGATGAAGTGCTCAGGCAGGGGGATAAACTAGGGGCCGAATTGTATCATTACATAATGGATTACGGAGTGTTTTTGACTGCTGTGATTGGGTGGAGATGCCGTTCTCAGGGCTGAAGTATACGTGGACCAACGGATAGACAGGGAGAGGAAGAAGCCTAGAACACATTGATTATAATTTTAGCAATAAAAAGTGGAGCCGAAAATTCTCTCATGCATGTCTGCAGCACCTACCCATGTGAAGCTCTGATCATTATCCTTTGTTCCTTCAACTGTCTCCACCAAAAAAGGAACAGTAGCAAAGTAGAACATTTTTATTTCAAGCGTGCTGGCTTGAACACAACCAATTTAAAGACTTCTTAAACAATGCATGGCACGAAAGTGGCAGCCACTTGCAGGAGATCTAATCTAATTGTGCGCAAAGTCTCACTTGGTGGAGTAAGGTTGTCTTTGGGATTATACGACAAAATATTCGATGATGCCATGCAAGACTAAAGGGCACCCACGGCGCCATGCATAGGAGATCGTCACATTACTTATACACACTGGAAAAAGATTTGCAGCTAGAACTTCAGGACCTCTTGCCTCAGGAGGAAAAATATTGGCACCATAAGTCAAATCTAAATTGGATTACTCAAGGCCAACGTAACACGAGGTTCTTTCATGCTACCGCAGTGATGAGAAAACGCAAAAGGTATGTCACAAGGTTGCAACGAGAGGAAGGCGCTTGGGTAGACAACTCCCTAACCATGCAAAATATGGTGTCTCAATATTTTAAGGACATATATACCAAGGATGTGAATGATGTTACTAAGAATATACACTTTAACTTCCCGAAATTATCACACGAGGGCAAGCTACTCCTAAATAGGCATGTTATAGAGGCTGAGGTGTCCAAAGCAATATTTGAAATGGGGGCTTATAAAAGTCCTAGGCCAGATGGTTTCTCACCGGTCTTTTTCCAGCATAACTGGGATGTTGTCGGAGGAGCTGTGACCAGGTTTGTCTTGGATGTTTTTTGTGACAGGACATTCCCCTTGGAGATGAATTCCTCTCGGATTGTTTTAGTGCCAAAGGTAAATAATCATGTGACGGTGTCACAGTTTCGTCCCATATCACTAGCAAATGTGGTGATTAAGATCATATCTAAGATCATAGAAAATCGTCTTAAATTTGTCATTGCCAAGCTAGTGAGTTGTAGTCTGTGCAGTTTTATTCCGGACAGGCAGACGAGTGATAATGTTATCGTAGCACAAGAGGTCCTACACACGATGTGAAGGAAGGCTGGGCGGCAGGGACTGATGGCGGTAAAGCTTGACTTGGAGAAAGCATATGATCGAGTTCATTGGGGTTTCCTTAAGCAGGTACTCCAAGAGATTGGGTTTTCCGACTGTATAGTTGAGCTTATTATGAATGTTACTACAACTACGCAATTGAGTGTTGTATGGAATGGTGTCCGGTTGGATGGATTTCGGCCACAACGAGGTCTGCGACAAGGGGATCCCCTTGTCCCTTTATTTGTTTGTACTTTGTATGGATCTATTACGCCAAAGAATACAAAGCGCAGTTGACAAAAAGGAGTGGAAACCGATCAAAGTCTCAAGGCAAGGCCCAGGTATCTCACATTTGATGTTCACCAATGACATTTTACTCTTTGGATCAGCCTCCAGCGAGCAGGGAAACACCATGGCAAACATTATAAGCGGCTTTTGTGCACTATCTATACAAAAAGTAAGTGTCACCAAATCTCATTTATATGTCTCTCCCAACACACCACATGATATAATGCGGGTTCTCAGCCATCAGTTTGAAATCCCACTTACTCATGATTTGGGAAGATACCTTGGCATGCCATTGTTACATGGTAAGGTCAAGCCTCCATTATATAATGACCTCATGGAGAAGGTGAAACAAAATTAGTAGCATGGAAAGGGCGCTTACTATCGAAGGCTGCAGGGAACATTCTTATCCAGTTTGTGACATCCACAGTACCATTTTATTCCATGCAAACATCAAAGTTACCTAGTAGTACGGTTGATCACTGAAAGCTACGTGCAGTGTCATGGTCTGCGATATGTCGGCCTAAGTTATTGAGAGGGACTGGTACACGAAGGTTGCGCGAAATGAATAATGCATTGCTGGCCAAGTTGTTGTGGAGACTCCTTCTGAATGAGGATGTTTTGTGGGTTAAGGTGTTAAGAGCGAAATATGAAAACCGTTACGCAGAGATCCCCCTCGGCAGAAAAGCATGCATACCTTGCAAAGTATACTATCAGCAATTCCAATTGTGCTAAAGGGTCTGTCGGAAGGTGCAGAAATGATGACACCAGAGGAGATGGTGGCGGATAGTATGCAATGGAGAGATAAGCCCAGTAAGCACTTCACAGTTTCGTCGACATATGATTTGCATTTCGCAGGTACAGGTGGAATGGATAAACACTCTTGTCGGAATATTTGGTGTCTGCGAGGTCCACAAAGAGGGAACTTCATGCTATGGCAAGCCCGTTTGAATAGTCTACCGACAAATGACATTTTGCACAACCGAACTTTGGCGGCGTCCCCATTGTGCCCACTGTGTCAAGCATACCCAGAGACAACATCACATGCACTACGAGATTGTTCTCATGCAAAACAACTATGGACTAGGCTTCTTTCGCAGCCCAACGAGATGCAGTTTTTTGGAAATGAGGATGGGATAGCTGATTGGATTGATCAAAACTTGGTGCATAATAGGAATGTAAAGGGTTCAGAGGAGCAATGGCCCTACATTTTTCGGGAAGCAGTCTAGCACATATGGACGACACAGAATAAGCAGCTATATGATGAGGATTTCAAACAGATCAGTTTGTAATATGCAGTTCGCATGCTTTTTGAACGGACAAGAAATATTAGATTAGCTTGGCTTAGGCAATGTACTCAGGTAGATTGATATTATATAATAGGCATGGCATAACAAACACTTGTTTGTACGTATGACTTTTAAGTTGATGAATGAAATGACCCCTTTCCTGAAAAAAAGAGATAAAAAGTAATTAATATATGACAGTAATCAAAGCGTATCTTTTGAAAATCAAATAAGTTTGGAGCATTATTGATCATAATTATACCACTCACCTAACTCAACCTATATCCATGCCTTTGCTTAGTTTACAAATTATCCTTAGTAGGGGCTTAAAACAAAAGAATGATTTTTTTATTATTATTTCAGAACAGAACGAGACCACGCATTATAACAAAAGGAAGAAAGTAGAACGAGATTCAATATGAAATTTGCATGGATTTTTCTAACGAAAGTAATGACTCTTTTCTCATTCAGAAAGCTTAGTGCTGTACTCCGACCTGAATGATGCATTCAACTTCAAAGAAAGGATAGAAACTAGATGATGGAAAAGATTTTCTATCTCGTTCATCTTCACATAAACTCTCTCTACATCACTGTCGCCGTGTACTCAAGAAGTGAATCCCTCATATTTTGATTGAAATATTCAGCCGAAGGTATACCCCTAATTATTATTTTTTTATTCGTGAGAAAGTAACTACTAAGATGTGTTCATTGACTATTAAAAAATATGCATATGATGCAAATTGGTTAAGCAACTCATGACTCTAAGAAACAAAAATTAAAGAGCTTAAGTTGCTCAATAAGGAAATGAGTCCAACTCAAGCAAATTGTGGCCTGACTAGAACGCTTAACCAACAACATTCGAACATATAATAAAAGATATTTGTTTATTTTATCACATATATCTTTAGTACATCGTTGATTATGCATATTAATTATATATGTAATTAAAATTCTTCTTTTAAATATTAATATTTGATGTGTGAGACTAGATTTTTATTGTATATTTGTTTCTAGAAATTAAGCAGTTTAAAAATTAAGTGTAGGATGTGATTGAAATTATTCTATCATAAGGAGCCAACTGAAGCAGTTTTTACATTATTTCAAGCTGATTTCGAATAGGAGTACCCCGCCGATCAGTGAAAGTAAGTTTTTATCATAAAAAAAGGCACCCAGAAAAGGGGGGAAAAACACCGGGATAGAAACAATTTCGGGCAAATAAAGTGCGGAGTAAGTGAAATCATTTTTTCTTGTGCCACTTGTTATTTGTATTTGCTGTTGCGAATATAACTTATGTTGGGCTGCTATCTTGCCATGCCTTTTTTCCCCTTTTTTGCGGACTGCCAACATGTTGCATTCAATAAAATTAAATAATGTTGGATCAAAATGGTTCCGTATCAAGCCACTAAAATGCATTTGTGCAGGCTGTAAGTTTTTGTCTTTTTTGAGAATACCTGTAATTAATGTACAAGATAGATACCAAAATTTTTTAAAAATTATCTTATTTCCATGTGCAACATGACCATGGCTTACGTGACACCATGATCTCGGGATACATGAAACTTCAAGTTTGAATTTTGTTTTTTTGAATCGTCATTTTGTGGTTCCAGGCCTTGAAACATATATCTCGAACGATCCGATAATATTTCTTGTAAATTATGTCTCTATTGTACCCCAAACAAGAACATAAGTAGTCTCTGTCGTCATGTGTGGCAAACTTTATCTTGTTGAAAGTACTATTATCTCAAATTCAATATTCTTAATGAAGTTTTTCGTTGACATGTGAATCTCTTCTTGAATATATGTATTCTAAATCACATATATGCATTCCTTCAAAATGCATCCATATTTTAAGTGTATAAATAAAAGAGGAGAACATTTTAAATAAGTATTCAAGATGACATTTATTATTAAGTATGATATAATATATACAATATGGTATTTATTTTGCATTGTCAGAGAAAATGGGAGTGGTCACACAATGTGGAGACCTATTCCCATATAAATGTTAAAGTATGAAGAGCTGTATATGGGAGAAAAAACTTGTATATTTCTGCACATTATATCCGTACACTTTGCCCTATTCTTATACTGCATACAACCTAAACGTATATGGTAACTGTAATATTCTAAATCCTAAATTGCAGCTGATTAGGGATACAATCATGGACACAATCAATCACCTATTAATTACAGTAAATACAATGGAATATTCTGTGAACTAAACATGGTAACTCGTATATTCTAACACTTCCCCTCAAGTTGGATAGTGGGATCGCCAATATTCAACTTGCACAGTACTGAGTCAAAGATTCGTCCATTAACTTCTTTTGTCAAGATATCTGCTAGCTGGTCCTTGGATCGCACATATGGAAGAGTGATGATACCGCTATCCAGTTTCTTCTTAATAAAGTGTCGGTCGACCTCTACATGCTTAGTTCGGTCATGTTGAACAGGATTCTCAGAAATACTAATGGACGCCTTATTGTCCCACATTAAGCATGTTGGATCGTCCACCGGAATACCAAGCTCAAGTAACAACTTTTGAATCCATAAGACTTCGGTGATACCTTTCACAATACCCCGAAACTCTGCTTCTGCCTTGACAATGCGACTGCCTTTGGCTTCTTACATCTCCAGGTGACTACATTGCCTCCTACCAGTGTAAAATATCCCGAAGTAGACCGTCGATCAACGTGGTTGCCGGCCCAGTCAGCATCCGTGTATGCCTCAATCTTTAGATGTCCATTATTTTTGAATAACAAGCCACATCCAGGTGTTCCTTTTAGATACCTTACAATCCTTAGCACAGAGTCCAAATGGTGCTTTTGAGGAGCATGCATGAACTGACTCACCACTCCAACAGCATATGCAATGTCTGGCCGGGTATGAGACAAGTAGATAAGTTTGCCCACTAAGCGCTGATATTGTTCTCGATCTACCAAAGGAGCTCCTTGTACATTATCTAGTCTGTGATTTGGGATCATCGGCGTGTCAGCTGGCTTTGCGTCTACCATGCCTACTTCGGTTAGCAGGTCCAGGATATACTTTCGCTGTGAAATATAGATACCAGCTGATGATCGGAGTACTTCGATTCCCAAGAAGTACTTTAGTCCACCAAAATCTTTCGCTCGAACTGAGTGAACAAGTGATCCCTGAGACGAGACATTTCACTAATGTTATTGCCAGTAATAATCATATTATCAACATAAATAATAAGACAAGTAACAAGACTTCCCTATCGTTTGATGAATAAGGTGTGATCAGCATTGCTTTGTCGGTATCCATCTTGTTTCATAACAGATGTAAACCTGCCAAACCAAGCTCTGGGAGACTGTTCAAGGCCATACAAAGCACGAGTGAGCTTGCAGACTTGTCCGGGTGAGAACTCTTTTGAGAATCCGGGAAGAGGCTCCATGTATACCTCCTCTTTCGGTGTCCCATGTAGAAATGCATTTTTAACATCAAATTGCTGCAGAGGCGAATTTTCTGTTGCGACCATAGAGAAAAGAATTCTGATAGTGTCGAGTCGGACAACAGGTGAGAAGGTCTCGGAGTAGTCTACTCCGTATGTCTACGTATAACCTTTCGCTACTAATCTTGCTTTGTGTCTTTCTATACTCCCATCGGCTTTATACTTGATAGTGAAAACCCATCGGCACCCAATTGTCCGCTTTCCTTTTGGTAACTGGCATTTTTCCCACGTCTTATTATTCTTAAGAGCATCCATTTCAGCGTCCATAGCCTTTTTCCATTCTGGTTGACTGCATGCTTCTTCTATGGTTTTGGAATTACCTCAGAGCAGATTTTGGTAAAGAAACTCTTTGCTGTTTGGCTCACATTTTTTCTAGGAATTATGACAGGGTACTTGGAGGCCTTGGCTATCTTTGTAGGTGAGTATCTGTCAGGTGGAACTCCTCTGTTTTTCCTTGGTGGAAGCAATCGTCCCTATTCTTCAGTAGACATGTTAGTATGGTCCAGTCCAAAACAATTATGATCAGATATAAGGGTGTCGCTCGGGGAAGAGGAAGGGACAGGGACAGAAGATAACTCAAATGGTATGATGTCACTAGAATTGACTTTACGACTATCATTGTTATTATGTATACATGGCGCATTCACCTGAGGAGTACCATTACCAGTGGTCCTTGGAGTAGTGGCCCTATTGTCGCATGATATAGTAGTGCCATCAGGGTCAACCACTTGCCTTGTTGAATCAATCGGAGGCCAGGGTAGATTAGACAACCAATCGAGGGATCCATCTTGAGCTATCTCCCCCTGAGACTGATGTTGGGTGGTAAAAAAGAATTCGGTCTCAAGGAAGACGCATTTCATGATTACCTGGATGCACCGAGTGCGGGGATTGTAATACTGGTAACCCTTTTGGGTAGTAGCATATCTGACAAAGACACACTTGTCGGCACATGAGTCAAGTTTATCTCGTTGTTGTTTGGGAATATGTATAAATACCGTGCACCCAAAGACTTTAGGTGGTAAGGTCAGTACGGAAGGGATGGTGGTCTGAGAGGCCAAGGTGTCAAGAGGTGTTTTATGGTGGAGAATTGCAATGGGAAGTCTATTACTCAGGTAAGTAGCTGTGGACACTGCCTCCGGCCAAAACACCCGGGGAACACCGGATTCTATCATGATGGCTCGTGTCATTTCTAGTAGAGTACGATTTTTACGTTCTGCAACACCATTTTGTTCAGGGCTGTTGGGACATGAAGTTTGATGGATGATGCCATGATTACTGAAAAACTGTTTGAGTGCCCCATCGAGATATTCCCCCCATTGTCTGATCGTAGAATTTGAATGATCGATGTATATTGTGTTTTTATCATTTGATAGAACTCGACAAATTTAGCAGCAACATCAGATTTTTGTTTGAGAATATATAGCCAGGTCATGCGGGAATAATCATCAACAAAAATGACAAAATACTGAAAACCCAATGGAGTAGGATGAGGTGAAGGGCCCCAAAGATCAGAATGTACCAAAGAAAAAATTTTGTCCACACGAGTATTATTCAACTGATAAGTATTCCTGGGTTGTTTTGCTCGGAGACAAGTATCACACGTCAATTGGTCTAAATTTTTTGAAAACAAAGCTGGAAAAAGTTTCTGCAAATAGCTAAAAGAAGGATGTCCTAACCGACGGTGCCATAACCATATCTGGTGAGAGACTGATCCTGTGGCAAGATTAGAACACCCATGTGGCACCACTGCATCTACGTAATAGAGACCTCCTCTCTCAGTACCACGTCTAATGATCTCCTAAGTATGAATGTCCTGCAACACGCAAAAGTGAGGATACATAAGTACAACACAGTCGAGTTGTTTAGTAAGCTGGCTAATAGATAACAATTTAGTAGACAGTGCATGAACAAATAAGCAGTTTTTTAGGGTGAAATCAGGGGTAACGGCGATAGTTCACTTCCTTGGACTGGAATGGCTTCTCCGCTGGCGGTTTCAATATGGGTTTTTAGTGGAGCTGAATGGCTTAAAAAGTCCTTCGGGTCAAATGTCATGGTGTCTGTGGCTCCACAGTCAAATATCCACTGAGGATTTGGACGCGGGTTGGTACTGATAAGGGCATGTGAAGGTCCAGGGGTTAAACTATAATTGTTGGTTAGTTCAGGCCTGAATATACTCTTTTGATATTTAGGAACTAGATCTGATATATCTGAATTGTTCTGGGCCATATTAACTGCTCCTGAAAAACAAGGGACTCAAGTGCATTATCATAAGCAGGCGGGGGGCAATGGGTAAATTCAGGAGACTTAAGTGCAGTTTCATAATCAGACGGGGGGCAGTGAGTAAATTCAGGGGGTCCTTTTTGGGCAATATCGGGTTTAAAAACAAAATTAGGGCTAGGGTTTCTTCCTAGCCCCTTACCTCCTTCGCCTGCGTCTGTCTCCTTGGCTGCTTGTCTTCCTGCCGCCAGCTTTTTCTTCTTCTGTGTCGTTGCTAGCTCCTTCCTCTTGAGCCTTGGCAGCCGCAGCTTTCCCCTTCTGTCTGGTGGTTATTCTTTTGCCTTCCCACCATTCTGGATAGCCATAGATCTGGAAGCACTTTTCCTTTCCATGTCCTTTCTTTCCATAGTGTTCGCAGATGATGGAGGTTTTATCACCCGGTGATGATGGAGGTCCTGAACGGGATGATATTGGCCCTTGCTGTGCGTTGTTGCTTCGGTCTGATGGTGGTCTACCACGGCCTTGTCCACGACCACCTGCTGGCTTAGCCGCCAGCCCTTGTTCCACCCCCAATGAGGAATTTGTTTCTGAGGGGCCATGTAAGATAAGCCCCGCCTGGGTTTCAGCTCGTTTAAATTCAAAAAACGCAGCTTCCACATTTGGAAGAGGCGTTCTTTTCAACAACTCTTTCTTCTCAGATTCAAATCTGTCACTTACTACAGATAAAAATTGATATAATCTAAACTCTTGCAATTTTTGATTATACAGTGATATGTCTTCAGGGTATTTTATTGGGTTGGTATCTAAGGTATCAATGGATACCCAGAGATCTTGAAGACGATTCCAACAATCTTCCAGAAAAATGTCCCCCTGTCGGATGTTGTTTGCTCTGCGATGCAGATCGAACACTTGTAAAGAATCACCTCGTGAGCCGTATGTAAGGGTTAATCCATCCCAGAGTGCCTTCGCAGTGGGGTAACGTGACACGTTATTTATCATACTTGCATCCACATTCTGTAAAATCCAGGTAAATACAGAATTATCATGTTACTCCCATCGAGGATACCTTGGGTCTGTTGGGGGCGGAGGAGGAGGCATCCCTGTGAGGTGATGCTTTCTTCCCCGTCCCAAAATAGCCCTGTAGATTACACGGGACAATAAGGAGTAGTTATTTCCTGTGAGCTTTACTGCAATATTGAGATTCTCAGGTAATGATATTGAGGTCTGTGTCTATGGGCTGAGACTGTCCATGAGAATTTGAGCAACTTGGATGGCCAAATCTCCAGGAATTGACGAGGATTCTGTTTTTGGTTCTTGTTGGTTTTGGCCTGTTTCTGACATGGTAATTTCGCAGGTATTCTGTGCAATGAAGACATGTTAATTGGCTGAGCAAGGATCAAAAGCTAAAGTGTTTGAGAAGGGTATAATGCAAGGATGACAACACACTGTCTTAGTAACGTTTTAGCCGTATGGCCGGAGAGGCATAACAGCCGTATGGCTTGGAAAGGTATACCCGCCGGATATTAGCTGAGTAATCAGGCAATGAGGAGATTTTCTCTGAGCCTATGCTCAAAGGTCTCAATTTCAATGGGCAGAAACGAGATTAAGGACGCTCTGATACCATGTTAAAGTATGAAGAGCTGTATATTGGAGAAAAAACTTGTATATTTCTGCACATTATATCCGTACACTTTGCTCGATTCTTATACTGCATACAACATAAACGTATATGGTAACTGTAATATTCTAAATCCTAAATTACAGCTGATTAGGGATACGATCATGGATACAATCAATCACCTATTAATTACAGTAAATACAATGGAATATTTTGTGAACTAAACATGGTAACTCGTATATTCTAACAATAAAAACAGTGGAGTCATGAAGACCAATTCCGCTTATGGTTGCAGGCATTGCAATTCTTGTCTTGATTAATTAATCAGAGTGTATGCCTGCAAGGAAGACGTACTCTTTCTATATTGTCGGGCAAATTCTATCGTTTTGATTGTAATACATTATTATATCTTTAATATAATAAACATGCTGCCACAATGCATCCACATTTAAGTATAACCAAAAGCGGCAAACATTTTAAATAAGCATTGCAGTTGATATACAATTGTATCATTGAATTTTTCTTGCATATTATACGTAAAATTTTACATCCAGCTTTCTCTATTTGGAGTTTTATATTGACCTACACATTCTATATTGAATTGACAGTTAACTATCTTTTAAGACTGTTATATAATATGAAATAAGTGGAAAGTCCTCACCCTCAGCACCCTCCACAATGTCCTCAGGGCATAACTCAGTTGATACTCGGATTGATATTTGCTCCAAGAAGTGAAGAGTTCGATTACAGGGACATGCACAGTGTGGGTGTTCTACTACTGCTAGGCTGAAGGCCTAGTTTGCAGGAGGACATCTTGTAATCTCAAGGTTTTTGGGTGTCTGGCATATACCAGTACAAATATGTCTCATCGTACCAAGTTTGATCCTAGAGCTATTTCTTGTGTATACCTTGGCATATGATTTCATACTAGAGGTTATTTTCTGTTGAATCTTGACACAAAATCTGTCATTATTTCCAGAGAGGTTCAGTTTAATGAACACGTCTTCCCGTTTCTCTTTGATCAGTCTCAACCCAATCATCCTGTCACCCAAGAAAATTCTCTAGACCTTAATAGCCACAGAAAACTCCAAAACATACCTGAAACCTTGCCAAACATGTCAGAGCTCTCTCATCAACTTCGAAGACAATCTCTCACTCCTCCCAATCCTAACATCCATTCAGACAATGAGTCTGTTGAAAGCTCACCAAATACATCTGAGACTCCTATTCCAACATCAACTCCTCAACCATGTACTGGAATTGAGATACACCTGCCTATACAACCTCAGGATCCTTCTGAGATTCCCAGACCTATCAGAAATAAAAACCTCTTGGTTACTGCAGGATTACTATTGCATCCTTCTATCCTCATCTCCAGATTCCTTCAAGCCTGAACCATCACCTACCTATACTCCTTGCCCAATTAAAGAATACATAACGTATGATCATTTGATATCTAAATATAGATCCTATGCTCTTAATATTAGCTTGGTATAGGAGCCAACATCTTATCAGGAGGCAGTCAAATCTGCTCACTGGTTGGAGGCAATGCAACTTGAATTAGCAGAACTTGAGGCCAATCACACTTGGTCTCTGGTAACGCTTCCTTATGGAAAAAGACCTATTGGGTGCAAGTGGGTGTACAAGATTAAGTACAACCCAGATGGGAGTGTAGAGCAGTACAAAGCCAAGCTTGTAGCAAAGGGATTCACTCAGCAATTAGGGATAGATTATACTGACATGTTTTCTCCAGTTACAAAGCTAACTACTGTGAGGTTGCTTTTGGCTGTAGTGGCTCAGAGACAATGTCGTGTGCATCAACTAGATGTGAATAATGCATTTTTACATGGTGAACTAGGCCAAGAGATTTATATGGAGCTGCCTGAGGGAGTTTTTGCACCAGGACCAAACACCGTCTGCAGACTTCACAAGTTACTCTATGGTTTAAAACAAGCAAGCAGAGAATGGAACCTAAAACTAACTAAATTCTTGGTTGATCAAAGCTTTACACAATCCAGGAATGATTACACTATGTTCACTAAGCATACATCAGATGATTTCTTAGTTTTTTTATATACGTTGATGACATTATAGTGGCTGGAAACTCACTACTTCAGATAAATCAGATAAAAAAATCTCTGCATCAAGCATTTAAGATTAAGGATTTAGGGGACTTGAATTATTTCCTTGGCATCGAGGTGGCTATGTCACAGGGGAGATCATGATATCCCAAAGTAAGTATACATTGGCGTTGGTAGAACAGACGGGATTCTTAGGTGCCAAGCCTGCTGCAAGTCCTATGGAGCCAAATTTGAAGCTAGCTCATGGTGATTCCAAGCTTGTAGAAGATGTCTCTGCTGATAGAAGGCTTATAGGAAAGCTCATTTATCTTACGATAACCAGACCAGACATTTCTTTTGTTGTTCAGCAATTGAGCCAGTTTCTTGACTCACCTATGGAGTGGCACCTAAAAGCAGCAAATAGGCTATTGAGATACTTAAAAGGAACAGCTGGTCAAGGGGTATACTACTCAAGTCAAGGTAAATTGGAGATTAAAGGGTTTCCAGACTCTGATTGGGCAGGTTGTATTGAAACAAGGAAATCAGTTACGGGTTACTGCGTATTCCTTAGTAATTCTTTAGCTTCCTTGAAAGTTAAAAAGCAAAGCAATGTGTCTAAGTCATCGTCTGAGGCAGAGTATAGAGCGTTAGCTATGGTTACGTGTGAGATACAGTGGCTTTTATACTTGTTGGAGGATTTGTGAGTCAGACACTCAGGTCCGGCTGAGTTGTATTGTGATAATGAGAGTGAAATTTACATTGTTGAGAATCCCGTATTTCATGAAAGAACAAAGCACATTGAAATTGATTGCCACATTGTAAGAGAAAAGTATCAACAAGGGGTGATACACCTTATGCCTATCAAGTCGGAGTTTCAACTTGCAGATGTCTTTACAAAGGCTCTTGATTTAGTTAGATTGCGGAACTTGACCTCTGCTATGGGCGTGTGTAATATTTTCACCAAGTCAGGTTCGAGGGGGCATGTTACAACTAGGATTGAAATGAAGAAGCAGGAAAGGGAATGTTCTAGAGTTGGTAAGTTGTGATGAAGCAGAAAATGTTGGTTGCATGATGCAGTATGCAATCAGGATATGGAGCAGATGAGCTGGCAAACTGACGTGTGCTGTGTTGCAATTGTTACGTGGGTGCAGTAGATGTTGCGGGATTGGTGGTTGATCAGCAGCGTTGCAGGAAGAAGGAATAAAGGAGGAAGAAGAAGGTGCAATCGGCGGGAAGAGTTTAAAACATGTGAATTGACATTTATACCCTTTCTGTGTAGTATAAGTAATGGTAGTTATTAAGGGCATTCTTGTCATTTTGCCTTCTATTCCCTCTTCTTCTGAAACGTATAAAACGGGTTTGAATGTGTGTGTTTCACCCAATTTGGATGAATAAGATTTCTGGTTCAAATTCTCTCCAAATAACCGTTTTCCTCTGTTTAGTTTTTCCATTCTCATTCGTAATTCTCATCTTCATTGATTGAGTGTGTTAATTTGACATTTCACGACAAGAATTTTTTGTGCTTGTACTTGTAAAACCTTTCAGTTGTTTCATATAGACATCTTCGTCTAAATCACCATTGAGAAATGCAGTCTTAACATCCATTTGATGAATAACCAAGTTATTTATGGATGCTAACGCTATCAAAACTCTAATGTGTTGAGAAAAAGGGGTTTGAGTGATTTCAAAATGCATGATCTAAATAACGTGTTACAAAGAAATGCATGACATATTTTATGACATAACACATTGTTGCATGAAAGTTGCCTTATATAGTTCATATATAATGTTGTCGTACTAACGAGCCATGAAGCTTCAAAGCTTACATCAAATGGCAAACATTTGTTGTGTTTGAACTATTTTCAGGTGCCACCATTAATGAACTAAACTAGTTCATTAAGTGAAGTACTGAGTTAATTAAACCAAGTAGTTCATTAAAGAAAGCAACATTTGGACAAGGCACAAAGGCAACAAGATTAAGATAGGAAAGTCTCCTCCTCCTCCTCTCACCTTATACATATATATATATATATATACACATATTTTCAGTTTTTTTTTAAAAAGGCACATACACACTTATTCCAACGTACTACCGGCACGTTATATATTTTATGTACGTACGTTAACATCACACCACCATACTTAACTCATATCTATGAGTATTTTCAGGCCTTATATAATATGATATAAGTCATGGTGATGACAAATTAAAATCGACACGTTAAAAGGTTCTAAACCGAAAATTGTCGTATCGGGCGAATACCGATACTTCGTCAACGTGTCACGTACTTGCCATAAATAGATGGCCGGCCCCTACACCTCAAAAATATTAATAAATTTCGTGGCCTACATGTTATGTGCAGCCATAAAATCATTCCATGTTGGCACACACAAATCACCCCACATTAACGCCAAATTGTGGAGATTCCAATTTCAATTTTGTCACATGTAAATGGCGCCACTTTAAGACCAGCCAAGTGCTGAATATTAAAGTTTATATTATGTATATTATGTGTAACATAATATATATAACATGTGTAAAAAGTTGGAATGTAATCAGAGAAAAATCGGGTAATCGATAAACATCGAAAATTCGGTTTTCTACGTACACAACACATGGAACGTTTTTGGCACATCATACGACATGTACCTAGACACTTTTTAAATATGTCATACATCTTAAAGTGTTCTAGAAAATTAAATTAAGGGCTGATTGGAATATGCCATGTGTGTATTATTAAATGTGCACTATTTTACAAAATTTGGAAAAATAAAATTCAGCACATGCACACATACATTGCAACGCCTATTCCAGCTGAAATGGAGCCCATGTGGAGCCTTGATGGCATCTTGATTGGTCAACAATAAATCATGCAATGTTGGTGACATAAAGAAAGAAGCTACACAAGGTAATATTTCAAATCTTGTCACAATTGTGACACATGCTGAAAATTCATCATGTGTGCAAAATGGATGGCCGAAATTATTACTTTAATTATCTAAATTTTGTTGTCTTGAATCATGTGGTTAATTAGAAGACAAATTGGAAGTGTTTTAAATTTTTGATGGAATAAAGAAAGTGATATTCTTGGATATCACACATGCTGAAAATTTCAGCATGTGTGCAATGCATCTGGGCGTTTTTAAGGCCTTGTTATTGTCTAATTTTTATTCCATAAAAGATGAGAATATTGTATACTAAATGGTGATTGAATTATACTTTGATTTCTTGGATTAAATCAATGCAAAATAAGCAATATTTTGAATGAAATGCAAATGAGACACATGCTGAAATTTCAGCATGGTATGGCCGATTTTTGTACCTATTTTTGGAGAAAAATGTCTTGCTTAATTTATGTGATAATCTCGTGAATTATGGCAACTATTTTATGATGATTTTGGCACATGTTTTAAGTGGTATTCTCAGATTTTCCTAGTCATCAAGTGATGACAACATTCAACCAATCAATGAGTGCCAAGTAAGCAAGAGCTTAATGATCATCCAATGAGAACATGCCAAGTAAGCAAAGACATGTCACAACGGTGCAATACACTCTTCCAAGGACTTAGAAGATAATTTTCAAGAGGAAGAAATTGCTATAGGGGGCCACATTGTTAGAAAGAGGAGAAGAAAGCCAAACAAAAGCAAGACAAGTCTCATAAGTTCAAAAGTGCAAAAAGAGTCTTCCATTCCCTTCTTCTTCTACATCTTTCTTTCTTCTCTCTAAAAGCCTATTGTACTTACATTCATATACTTGAATAGGCTTCTTATAGACCACCACATATTCTTTTCATTGTTGTAAAAGATTGATCAAGGTGTGATCAATCTTGGACTTGCGAGGTGGTGGTGTTCGTGTGAATTGTATTCATCATACAAGGTTTGTAAAGGGTTGGAGTTGGTGTGCAACTCCATCAACGATGTGGTAAGGTTTTTTTGTGTTTTGTGATTAGTGTGAACCGAGGAAGGTGTTCCTCGAAGACTGGAGTAGGTTGTTTATAACCGAACCAGTATAAAATTCTTGGTGCCATTTACTTTCTGCACTGATTTTCTGTTTCAGCACTGTTTACTGTTTTTAATCACGTTCATAAAAATAGTAAACGAATTTCAAAAATCACTAAACCTTTCAGGAAACATAGCCACACGTTATAGGGTTCTTTTGGCATAAGTTTCAACCCTTTTGGACAAGTATAAGTCATCCAAACTTCCAAAGTTCTGAGACTAGTGCAGTCTGATTTTCAGGCTTGTAAAGATTGAGACTTTGATCGTATTTGACTAACTTTCCAAAAGAAATTTTTAAAACTGTTTCAACCTACTTAAAGAAAACTTATAAGGGGTTAATGGTTAAAATTTCAGAGTATTTGGAGTTACGTACAAATAGGAATTAATTTTTGAAATCAGTCTACCGTTTCTGGCAGATTCGCACAATCTGACCACCAACAAATTTTCAAGGGGTTAGAGGTTAAATTTATATCTTAAATTTTTAGGAGACAATAATAACATCTGAGGCCAAGTTCTCTCCAAATTTCAGAATTTTTGAAGACCTGCAACCTAGGTTTCAAAACGTTTTAAAACTGGTCCTAAAAACAGAAACTGTTTTCAGAAGTTGGGTTTTTAGTTTAAAACAATTTTAAAAACCACATTTTCCGCACCCACTATTCAACCCCCCTTCTAGTGGTGCCTTGCAGATCCTACAATTGGTATCAGAGTGCGGGAACACTCACAACAAAAGGATCCAACGATCTATGTGAGATGGAAACCACTAGCCACGTAACCGAGGAAAAAGATATGTCAAACCAAATGCCTCCACTATTTGAAAATGAGGTAAATTCTTATTCTGACTCGGACTCTGAACTATCTTATGATGATTTATATGTTGAATATCTTGAATTACATAAGTTTTCTAGAACTCTTACAAAACAAAAGAAACGGTTAATTGAAGACAAGAAATTGTTAGAATCTTCTAACGAGAATCTTGTCGCTCAATTAAACGATTCAAAAGAAGAGTCGTCATGCATCATTACTACATTAAATACAGAGATCTCATCATTAACCATGCAAAATAATGAAATGAAATCTGAGATTTCAAGTTTGAAATCAAGGAATATAAACTTAGAGGAAATGGTGAAGAAATTTGATACGGGAACAAACATGCTAGATCGCATCATTTCTTCACAAAAGCATGATAGTGACAAAACCAGACTAGGATACGTTGAGAAAAGTAAGTCACTAAATAAACCAACCAAATTCATTCCATCTAAGAAAATAGATGCATCAAAGACATATGTGGCATCTAAGAACACGCCTAGACCTTCTCCTATGACAACTCATCGTGCTTCTTCTTCACATCATGCAAAATATAATTTTGTGCCATATAGATATGAGAAGAAACAAGTGATGCATAAGCGACACTCATATCACAAAAATGCATCTAGATCACTTCCCGTGCATGCAAACCGAAATGCATATCAAAAACAAAAACTATACTATATGCATGATGGGATTCTTGGCCAAAGGCCAAACGCAGTTGCCCCTAACATATATTATGTTGCGTTCTCATCACCTTTTTCACCTTTTGGAAGACCTAGAAAGGTCACCCAGATATGGGTGCCAAAAGGGATATTTTCAAAGGGTTGAATAAATAACCCTTACGAACGCACATTTGATATTATAAAATGCATGATTTCTTTTTCATCTTTACATGTGCTTTTGATTGTCTTTCAAAAATAAAGGGGGAGAGAATGCATGATTTAAGGAGGAGAGATAAACATAAATTGCATAAATAAAGGGTGAGCGGATTTGAAACTTGAAATTCAAAAGTTGAATTTATGCACGATTGAAGGGGGAGCGATAAGATTTAAATCATCTATGTATGTTATTTTGAAAATCATCAAAAGGGGGAGATTGTTGAGAAAAAGGGGTTCGAGTGATTTCAAAATGCATGATCTAAATAACGTGTTACAAAGAAATGCATGACATATTTTATGACATAACACGTTGTTGCATGAAAGTTGCCTTATATAGTTCATATATAATGTTGTCATACTAACGAGCCATGAAGCTTCAAAGCTTACATCAAATGGCAAACATTTGTTGTGTTTGAACTATTTTCAGGTGCCACCATTAATGAACTAAACTAGTTCATTAAATGAAATACTGAGTTAATTAAACCAAGTAGTTCATTAAAGCAAGCAACATTTGGACAAGGCACAAAGGCAACAAGATTAAGAAAGGAAAGTCTCCTCCTCCTCCTCTCACCTTATGGCACGCCAATTATACATATATACATACATATTTTAAGTTTTTTTTGAAAAAGGCACATACACACTTATTCCAACGTACTACCGGCACGTTATATATTTTACGTACGTACGTTAACGTCACACCACCATACTTAACTCATATTTATGAGTATATTCAGGCCTTATATAATATGATATAAGTCATAGTGATGACAAATTAAATACGACACGTTAAAAGGTTCTAAACCCAAAATTGTCGTATCGGGCGAATACCGAAACTTCGCCACGTGTCACGTACTTGCCATAAATAGATGGCCGGCCCCTACACCTCAAAAATATCCATAAATTTTGTGGCCTACATGTTATGTGCAGCCATAAAATCATTCCATGTTGGCACACACAAATCACCCCACATTAAGGCCAAATTGTGGAGATTCCAATTTCAATTTTGTCACATGTAAATGGCGCCACTTTAAGACCAGCCAAGTGCTGAATATTAAAGTTTATATTATGTATATTATGTGTAACATAATATATATAACATGTGCAAAAAGTTGGAATTTAATTAGAGAAAAATCGGGTAATCGATAAACATCAAAAATTCGGTTTTCTACGTACACAACACATTGAACATTTTTGGCACATCATACGACATGTATCTAGACACTTTTTACATATTTCATACATCTTAAAGTGTTCTAGAAAATTAAATTAAGGGATGATTGGAATATGCCATGTGTGTATTATTAAATGTGCACTATTTTACAAAGTTTGCAAAAATAAAATTCAGCACATGTACACATACATTGCAACGCCTATTGCAGCTGAAATGGAGCACATGTGGAGCCTTGTTGGCATCTTGATTGGTCAAGAATAAAGCATGCAATGTTGGTGACATAAAGAAAGAAGCTACACAAGGTAATATTTCAAATCTTGTCACAAATGTGACACATGCTAAAAATTCAGCATGTGTGCAAAATGGATGGCCGAAATTATTACTTTAATTATCCAAATTTTGTTGTCTTGAATCATGTGATTAATTAGAAGACAATTTGGAAGTTTTTTAAATATTTATGGAATAAAGAAAGTGATATTCTTGGATATCACACATGCTGAGAATTTCAGCATGTGTGCAATGCATCTGGGCGTTTTTAAGGCCTTGTTATTGTCTAATTTTTATTCCATAAAAGATGAGAATATTGTATACTAAATGGTGATTGAATTATACTTTGATTTCTTGGATTAAATCAATGCAAAATAGGCAATATTTTGAATGAAATGCAAATGAGACACATGCTGAAATTTCAGCATGGTATGGCCAATTTTTGTACCTATTTTTGGAGAAAAATGTCTTGCTTAATTTATGTGATAATCTCGTGAATTATGGAAACTATTTTATGATGATTTTGGCACATGTTTTAAGTGGAATTCTCAGATTTTCCTAGGCATTAAGTGATGACAACATTCAACCAATCAATGAGTGTCAAGTAAGCAAGAGCTTAATGATCATCCAATGAGAACATGCCAAGTAAGCAAAGACATGTCACAATGGTGCAATACACTCTTCCAAGGACTTAGAAGATAATTTTCAAGAGGAAGAAATTGCTATAGGGGGCGGCCACATTGTTAAAAAGAGGAGAAGAAAGCCAAACAAAAGCAAGACAAGTCTCACAAAGTTCAAAAGTGCAAAAAGAGTCTTTCATTCCCTTCTTCTTCTACATCTTTCTTTCTTCTCTCTAAAAGCCTATTGTACTCACATTCATATACTTGAATAGGCTTCTTATAGACTACCACATATTCTTTTCATTGTTTTAAAAGATTGATCAAGGTGTGATCAATCTTGGACTTGCGAGGTGGTGGTGTTCGTGTGAATTGTATTCATCATACAAGGTTTGTAAATGCTTGGAGTTGGTATGCAACTCCATCAACCCTGTGGTAAGGTGTTTTTGTGTTGTGTGATTAGTGTGAACCTAGGAAGGTGTTCCTCGAAGACTGGAGTAGGTTGTTTATAACCGAACCAGTATAAAATTCTTGGTGTCATTTACTTTCAGCACTGTTTACTGTTTTTAATCACGTTCGTAAAAATAGTAAACGAATTTCAAAAATCAAAAAACATTCAGGAAACATAGACACACGTTCTAGGGTTCTTTTGGCACATGTTTCAACTTTTTTGGACAAGTACAAGTCATCCAAACGTCCAAAGTTTTGAGACTAGTGCAGTCTAATTTTCAGGCTTGCAAAGGTTGAGACGTTGATCGTATTTGACTAACTTCCCAAAAGCAATTTTCAAAAATGTTTTAACCCATTTAAATATAACTTATAAGGGGTTAGTGGTTAAAATTTCAGAGCATTTGGAATTACGTACAAATAGGAATTAATTTTTAAAATCAGTCTACCGTTTCTGGCAGATTCGCACAATCTGACCACCAACGAATTTTCAAGGGGTTAGAGGTTGAATTTAAATCTGAAATTTTTAGGAGACACTCATAACATCTGAGGCTAAGTTCTCTCCAAAGTTCTGCATTTTTGAAGACCTGCAACCTAGGTTTCAAAACATTTTAATACTGGTCTTGAAAACAGAAACTGTTTTCAGAAGTTGGGTTTTTAGTTTAAAACAATTTTAAAAACCACATTTTCCGCACCCACTATTCAACCCCCCTCCCCTCTAGTGGTGCCTTGCAGATCCTACAAATGGTATCAGAGTGCAGGAACACTCACAACAAAAGGATCCAACGATCTAAGTGAGATGGCAACCACTAGCCACAAAACCGAGGAAAAAGATATGTCAAGCCAAATGCCTCCACTATTTGAAAATGAGGTAAATTCTGATTCTGACTCGGGCTCTGAACTATCTTATGATGATTAATATGTTGAATATCTTGAATTACATAAGTTTGCTAGAACTCTTGCAAAACAAAAGAAACGGTTAATTGAAGACAAGAAATTGTTAGAATCTTCTAACGAGAATCTTGTCGCTCAATTAAACGATTCGAAAGAAGAGTCGTCATGCATCATTACTGCATTAAAGACAGAGATCTCATCATTGACCATGCAAAATAATGAAATGAAATCCGAGATTTCAAGTTTGAAATCAAGGAATACAGACTTAGAGGAAATGGTGAAGAAAATTGATATGGGAACAAACATGCTAGATCGCATCATTTCTTCACAAAAGCATGATAGTGACAAAACCGGACTACAATACGTTGAGAAAAGTAAGTCACTAAATAAACCAACCAAATTCATTCCATCTAAGAAAATAGATGCATCAAAGACATATGTGGTATCTAAGAACACGCCTAGACCTTCTCCTATGACAACTCATCGTGCTTCTTCTTCACATCATGCAACATATAATTTTGTGCCATATAGATATGAGAAGAAACAAGTGATGCATAAGCGACACTCATATCACAAAAATGCATCTAGATCACGTCCCGTGCATGCAAACCGAAATGCATATCAAAAACAAAAACTATACTATATGCATGATGGGATTCTTGGCCAAAGGCCAAACACAGTTGCCCCTAACATATATTATGTTGCGTTATCATCACCTTTCTCACCTTTTGGAAGACCTAGAAAGGTCACCCAAATATGGGTGCCAAAAGGGATATTTTCAAAGGGTTGAATAAATAACCCTTACGAACGCACATTTGATATTATAAAATGCATGATTTCTTTTTCATCTTTACATGCGCTTTTGATTGTCTTTCAAAAATAAAGGGGGAGAGAATGCATGATTTAAGGAGGAGAGATAAACATAAATTGCATAAATCAAGGGGGAGCGGATTTGAAACTTGAAATTCAAAAGTTGAATTTATGCACGATTGAAGGGGGAGCGATAAGATTTAAATCATCTACGTATGTTATTTTGAAAATCATCAAAAGGGGGAGATTGTTGAGAAAAAGGGGTTCGAGTGATTTCAAAATGCATGATCTAAATAACGTGTTACAAAGAAATGCATGACATATTTTATGACATAACACGTTGTTGCATGAAAGTTGCCTTATATAGTTCATATATAATGTTGTCATACTAACGAGCCATGAAGCTTCAAAGCTTACATCAAATGGCAAACATTTGTTGTGTTTGAACTATTTTCAGGTGCCACCATTAATGAACTAAACTAGTTCATTAAGTGAAGTACTGAGTTAATTAAACCAAGTAGTTCAATAAAGGAAGCAACATTTGGACAAGGCACAAAGGCAACAAGATTAAGGAAGGAAAGTCCCCTCCTCCTCCTCTCACCTTATGGCACGCCAATTATACATATATATATACATATTTTCAGTTTTTTTTTTAAAAAGGCACATACACACTTATTCCAACGTACTACCGGCACGTTATATATTTTATGTACGTACGTTAACGTCACACCATCATACTTAACTCATATTTATGAGTATTTTCAGGCCTTATATAATATGATATAAGTCATGGTGATGACAAATTAAATACGACACGTTAAAAGGTTCAAAACCGAAAATTGTCGTATCGGGCGAATACCGAAACTTCGTCAACGTGTCACGTACTTGCCATAAATAGATGGCCGGCCCCTATACCTCAAAAATATTAATAAATTTCGTGGCCTACATGTTACGTGCAGCCATAAAATCATTCCATGTTGGCACACACAAATCACCCCACATTAAGGCCAAATTGTGGAGATTCCAATTTCAATTTTGTCACATGTAAATGGCGCCACTTTAAGACCAGCCAAGTGCTGAATATTAAATTTTATATTATGTATATTATTTGTAACATAATATATATAACATGTGTAAAAAGTTGGAATGTAATTAGAGAAAAATCGGGTAATCGATTAACATCGAAAATTCGGTTTTCTACGTACACAACACATGGAACGTTTTTGGCACATCATACGACATGTTCCTAGACACTTTTTACATATGTCATACATCTTAAATTTTTCTAGAAAATTAAATTAAGGGCTGATTGGAATATGCCATGTGTGTATTATTAAATGTGCACTATTTTACAAAATTTGCAAAAATAAATTTCAGCACATGCACACATACATTGCAACGCCTATTCCAGCTGAAATAGAGCACATGTGGAGCCTTCTTGGAATCTTCATTGGTTAAGAATAAAGCATGCAATGTTGGTGACATAAAGAAAGAAGCTACACAAGGTAATATTTCAAATCTTGTCACAATTGTGACACATGCTGAAAATTCAGCATGTGTGCAAAATGGATGGCCGAAATTATTACTTTAATTATCCAAATTTTTTTGTCTTGAATCATGTAATTAATTAGAAGACAATTTGGAAGTTTTTTAAATATTTTATGGAATAAAGAAAGTGATATTCTTGGATATCACACATGCTGAAAATTTCAGCATGTGTGCAATGCATCTAGGCGTTTTTAAGGCCTTGTTATTGTCTAATTTTTATTCCATAAAAGATGAGAATATTGTATACTAAATGGTGATTGAATTATACTTTGATTTCTTGGATTAAATCAATGCAAAATAGGCAATATTTTGAATGAAATGCAAATGAGACACATGCTGAAATTTCAGCATGGTATGGCCGATTTTTGTACCTATTTTTGGAGAAAAATGTCTTGCTTAATTTATGTGATAATTTTGTGAATTATTGCAACTATTTTATGATGATTTTGGCACATGTTTTAAGTGGAATTCTCAGATTTTCCTAGTCATCAAGTGATGACAACATTCAACCAATCAATGAGTGCCAAGTAAGCAAGAGCTTAATGATCATCCAATGAGAACATGCCAAGTAAGCAAAGACATGTCACAATGGTGCAATACACTCTTCCAAGGACTTAGAAGATAATTTTCAAGAGGGAGAAATTGCTATAGGGGGGCGGCCACATTGTTAAAAAGAGGAGAAGAAAGCCAAACAAAAGCAAGACAAGTCTCACAAGTTCAAAAGTGCAAGAAGAGTCTTCCATTCCCTTCTTCTTCTACATCTTTCTTTCTTCTCTCTAAAAGCCTATTGTACTTACATTCATATACTTGAATAGGCTTCTTATAGACCACCACATATTCTTTTCATTGTTGTAAAAGATTGATTAAGGTGTGATCAATCTTGGACTTGCGAGGTGGTGGTGTTCGTGTGAATTGTATTCATCATACAAGGTTTGTAAAGGGTTGGAGTTGGTGTGCAACTCCATCAACCCTTTGGTAAGGTGTTTTTGTGTTATGTGATTAGTGTGAACCGAGGAAGGTGTTCCTCGAAGACTGGAGTAGGTTGTTCATAACCGAACCAGTATAAAATTCTTGGTGTCATTTACTTTCAGCACTGATTTTCCGTTTCAGCACTGTTTACTGTTTTTAATCACGTTCGTAAAAATAGTAAACGAATTTCAAAAATCACAAAACTTTCAGAAAACATAGCCACACGTTCTAGGGTTCTTTTGGCACAAGTTTCAACCCTTTTGGACAAGTACAAGTCATCCAAACATCCAAAGTTCTGAGACTAGTGCAGTCTGATTTTCAGGCTTGCAAAGGTTGAGACTTTAATCGTATTTGACTAACTTCCCAAAAGCAATTTTCAAAAATGTTTTGACCCATTTAAATATAACTTATAAGGGGTTAGTGGTTAAAATTTCAGAGCATTTGGAGTTACGTACAAATAGGAATTAATTTGTGAAATCAGTCTACCGTTTCTGGCAGATTCGCACAATCTGACCACCAACGAATTTTCAAGGGGTTAGAGGTTGAATTTAAATCTGAAATTTTTAGGAGACACTCATAACATCTGAGGCTAAGTTCTCTCCAAATGTCTGCATTTTTGAAGACCTGTAACCTAGGTTTCAAAACGTTTTAAAACTGGTCCTGAAAACAGAAGCTGTTTTCAGAAGTTGGGTTTTTGGTTTAAAACAATTTTAAAAACCACATTTTCCGCACCCACTATTCAACCCCCCCCCCTTAGTGGCGTCTTGCAGATCCTACATAATGGATGTTATTCTCACAACCGGAGCATATGTGTCAAAATAGTTGATCCCTTCTCGTTGTCTAAAGCCTTTGGCTACTAATCTAGCCTTGAAAATTTGAAGTGAACCATCCGAATTGTATTTTCTTCTAAATACCCATTTACATCCAATTGCTTTGGAACTTGGAGGCAAATCAGTGAGAACCCACATATTGTTAGACAATAACAAGTTTATCTCATCATCAATTGCTTCCTTCCAAAATGATGCATTTCTCGATTGCATCGCCTCCTTGTAGGATTTTGGATCATCTTCCATGCTTAGTATAATAGGTATTTGATTAAACACCTTTGTCCTATTACCTTCAACTAAGAAAGTAATGGATTGCGAAGAAATGAAGTCCGGATATAAATACTTTTCTTTTCTAGTACGTTGACTTCTTCTAATCTCAGTTGGAGAATTTTGATTTTGTTCATCAACAATGGAAGGATCATTGGAAAAATCTCCAACAATAGGTTCATTCAAATTCTCACTTGTTGAACTTTGATTTGAATCTGTTCTCAAGAATTTATTCGCAAAAAATTCAACATCTCTAGATTCAACAACCACATTAGATTCTAAATCTAGAATCCTATATGCTTCAGAGTTTTCAGCATATCCAATAAAGACACCTTTAAGAGCTCTTGGTCCCAACTTAGTCCTCTTTGGATCCGGAACTCTATAATAGGCTAGACAACCCCAAACTCTAAGATAACTTAGATTTGGTCTTTGTTTCTTCCATAATTCGTATGGAGAAACCTTAGACTTTCTAGAAGGAATTCTATTATGAATGTGACAAGACGTTAACAAGGCTTCTCCCCACAAATTCTTTGGCAAAACAGAGTTTATTAACATTGCATTTAGCATGTCAACTAAACTTCTATTCTTCCTTTCAGTCAAACCGTTTTGTTGGGGTGTGTACGGAGCACTTTTCTAGTGTATGATACCATTCTCCTCACAGAATTGATTAAATTCAAGAGGAAAGTATTCACCACCACGATCACTTCCTAGAACTTTGATTTTTAATCCCGATTGATTTTCAACTTCCATTTTATAGACTTTGAACATGTCAAAGGCTTCATCTTTATGCCTTAGTAAATATACATAAGTATATCTATAGGCATCATCAATGAAAGTTATGAAATATCGATTGCCACCTTGGGTTAAAACACTGTTCAATTCACAAATATCTGAATGAACAAGTTCTAAGAGTTCAGTTTTCTGTTCTACTTTCAGAAACGGTTTCTTTATCATCTTAGCTTGTATACATACTTCACATGTCCTTTTATTTTCATCTTTGCAAGAAATTAAGGCATGCCTAGACATGAATTTAACAGTAGTGCTACTAATATGAGCAAGTCTATCATGCCACAATGAAAAAGAAGAATCAACAGAGTAAACACAAACTGCGGAATTTTTATTAATGCTTAACTTAAACATCCCGTCGCAAGCATAACCCTTGCCGACAAAGATACCATTTTTGGACATTATACTTTCGTCCCCCTCCATTATAATCTTGAACCCGTTTTTACAGACTAGGCTAGTAGAAACGAGATTCTTAGAGATCTTAGGTACATGTAGAACGTTGACTAATAACAACTTCTTTCCAGAAGTAAAGTCTAACTCCACACTACCTTTTCCCAAGACTTTAGTGGCACTTCGATTACCCATCAAAACTTGCTGGCTATTATCCACAACATGGTAGGTCTTGAATAGATCCTTGTTGTTGCATACATGCACCGTTACACCAGAATCGAGCCATCAATCACTTGCGATTTTGTTCGTTGCCATATGCAGTTCCGTTACCATGCCAACATGCAAACCGGAAACCGTTGCTACCAATTGATCAGTTTCAATGTCTACCATATTTGCATTGTTGACATTTTGGGATCCACCACCTTGTTTTTGTTTCTTCCGAAACCAACAGTCCTTCTTGAGGTGTCCTTTCTTACCACAATTATAACATCGTTTGCCTTTCTTGGAACTCTCTGCCTTGTCTGAGGGTTCAGATGATTTGGAGATCTTCCGTTTGTTTCCAACCGAACTCCCTGTTTTTTCTTTGACATAATGCACTCTAGGTGCATCATCAGAGACATGTCTCTTTACAAGACTCCTTGTCTCTTCTTCAATTCGCAAATGCTTTTGAAGTTGTTCACGGGAAAATGATTCAGTTGAGTGTAGTAATTTCTTCCTGTAGTCATTCCAACTAGGGGGAAGCTTAGCGATTATCCCTCCTACTTGTAATGCCTCAGAAACTTCTACACCCAACTTTTTCAGTTTAGAAACAATGACCTGCAACTCGTGCACTTGGTCCATGATTGAAAAATTTTCAACCATCTTAAAATTAAAATATTCCATCACTTGGAATTTATCCACGCCTTCTTCTCATTGTTGTACTTGAACTCCAAGGCGTTCCATATCTCCTTTGGTGATGACGTTGCCGTAAATAGATCGTAGATATGACCTGACAGATTGTTGAGGATATGCTCTTGGCACAGCATGTTATCCTCATGTCTCTTCCTCGGCCTTGATCTCCTCGGAGTCCTCTTCTTGTGGGGTCGGCAAATCCTTCAAATTTGAGTCCAAACAATACCCAATCTGAAGAGCTGTCAGGAGGAACAGCATCTTGTCCTTCCTGCGGAGATAGTTAGTACCATCAAATCGATCCAACTTCATGCTCTCTTGATTCAGAAATGTCTTTGAATCCATCTCGAATATTCATTACGATTGTTATGAATTAAGGAATCAAGAACAAAGAACAAGAGATAATGAATGAAAAGAGGATTGGCTTGAGGCGTGAGAATCACTATATTTGCCCCCACTAGTTGTTAGGTCCGAAATACACTCTAGAGGGGGGGATGAATAGAGTGTTTGGCTCTTTTTGCGGAATTTTCTCTTTTGTCTCAACTCAAAAAGGATATTCAAAATCAGAGCAAGAATTGGAGATGAGAGATAATGAATGAGTACACCGGATATAGAGTGGTTCGAATCGTAAATGATTCTACTCCACTACCACTTTGTTTCCAAAGTGGATTTTCAACAACTACTCTTCTTATTATGAACAATAAGAACAACCACAGCAACACTTACACTAACACTTTAGTGTAAGCAACAACAGCAGCAACTTCTTGCACAAAACACACTTGTGCAACTACAGCAACTACAGCTCTTAGCAAGAACAACTTCTTGCTTCCTCACTACTTCAACAAAAGTTTCCTCAAGAACTTCTCACAGTGGGTTGAAGGAATATAGTAAGATTCACACTTTCTCACAAGTCTAAGCACAAGCAAGAGATCAAATATTTATGGTTCCTCTTGTGCTTGACTCTCTTTCTCTCAATATACAATAATGAAGATCAAAGAAAAGCTGGACAAGCTTTAAACAAATTTACAAGTATGAGAGAAATATACAACAATGGAAAATGAAGCTAGATGATGTTGAAAGTGTGTAATTGCTTCATCCAAGCCTCTTCTATTTATAAATAAAGTTGACCACGTTTTTGAGGCTCTCCACCAAGTCTTCATCTTCAAAAATGTCAAGATAGTGCCCAAATAGTCTTTAGCCATCCTATGGAGTGATTTGATCTTGGATAGCCACCCTAGAGAATCTTAGACATGTTTAAAATAGTCAAGGAAGCATGTAGTATGTTGGGTTAAAGTCCACAAGAAATTTGAGCAAGATTGGAGAGAGAAAATATCATAGATCTCCCTTGGATTTTGTTCCAACGTTTGAAAATTTTTGAATCCTGGAGACGTCGATCAATCTACGTGCCAGGGCTTAGAGATCGACGTCTCTCAGTCAGACGTCGATCGATTGACGTCAGCCTGACTGAGAGATCGACGTCTCTCAGAATGACGTCGATCGATCGACGTCATTAGGCTGAGAGATCGACGTCTCTCAGATGTATGTCGATCGATCGACATACCTGAAGCTGAGAGATCGACGTCTCTCAGTTATACGTCGATCGATCGACGTATGCTTAACTGAGAGATCGACGTCTCTCAGATATAGGTCAATCGATCTACGTCTCTTGGCTGAGAGTATGACGTGCATCTGAGTGCTTAAATTTTTACCAAGCTTCACATGGATCTCTTGAAGGGCTGATGTAACCTTCATCCGATTCATGAGAGATTTTTCGTCTCGCACATGTTTACATCAATTTTTCTTCGAACTAAAGATATGAAATTTTATCTTAGTCCTTTTAAAACATCTTTTTGTATCATCAAAACATTTCTAATCCTGGCAAGTACGCGCCCTTGACTCATGTCCATTGATTGTTTCATCCTAGGTTGAGAAGATTGTCCTTGAGAGGAGCTTGAACCTTCTCCTCCACCCCTAGAAGATCTAGGTCTCTTGGTTGTATTTTTGCTTCTTGAAGACATTTTGAGAGGAATTTGGATTTGAAATTTAGGGATTTCGAGAGAGGAATGAATGAAGAAGATGAAAATCAAGTGTAAAGATGAAGAAGTTTTGTTTTGGAGATGAAATTGAAGAGATGAAGTGGTTTTGGAAAGAGGGGCGTCTGATTTTGTAGGGTTTCAGCCGAAATGTTTGAGTGAAAAATGAGGAAGGGTTTCTTGTGCAGAGACTTTAAGGTTGCTGAATTCGACAACGTCGATCGATCGACGTCTGAGTTCGACGTACGTCGATCGATCGATGTCAGAGATCGACGTACGTCGATCTCTTGTTTTGATACGTCGATCGTTCGACGTGTCTCTGATTTTGAAATTTTTAATTTTCATCCCTTTAACTGATGTTTATCATTCCCAGTCTCGTTCTAATTGATTCGAATGTCTCAGTGGGGAGAGATTTGGTAAAGATATCCGCCAGTTGGTCATTTGTTGGAACAAACTCAATGCATACCAATCCTTTTTGAATGCAATCTCTTATGAAGTGATGTCTCACTTCAATGTGTTTTGTTCTACTATGATGAACCGGGTTTTGTGCTATACTTATGGCTGAGGTATTGTCACATAGGATGGGAACTTTATCAAACTTAACATTGTAATCATTCAATGTGTTTGTCATCCAAAGTAGTTGTGCACAACATGAAGCGGCCGATATATATTCGGATTCCGCTGTTGAAAGTGACACACTATTTTGTTTCTTAGAGAACCAAGAAACTAAGCAATCTCCAAGGAATTGACACGTCCCGGAGGTGCTTTTCCTATCAACAAGATTTCCGGCATAGTCGGAGTCACTATACCCTCTTAAATCAAAACATCCATTTTTGGGATAAAACAATCCAAAATTCAAAGTTCCTTTTAAATACCTAAAGATACGTTTAACAGCAACTAAATGTGATTCCTTAGGCATACTTTGAAATCTAGCACATAAGCACACAGCAAGCAAAATATCTGGTCTACTAGCTGTTAAATAAAGTAAACTACCAATCATACCCCTATATTTGGTTACCTCAACCGGCTTTCCTTTTTTGTCAAGCTTTGTACTTGTGCTCATCGGAGTGCTCACACTTCTTCCATCCTCGAATTTGTACTTCTTGAGCAAATCCTTTGTGTACTTTGTTTGAGATATGTACACTCCATCTTGAGTTTGCTTGATTTGTAGACCAAGGAAGTAGTTGAGTTCACCCATCATGCTCATTTCAAATTCTCCTTCCATCAATTTTGCAAAATGCTTACAAAGAGAATCGTTAGTAGCACCAAATATAATATCATCCATATAAATTTGAACAAACAATTGATGGTTTTCTTGTTCTTTAATAAAAAGAGTAGTGTCGACTTTTCCTCTTGAAAACTCGTTCTCAAGTAGGAAGTTACTTAACCTATCATACCAAGCCCTAGGAGCTTGTTTAAGTCCATAAAGGGCCTTTTTGAGTTTAAAAACATGATTTGGATAATCATGATTTTCAAACCCCGGAGGTTGAGCTACATAGACCTCTTCTTGAATTATTCCATTCAAGAATGTGGATTTCACATCCATTTGATATAGTTTGAAATCCTTATAGCATGCATATGCTAATAGCATCCTAATAGCTTCTAACCTAGCTACGGGGGTAAACGTTTCATCATAGTCTATGCCTTCCTCTTGCCTATAATCTTGTGCTACTAACCTAGCTTTGTTTCTAGTGATGTTTCCTTTATCATCCATTTTATTTCTAAATACCCATTTAGTACCAATTACGGGATGATCACTATGTTTAGCAACTAATTCCCAAACATCACTTCTTTCAAATTGATTTAACTCTTCTTGCATAGCCAATACCCAATCTTCATCATTTATTGCCTCCTTTATATTTTTAGGCTCAACTTGTGAAATGAAGGCATTTTCATTGAATTTTCTCCTAGTCATTATGCCTTGGCTAGTTTCACCTAATATCAACTCTTTAGGGTGATCTTTCCTATACTTGTATGAATCCGGTAAATTTGAGGTATCTCCTCCTACTTCTTCATTTTCAACCTTAGGTTCAAGTGGATCAATCCTAAGTTCAATAACAATATTACATTTTGGATTCTCAAATTTCTCTATATGGCTTACTTCAATTATTTCATCATCATCATCATCATTAATGTTTGATTTGTCCTCATTGAGTTCACTAAATTTGACATGAATTGATTCTTCAACTTTCATGTTTCTTTTATTATATACTCTAAATGCCTTGCTATTTTGAGCATAGCACATAAAGATTCCTTCATCCGCTTTGAAGTCGAGTTTATCCAAGTTATCTTTGGTGTGAAGTATAAAGCACTTACAACCAAAAACCTTGAAATAACCAATATTTGGTACTCTAACTTTCCAAAGCTCATAAGGAGTCTTTTTGAGAAATGGTCTCAAATAAACTCTATTGATCACATGACAAGCGGTATTTACCGCTTCGGCCCAAAAATATTTGGGTAACTCAAATTCGTTTAGCATGGCTCTACTCATTTCTTGAAGTGTTCTATTCTTCCTTTCTGCAACACCATTTTGTTGAGGAGTTCTTGGAGCTGAGAAATTATGTCCATACCCCTTGGATACACAAAATTCTTGAAATTCTCCATCAAACTCACCCCCTCTATCACTTTTAATTTCCTTAATTGTGTCCTGTCTTTGATTTTCTAATCTTTTACAAAGCTTTATAAATTCTTGGCATGCATCATTCTTTTTAGCTAAGAACATTACCCAAGTGTACCTAGAGAAGTCATCTATCACCACAAAGGTGTAATGTTTTCCACTTAGACTTGCTGTACCAATATCCCCATACAAATCTATATGAAGCAATTGTTGGGGTTTGGTGGTGGAGATTTCACTTTTGGGTTTGAAGCTTGTTTTAACAAGCTTTGCCTTTTGACAAGTGTCACATAAGCCATGATTTTCGAAATTTAATTTTGGAAGACCTTGGAACTTTTCATTTTTGCAAATCTCTTTGAAGTTTTTAAAGCTAATATGTCCAAGTCGTCTGTGCCATAGTTGAGTCAAATCATTTTTGGCAACTAGGCAAGAAACATTTTGTGATATCAAATCATGTGTGCTAAATTTGTAAACATCATTTTTACGAATAGCTTCAAAAACAATCTTATCGTTCTTTTTCACAACACATTTTCTTTTCACAAACTTTATTTGAAAATTAGCATCACATAGTTGGCTAACACTTATCAAATTATACTTAAGCCCTTCTACATATAGTACATTATTAATAGTAAAGGAAGAATTACCAATTTCTCCATGTCCAAGGATTTTGGCTCTCCCATTGCCAAAATGCACCGTTCCACCATCTTGGAGCTTGAGCTTGGTGAACAACGTCTTGTCTCCGGTCATGTGAGTTGAACATCCGCTGTCCATAAGCCATTTGGTTCCTTCTTCTTTGGCTACTCCATTTATCTTGAGAGCCTACAAAACCAAAAGATGTAGGCATTGGTACCCTTTGATGGTTGGGTCGTTTAGGGTTAGTTTTTCGACCCTTAGGCTTCCAAACATATGTGCTTTCAAATCGAGCTTTACATGCTTTCTTTACATGTCCTAGTTTGTTGCAATAAAAACAAGTGGGTACATGCTTTGGTTTATAAGATGATGAATTTTATTGTGTTTTTCTATTGTTTGCCTTTTTCTTTAAGGACTTAGGTTTAATAGAATAAGATGATGAGTTAAATCCTAAACCGGATTTATCATTTCTAATTCTTTGATTTCCAAGTAGTATGTCTAAGTTGTTTTTACCATTTGTTAGTCTTTGTAAGTCTAACTTTAGTTTCTCACATTCTTTTCTAATTTCTTCATTTTCAAGAGCTACGGTTTTATGCATGGTAAGTATGATATCATGCTCTTGAAACATCAAAATATTTTTGTCATGCAAGCTCTTATTTTCTAAAATGCATTTCTTGAATTCTTTCTTTAAATGCTTATATTTCAAATTTAATTTCTCAAAGTCATCTTGCAAATCTCCTATTTCATCATGTAAATTTGAAGAGTTAGAATTTACCTCAAGGTCATCTTCAAACGCAATAAGACAAGTATGTTGAAACTTTGGATTGTCAACCATTGCCACAAGTCCAACACCTTGATCTTCACTCTCTTCTCCTTCCGATTCCGAAAAGAGATCATCCCACGTGGTTACCTCTGCATTGAGGGCTTTCTTCTTTTGAGGAAAGACCTTCTTCTCTTGCTTTTGCGGTTCTTTTATGTGGTAATCGGCAATGAAGTGACCGGGTCGACCACATCTATAGCAATTTTCACTTGCTTCCTTTTCTTTAGATGGTTTCTTGAGAAACTTTCTTGCCTGAGCTTTGTTTCTAGTTGCCATTCTTCTAAATTTTCTTACTAGAAGGGCAACTTCCTCATCCGATTCATCGGACTCTACTACCAATCCTTTGTGTGATGTTTGTGTAGGCTTGATGGGATTCATCCTATTTTGTTCATCAATAAGAATTTCATGAGTAAGAAGATTACCGAATAGCTCATCAAGGGTAAGAGTCTTGAGATTCTTTGATTCGGTGATGGCGGTGACTTTGGGTGTCCATTCTCTTGGCAAAGAATTGAGGAGTTTTGAGACAAGGTCTTCATTTGAGATTTTCTTGTCAACCATGGAGAGCTGATTTACTATTCGTGTGAATCGATCGATTGTCTCCTCAATCTTCTCACCGCTTTTCATTCCGAACATCTCATACTCCTTCATGAGCATAAGTCGTTTGGCCATTCTTACTTGCTCAGTTCCTTCATGTATCATTTCAAGCCTTTTCCATGCCTCATAAGCTGTTTCAAGACCTTGAAGTCTTATAAGCTCGGTGGTGGTGAGAACACTTGAAAGAATATCAAATGCTTTGCCATTAATGGCAAATCTTATCTTTTCTTCATCGATGTAGTCATCCTCATCTTTGAATATTGATTCTCCTTTTGAGTTGGTAATCATAGGAACTTCAATTCCTTTGACAACGGCTCTACATATATCGAATCCACAGCCTTTCAAGTGATTGATCATTCGAAATTTCCACAAGGAATAATTTTGGGCATCAAACATAGGTGCTTTAGTGTTTGATCCGGAAAATAGTGCAGTAGGCTTAGGAGATGAAGAGGTTGAAGTTGAGGTTGAGGTTGCCATGATCTTTAACCTTGCTACTTGTAAAGATAGGCCAAGCAATCAAGGTTATGCTCTGATACCAATTGTTAGGTCTGAAATACACTCTAGAGGGGGGGGGTGAATAGAGTGTTTGACTCTTTTTGCGGAATTTTCTCTTTTGTCTCAACTCAAAAAGGATATTCAAAATCAGAGCAAGAATTGGAGATGAGAGATAATGAATGAGTACACCGGATATAGAGTGGTTCGAATCGTAAATGATTCTACTCCACTACCACTTTGTTTCCAAAGTGGATTTTCAACAACTACTCTTCTTATTATGAACAATAAGAACAACCACAGCAACACTTACACTAACACTTTAGTGTAAGCAACAACAGCAGCAACTTCTTGCACAAAACACACTTGTGCAACTACAGCAACTACAGCTCTTAGCAAGAACAACTTCTTGCTTCCTCACTACTTCAACAAAAGTTCCCTCAAGAACTTCTCACAGTGGGTTGAAGGAATATAGTAAGATTCACACTTTCTCACAAGTCTAAGCACAAGCAAGAGATCAAATATTTATGGTTCCTCTTGTGCTTGACTCTCTTTCTCTCAATATACAATAATAAAGATCAAAGAAAAGCTGGACAAGCTTTAAACAAATTTACAAGTATGAGAGAAATATACAACAATGGAAAATGAAGCTAGATGATGTTGAAAGTGTGTAATTGCTTCATCCAAGCCTCTTCTATTTATAAATAAAGTTGACCACGTTTTTGAGGCTCTCCACCAAGTCTTCATCTTCAAAAATGTCAAGATAGTGCCCAAATAGTCTTTAGCCACCCTATGGAGTGATTTGATCTTGGATAGCCACCCTAGAGAATCTTAGACATGTTTAAAATAGTCAAGGAAGCATGTAGTATGTTGGGTTAAAGTCCACAAGAAATTTGAGCAAGATTGGAGAGAGAAAATATCATAGATCTCCCTTGGATTTTGTTCCAACGTTTGAAAATTTTTGAATCCTGGAGACGTCGATCGATCTACGTGCCAGGGCTTAGAGATCGACGTCTCTCAGTCAGACGTCGATCGATCGACGTCAGCCTGACTGAGAGATCGACGTCTCTCAGAATGACGTCGATCGATCGACGTCATTAGGCTGAGAGATCGACGTCTCTCAGATGTATGTCGATCGATCGACATACCTGAAGCTGAGAGATCGACGTCTCTCAGTTATACGTCGATCGATCGACGTATGCTTAACTGAGAGATCGACGTCTCTCAGATATACGTCAATCGATCGACGTCTCTTGGCTGAGAGTATGACGTGGATCTGAGTGCTTAAATTTTTACCAAGCTTCACATGGATCTCTTGAAGGACTGATGTAACCTTCATCCGATTCATGAGAGATTTTTCGTCTCGCACATGTTTACATCAATTTTGCTTCGAACTAAAGATATGAAATTTTATCTTAGTCCTTTTAAAACATCTCTTTGTATCATCAAGACATTTTATAAACTAACACTAGTTGCTACAGGAATGTAAGCAAATTTTCTCCTAGGATACAACATCCAACAATCTCTTATTCTCAGCAAAAGAATAGAGATTCAATGAACTTTCAAAAACAAGAGTGATATTGAGTAGGATGAAGAATATAGAATGCAAGTATGAATTAGATTGCAAGATGTCTTGAAAAATGGGTTGTAATAACCTATTTATAGGCTCTCGAACTCCATTCAGACGTTTCTTGCAGTTGCATGGTGATTGGGTATATCCATTGGTGCATAAGTTGTGATTTTACATGAAAAGTCACTTCTGCTGGGACATCGATCGATGTCTCATAGTAAGCTCCAACTTTTATCCTGTCCACTTCGATCTGTCACATCGATCGATCGAAATCACTTCGATCGATCTATGTGATCGATCTATATCGGACATAAAGTTTCAACTCTGCATCCAGGGTACATCGATCGATCGATGTGATCGATCTATGTCCGGCAGAATACTCAACTTCACTTTCAAGCCACTTGGATCCATCCATTTGATACATGGATCTATCCAAGTCATAAGCCAAGCTATTCTTGCTTATTACAACACCAATCCAACTTCATCTTTGATCTCAAGCATCCATTCTTCATCACATTGCCTTTACAAACTATTATAAGAATACAAGGGGATCCTTGTGTGTTGGGTACTCAGCTTATATGGCCAAGGGAAAATAATCATAAAACTATAGCGATATATGATTATTGAGGATGCATAGATACGGAGTAAGTCGGTTAAATAACTATAAGACATTTATGAACCAACAAGATATAAATTAACTACTATAAAATTGATAGTCAATTGGTAACTACTAAACACTTATTAGTCAATAAGATAGAAAATAATTGATGAAAGCGTATCTTTTGAAAATGAAATAGCTTTTGCATAGTTTACAAATTCTGCTTAGTAGGGACTTAAAACACAAGAATGATTTTTTCATTTCAGAGCAAAATCAGACCACGCATTATGACAAAAGGCAGAAAATAGGACGAGATTCATTATGAAATTTGCATTAGTTTTTCTAACAAAACTAATGACTTTTTTCTTTCTCATTGGGAAAGCTTACTACTAGAATTTAGTCATTGCCATTATAAAATCTGCATATAATGCAAATTGGTTAAGTAACTGATGTCTGTAATAAACAAAAATTAAAGATCTTAAGTTGTTCAATAGGGAAAATGATGCCAACTCAAGTAATTTGTGGCTTGACTACAATGCTTGACGAACAACTTTCGAGCATATAATAAAAAAAAGTATTTATTTATTTTATCACATATGTCTTCAGTACATTGTTGATTATGTATGTTAATTACATATGTAATTAAAATTTTCTTTTAGATATTAATATATGATGTGCGAGACTAGATTTTTTATTTCATATTTGTTTCGAGGAACTAAGCAATTCAAAATTGGAATATGATCTACTCACCTCCTTCCCACCGCTCGGTACGTGACAGTAGGAGGTAGTGATGCTAGATGAGAGAATAAGAAAGAAAAGGTGTATGAGGAAGGGGGTAGCTGCCATGTGGTAAACAGGGGGAAGTGGGTGATGGGATGCCATCCATCTCCTTGTAAGTCTGGAATGTGATTGAAAGTATTCTAGCATAAGGAGCCAATCTGAAGAATTTAATAACCACACTGTTAAGTTTTCCCCCGGAACCTAATCTTATATCCGTATTTTGCCCTAATTTTTCTATATTGCCATATTTTTTAAGAAGTTGCTCTCCTCATCTTCGAACAAGGTTTCAATTTTATCAGGTAATCTTTTCTATTGCCAGTTGGGTGTATATTGTATAAAATTTCACTTAATGTTAATAGAAAAACTCAATTTGGTCATTTTATATTTTTAAAATAGGTTTAAACTTCATTTCATTGAACATACACTTCAAATTATGCACAAAATAATTATATTAATAATAATTGTCATTTAGACATTAAAGAAAATGATACATGTGCAATTAACTAGTTCAAAAGTACAAATTAATGATTCGTAAATTCTTCAAATTGATATATATAACTGATAGTAGGAAATTACTACTTTTTTAAGTTGTTAAAGTGAGTGGTCAAGAATGATTTCATATTAAGAGGATTCCATGTTTGGATGCATTTTTACACATAAGAATATTTTACAATCAATTAATTAAAGGTGCACCATTCGAGTTTTCTTTTGGTCTTTACTGATGCATGCTAAGTTTGTGGGTCTCTTTTCTTTATAATGGTATGAATACTGTTAATTAATCTCATATGACATTTGTATTTTTAACAAATCGTAAAAATAAAATACGCTGCATGTAGGATTTAGTGGTTTATTACGAAATATGAGAGTCAAAGACACTTGTCCCTTATCGATAGTTGGAACAAATGCAAAAATCCACAAGTTCTTGCTCTGAGAAAATGTAAGGTGTTCTCGGTGAATTAGACTTCGTCTTTGTGTATGATCTGAAGAGATATCGAATTATTTTGCAATCTGATGTATATAGCTTTATCTTTGTAGCGCCCCGCCCGAGACTAGAGTCTCGGCACAGTTCACCCGCCGTACCCCACGTAGTAGAGTACAAAGCGTCGTCGCTATCATACGTATCAAGGACCTATGCATGGAGTGAACAACAGAATCAATAACTTAAATAGAATTTAGTCCATACTTCCGATATTATCCATTACTACATGAGTCCATACTACCATGATGACACGCAACATATACATAAGTGCCAACAGCATAAATTCGAAATGTGATATAGTCGTCATCAAAAATGCGTCGCTCGTACGCGAGAAACTGGAATCAGGACTGGTCCTCAGCTATATACCCTATGTCAAAGGTACGGTCCTTTGAAAAAAAAAGATTTTTAAAACAACGAGGGTCAGATGAGATAAAATTCGCCTGGCAAGAAACCCACTTGAATCCTCCATGCGGATCAAACAAGTCATGACAAGGCAGCGAGATATAATCATATTGTAATAAAACGTAGAGTATAGAAAATGCTACCTGTCGGATCCGCAAGTACTGGCATAACTTAACTCGTAGACGAGGACATAGAGCTTCAGAAAGTTACACTGAACATCTGCTTAACTATTTAAACTCAAATAGGGCTACAAACTTGAAAATAAAGCTTCAGATAATTATACTAGATCTATACTTAATCATTTTAAAACTCGTCTAGGCTACCGTTCATTCCCTCGAATCTTATACTATACCCCTGATCCATCCTATCTCCAGTACAAAGGTCGCGATGTTGTATAACTGTCGTGTTTCTTTTCTTATACTCAGTAGTCAGCTTCTCTTATTACGGTTATGTTCTTTGTATACTGTACTGTCGTCTTTGGTTTGCTAAGGACAGTACTTAGGTCTGATAGGCTGACACGGTAAACATGCAGTATGCTCATGTGATCGAAAAACCATGTATCTTTCTAGAAAAATATGTCATAAATCATCGTATGAAAACTGGTATAGCTGAATCTGATCCATAGTTATTCAACTTGAAAAGAAAAATATAACTAACTGTAAACCGTAAAATAAGTGATGGTCATCCTGTGTAAGGAACAATATCAATGGTGACGGAAAGATTCCCCAAGTAGTCATATATACCGCTGATACGCTCATCGTAGGTATATGTATCTAATGGTGACTCGTATGGCTGGTGATCTCAGGAATCACTCGCCTGATGAACATACGGCGCATAACGTATAGTCTGGTGATCTCAGAAATCGCTCGCCTGATGATCATATGGCGTATAACGTATAGTCCGATGATCTCAGGAATCGCTCGTCTGATGAACATACGGCACATAACGTATAGTCTGGTGATCTCAGGAATCGCTGCCTGATAATCATATAGCGCATAACGTATAGTTCGATGATCTCAGGAATCGCTCGTCTGATGAACATACAGCACATAACGTATACTATAAAATCGTCGAGGAGTCCAAGTACGCTCACAAGGTACTCACATGACTTATAACTGTAACCATAAGTTGTGTCTCTTGGAATCTTACGTCACCTTGATAAGGTTCGTTACGTAAAATCTCTTTCTTTCTGAAACATGCTGGAAAAATCGCTTGAAAACATGTGGTGATATCTTGCTATAAAATCACATCTTTCCATTCCTTTATTTCCTTTAACTAGTCTCAAATACCTTATTTGAATTATATCTTCACCGTAGAAAATACAAAATGTCTTAAAAATTCGTACGTTATTTTTAGACGGCGTTCTAAACTAACTTTATTGCCGGAAAATTCTGTTTTCACGACATTTACTTTTCTTGACTATTTATCTTATTAGAAATTCTGTTTGGCGTTCTATGATCACAAACCTATTTCTCTTTCATCAACCTATCTCTTATAAACCACACAGCCACGGAAAAATCCAAATTTGACCCTTGTGTGGGCGGTTTTGAGAGCTTCCTCAAAACAGCCCCGTTTTTCGAATTTTCCGCAAAAATAATCCATGAATTTTGGACCTTCTAAACCATCCGCAAAACAACCCACTTGAGGCTAATGCTTTTCAAATTTTCCACCTAAAGCCTCATAAACACATATAGGGTGAAATACAACATAATACCAAATAACGTATTATTTAAATAACACATATATTTGTACGATTTCAACTACACATAATACATATTCTAAGTATCTCATTATGTCATGTATTATTCAAAGGAAGAAAAATAAAATACTTGGCTATTCACTTGAGTCCAAGCCGTGGGTTACACCCACATTCATTACCAAAATTTGATCCCTTTAAGTCATTTTATTTCTACATTCTTCTTCTATCTTATGCTTCTCTAATTTAAAGCCTCTTAGCATTACTCATAATGGTGTAAAAGAAACTCCCAACTGGAGCTCTCAGCCGAGGGGTGCTACCCCCTCCACATCCAATTTTTCATCCACTTAAATCACTTTTCCTCCACCTTTCTTTCTACTTTGTGCTTCTTAAATCTAAAGCAATTTAATACTATTCATAATAGTACCAAAAGTAAACCCATCGTCATCAACAAACTTCATCTCCTTAGCTCCTCAGGGGTGACTTACGTGACCTCCGTTTCTTTTTTTTTTTCTTCATTTTTTTGCTCCAAACAACATGCATCAATTAACATTTGAACTTAATCCTACAAAAATGATTTCTTCATATATCTAGAACTTAGGTTGAAATCAAGCTTGCTTGCAGGGGCGTTCACAGGGGGGCACGGGGGCAGCCGCCCCCCCACTCGGAGAAAAAATTTAGGTAGTAGGTAGATGCAGTTGTATTTTTGATTGTCTAAATTTAAGGTATCTGTTTTTTAATCCCAAAACTATCTCATGATATGTGATATATGTGTGTTACTAGGAACTAGGAGAAAAATTTTGATTAGTAGATACACACTTCATCGAATCCAGCACAGATTTACCTAGATGTGTGATGTGCCTTGATCCTTCCAATTCTTTTGCAAATTTTGATCATAATCAATTGCTACACCTTGCTGAGTTATATCGAGACGATTTCACTACCAAGGATTGAATTGAGCTCAACCATGAACTTAAAAGTTACATTGGTGATATGAAATCAAAGGAAGTATTCTCTCATATTACTAATCTTGGAGTTCTTGCAAAGAAGATGGTGGAGTTGAACTATCACAATTACTTTCCTTTAGTATATCGGCTCATCGAGTTAGCACTGATCTTACCTGTTGGAACAGCGAGTGTGGAAAAAAGTTTTTCTGCGATGAATATAATAAAGACTGATCTGCGCAACCGATTGGGAGACGACTTACTATCGGATTGTTTACTGTGTTACTTCGAGAAGGAAGTTTTTGGAACCATTTCAAATGAAAATATTATGCAACAATTTCAGAATTTGGGAACTCGAAGAAATTTGTTGCGGCCACCGATAATCCTTACTGCTGCTCGTCCTTCATTTCGTAAATAAAAGGTATGTCGAGCGTCAAATTAATAACTTTTGTTGGATATTGCTGCTTGCTAATGTTGCTTATGAATAACTTTTGTTGGATATTGTTGATGGTTTCTTATTATTGTTGCATTTTAATTAGTGGATGTGTTGGTTTAGATTTTATATTATAATATTTGCATATATCTATATTGTAAGGGAGTTTTTGCCAGATTTTCGATGAAATGTCTATTGAGTCCGAAAAGGTGGACGGTGATCCCATAGTGTGAATTTTGCTCCTCCCAAAAATTAGCCGCTGCGTCCGCCACGGCTTGCTTGACCCATTTGAATATAAACCTAGCATGAATAAATTTTCACAAATAACATAGTTGATTCAAGAAAGATTACTTGCCTTTTGAGTCTTGAGGTGAACAAGATATGCTAGATCCTCCTTCACCTTCACCTAGGCTCGGTCGAAACTTGAGGAAGGGAAGGGTAAGAAGTCAAGTTCATGCATGTGTTTTGGAAAGTGATTAAAAGAAGAATCTTTAAGAAGTCCTTACCTTTAAGCTTGATTAAAACTTGGGTGGTTAATAAATCTTTAATTCTTGCCTTGATTTGAAGATTTCTTCTCCACCAAGGTCCTAGAAGACCACGGTTTGAAGGGGTTAAAAAGTCTGAGAATGGCTTCTTGAAGACTAGATGGTTAGAGAAACATGCATTCAAGTATCTTACATTTGCATTAAAGGGTAGACTCTTTAGGCTTGTATTCTTGTTCATGCTCCTTAGGACTTGAAGAAATCTTTTCTTCCCAAGAAAAGGTGCTCACGGGCTTGTTAGGCCATCTCCAACCACAAACACCAAATTCAGCACCAAATAAGAATATTCTTTAAATATTCTTCTATCATTTTATTTTTAATTCATTATTATAAATAATTTAACACAAATTTAACATTTATATAAATTTAACGTAAATATTCATTAATTCATATAAATAATTTTTTGTTATATTATTATTTTTAGAACGAAATTAACGAAATTAAAATTTTTATAACGAAATTAACGAAATTAAAATTTTTATAACGAAATTAATAAAATTAAAATTATTATAACGAAATTAACGAAATTAAAATTTTATTAATATGATTAAAATGATGATGTGGCGGATGAATAGTGATTTGGTGCAATGAATAGTGTTGCACCTATTTGGTGCAACAATATTCATTTTCACCTATTTGGTGCAACATTTGGTATATGGTTAGAGATGTTTTTTGGAACCAAATGGGTGTTTTGGTGTATGGTTAGAGATGACCTTAGGAGAATAAACAGAATGGTGTGTCTTAGTGAAATGTTGGAATACTATTAGAATGAATGGATGGAATGATTCCCTTAGTTGAAGATGTTGTCTCATCTCTCTTTTTGTATTACAGGCGTGAATGGGAGATGGGAGGGAAAAATGATAGTAATTTGCCTTGGTTAGCGGTTGGGATCACAGGAGGTAAGAAATGAGGTAAAAAAATGAGGTCTCCAATCACGCGCTGCCACGTGTACAAGTAACTATTTTTTAAAAACAAAAAAAATTTAAACTTCTTCCACTTTTGTACACGTGGCAGCGCGTAATTGGAGGACTCATTTTTTACCTCATTTCTTACCTCCTGTGATCTCAACCGCTTGGCTAGAAGATGCTTAGAAGTGATGTAAAGTTTTGGGGAAAAGGAAGTCCAAAGCATTTAAGAGATAGGGTACTTTTTGTTAGCTTGTGTAAGAGGGCTAAGCTTTTTGGAAGACTTTTGGGTATTCCCAAGGAGGTGGCCGGCTGGGGGGTTCTTTTTGGGAGGGTGTCACCTTTTTTTATTATTATTTTTATGGTACAACTTAAAATATGTTGTTGTTACACTTTTTTGTTACAATTTATTTAATCTTAGTAGTAACTTTGTATAAATTAATTTTTTTCATTTAATCCACATATGAAAACTTAACGCTATCGTGTACGTAAATTACTTGGTCGAACGTACGTTACGACGCCAGGTCGTTACAATCTTGGTAATAATTGTTAATCCGAATAAAAACGGTACTACACCATAGAAGCGTATGTAGCTTTATCTTACGTGTAGTTGTTTTCGTGACTCCCACAAAATAAAGAAAGCCCCCAAAAGGTCTCAAAAGGCAATGAACATGCAACACAAACAAAGTACAATTCAGACGATAATCCAGCTTGAGAAGCCACACAAATGAGCCTATTCAATTTGATTATAACAACTTCTTGAAATTTCGTATATTAACGGATATTCTGGTGTAATTATATTTCCTTATATAGGTGATTTGCATTATGTTCATAAATGGTAAAGATATGAAAAAACATTGATAAAGATATAAATAGACATTGACATTAGATAGATCAGCCATAATTTAGGCAATATCTTAGCATTGTAACATTATAAATTGTTGTGATGCAATAGAACAAAGACAGATTTCCGATTGCTAAAATATTTCCTTCACTTCTTCAATGAGCAAGCACGAACACCTGGTGAATTTTGTTTAAGCAGTGCCTAATTTTCGCGCTCAGTATAATCACACTCACTATCGTCGGTGCAGTAACAGCCTTCCGGACACCATTTGTATTGGTCGTCGTTTTTGACGCAAACTATGCGAGGACAAGGCACATCATAGGGCGTGCAGAGGTTCCAATCTCCACAATAACAACCTTTGGGACATACTGGAGTTGAGTCGCACCCGTAGTCCTCACAGATTTGTCCTTCTGGTAGCTTTGATGACATAAAGATGTCAGAGGAAACGGTGGCTTTGCTTCTTGTGTTTGCTTCTCCACTCACAATATTAGCTGTTCCACCTGCATAAACAAACAAAACTATCACATGTCACGCTAAACGAGTCGGGAGTTACATGCCCATATACATGGCCTGGATCATGGATAAAGTAAAGTATATTGTTTAATTGTGTACCTACAAAAATATAAATCTATTTTGGTATTTAAAAATTGTATAAGTTATATTATTTTGAAAAATCAAAATAGACTTATGTTTTGAGACGAAGTATTATTCAGACAGTAAAAAATAAGACGCGGTTCAGAATTATAAATACCAAAAAAAAAAGCACAATTGTGACACAGAGACGAGAGAAATGCTGAGGGGCAGTAAGCAAAAGCCCGAAATCAAGTAAGCAATCATGGCCACCTATTCTTCTGTTCAAAGTGACGGCAATCTGCTTAGCTTGTCAGTAAATGGAATTATTTATAGCAGTGCGCATCGAATAGAGGTCAGAACATTATTTTTGAACTTTCTTACCGGGTACACTTTGGATAATTTTAAGACAAAAGGGCCTTTATATCATAGTGATAGAAGATAGGGTTAGACATGATTTGATTGCGGATTTAATATTACAGAATCATAATCCGAACTATAATTATGCCAATCAAATCTTTTCTCATTTATTCTACGTAGTATTATACGTAAGACGTTTGTATTCGTACGAAATCAATAAAAAATGTTTCAATCAAAACCTAATATGGTATCAGAATAGAGTTATGATCAATAGTACTCAGAATCAAAATTCCTCATTGTCCGAGAAAAATACCCTTCTCACCAAGAACAAGGTAAGAATAAGAGACAAACCCAAAACACGATCAGAACAAGAGCACATCCAAACTAGTGTCAAAACCTCAAATCAAATCCAAAGCTCATCCTTAAAACATCACAGGCGAAACCAATCACATTACCAACCACAAAACAGGGACCCAAAAAATCATCATAGTCCAGATGACCCTCGTTCTCGGCCATATTGACCAATTCAAGCTAGAACCACATTTGATCAAATCCTCCCACACAACAACCACAAGAAATCCTTAACCAACCAACAAAGCACTAAAGGAACCATGTGAAATTCTGGAGAAAGCTCCGAGACCTGAATTGACTATGAAACTAGTCAATTTATTGAGAAACAACATTAACATATAGTCAACACAATCAAATTCCCAAATTTGTCGCTCAGTTTCAAACTTAGTAATTACAACTATGCTTTATCGGTAACTCTCATGCACAAGGCGGCCAAACTTCCCACAATGGGAGCAAAATGATCAATGTGTATTCACGCAGCTAATTCAAAACATTGAGCCAACCTTCGTGAACAACGTACCTCAATACCTGATAAAACCATAACTGGATCGTCTGTTAGTCAATAACAGTCAACGGTTTAATCCTAATAGCCCAGCATACAAAGTACTGCAGTTTAGCAGTTCAGTGCTTAAGAATGGCTGTCCAGCCTCAGCAGCACCTCAGCAGGTCAACATGGCACTTCGGCATCAACATCATCCTATGTCTGGATATTGCGCTTCAGACCATTTTCACGGGACAAAGCCGAACCGCACACTTCGGCAGGACCTAATTGTATATTTCGACTAAGTTCAGCTGTGTACCATGCCAAACGAATCGAGTGCAATAACCTTTCGTAGGGTTCTCGGACAAAGATGCGTTTTAAATAAAGTGACTGTAGCTAGGTGTTCTTCCTGAACACGCTAAAGTTACAACAGTTGGCTTGATGATTACATCAACCGAGCCGGCCTATTAGTCACGTCAGCCAGACTATTAATCATATCAGCAGACCTACAACGACCTAGGCTTTCTGCCCCAGGTAAGCGTCTTATCCACAGCCCGCTTCCAGAAGCTGAAAGCAGGAAAAGGTCTATAAAGAAAAGCCAACCAAGAGAGGAGAAGAGGACTTTGGGACGCAGGAGAATACTCATCCTTCTACTCCTCGGCAAGTACTGTGAGAAAACATTAATTCACCCCTTTACATTATAATCTCAGTGAGATATGACCCAAACTGACTTGAGCATCGGAGGGTTTTTCTCGGGGCCAACTCCCCGGGACCTCTGATCTGTTTTTCTTTGTGCAGATCATTTGGCGCTATTCCAGCTACACATTCTCAATCCTAGTTAATAAATCTTTCACGTTAACTGACGGAACTATTTCAAGGTCATCTAGACCCCTATTGAAGATTTGGCTTCATCAATACCCAACTGAAAAGACACTATAAGATGGATTGACTATCATGTACGACTTGGAAATGGACTCGTTACAAATGTTTGGTTACGCAAAAGAGCCAATTCTATAAAGCAAGGATCAAATACACTAGAAGAGTGATGGAACCAATTATAACATATACTGATGACCATTGACAGACGGGATCCAAACCCAGTACATGACCTAGAGGATATCATCATTTACAACAACAAAGTGTTGGAAGGTTGTTTTAATTGCTTAAAGGAATAGATGAAACGTTTGAACCCATGAAGAGGGAGATCTTGAAGAGGGAGCAACTCCCCTCGGTTGAAGTCGCATACGCTACTCTACAGCGTGAGGAGGCTCGAATCCAAATAATGAACTCTGCAGCGTTTGGCAAAACCAACTCATCATCGAGGATTGAGTTGCGACTAGCCACGAAGGCACTCGAAAACTGAGGAAACCGAGAGGCACTAGGACTAAATCGGGCCATTGGCCAAGGGCAATTCCATTAAAGTGGACCATCACCACAGAACCAGGAAGACAAGTCTCGATATATTATACTCATTGTGAAGTGAAAAAGCATACTCAAGAGACATGTTTCCAAATTGTTGGATATTTGGACTGGTGGGAGGAAAATCCTAAGCGGCATCGTGGGCATTCCGCGGACAACCCACAATGGTGGTAGTTCTCTGGTGATATGCAGCAACAGTGAGTTGACCGAGAGAAGGGAGCAGACACAAAAGCGACGACAAAAGTCCAGGAGAAGGAGGCATTGAAAAGAAAGGAGGTAGAAAAGGTTGGGGGGTTAAATCCCAACGCTTGTTTTCCAAACACTGATCTTGAATCCTCAAATTTTGTAAATTCTAAAATCCTACCTTTGTTGTTTTTGATTTTACAAATTTGCCTTAGTAATTGCAAAAACTTACAGATTCACCCCTAGAGAAATCAAATTTTCCGAATTTGCCTCTCAATTTTGAAAAATATGAATTTTCGTCCAAATCCCATTAAATCCTCTTGACACCCACAAAAAGCCCAAAAAAACCCCAGTGCACGGATCTTTGATTGCAAAATCATCGACACAATGACTTCTGAACCTAACAATTTTCAGTCCTTATATACTCCCATAAAATCTTGCATTGAAACCGCCAATAGAGAGTTAGTCACAGAATGATCTATTTTTTCTCCACTAACGACAACAAGAAGTTGTTTTCATGTTTCTACGCTATCTTTCAAATTATAGTCACTAAGTTAGATGATAAAAGAGATGAACCGTGCGGTGCTTATGTATTTATGTTTTTGCCTTTTCTAAGACATTCTTAGGGGGAGACCATTGGGCGTCGTACCGAGGACGGAGGTCTCTACTACGTCGATAAGGTGACCTACTAGGGTCATGCCATGATCGCTCACCGAACGGTCGAATGACAACTTTGCCTCTGGCACCGACGTCTAGTTTATCCTTTGTTTGGATACCTCAAACTGTTATAACCTAGTTTATTAAATAATTCCCCTTCACCGGTTTGTGAAACATGTATTTGTGTAAAAATCATCCAGTTACTTTTCAACCAAATAAAACCAGAGTTGGTTAGTGTTCTCTTTAGTACATTCATATGCTTGGGGTCCAGCACCTGTATCTAATCAGAATCACTTTTAGTATTTTATCATACTTGTCGATGAATTTTCTCGAATGACATTGTTAGATCTATTGAAACACAAATCTGAAGTACCCAAAAAATTTATCAAGTACTATCAAAGGATTCAAACATAGTTCTATGAAAAAAATTTAGATCCTACACTTAGATAATTACAGGGACTTTAAACAAACTATGCACGCAATCTTCAAAACTCATGCCCTTCTCTATCTATCGTTCTGTCTCGATATGCCACATCTGAATGGTGTAGCCATAAGCAAAAATCTTATACGCCTACAAATGGTCCGAGCTATGATGATTGAGTCTTATATTCCTTCTACCTACTAAACTATTCACAAAGTAAAGTACTCTAGAAACAAACTCTTCTTTAGCTTCTAGCGACACAAACCCCTACTCTATCTAAGTGTTTGAGTGTTCACTATTTGTTTATATACCTAAATCCAACTACTATAAACTTGACCGATATGTCAAGAAATGTGTCCTTGCTGGCTATGCCACTAGTTAGAGAGGGTATCAATGCTATAATCTTGTCACATATCGCTTTCATGTTACCACAGACCGTGTCTTTCTCAAAACCAAATTCTTCTTTTGAAACAAACTTAATGGTCAAGGGGATACATGGAGTAGTCCATTAGGTTGGTTGAATAGCTTGAGTTGTCTAGAGACTGTTCCACAAGAGCGATATACCGAGTCACTGGTTATATCTATGAAAAGGTAGATGAGGCCAATGAATCAGTTTCAGCAACTAGTGGACCTTCTTTTTGAGATGTCCAAAAAGAGGTAAGTGGGTCTTTCCTAATGGAAGTTTATATGATAATGGTACTAATGATGCTACTCCCGGTGACAGTACAAAATAATCAGAAAGTGTTTGCCGGCTAATGGCATATGTTGCATGAGTCTTTTTGGTCTTTTTTTATCAGCTATCCCAACGACACCACATGAAGCAAGTAAGGTAGCAGAATGATGACATGCTATGAGTACAGAAGCCCTAGAAAAAGATGGATGAGTTCCATATTACCAAAAGGTAAAAGAACAGTTAGTTGTCGGTGGATTTTTACTATTAAATACAAGAGAGGTGATACTATTGAGCGGTACAAAAGTTAGTTGATGAGGGTTATACTCATATGTATGACATTGATTATTCAGAGACCTACTCTCCTGTTAAAAAGATCAAAACCATCATGGTGCTTTTCTTGATAGCCGCAAATAGAGACTGGCTGCTTCATCAGTTTGTTAAAAATACCGATTTCTTACACAAAGACTTAAAAGAAGTAGTATATATGGAAGCACCGCAAGATTTGTCCTTAGAATTCAAACACAATGAAGTATGTAGGCTTAGAAAAGCTTTCTATGGACTTAAGTAGTATCCATGTAAATGGTTTGGACGCTTCAATATCCATGAAGATGTATGGGTATAAACAAAGTAATGCATATCATAAGTTCCAGGAGAAATGAGGGGGAGTTGGTGACCTGTCTGATAATATATCTGGACGACATGATTATAACTGGGGGACGATAAGGAGAGATTGCTCGACTTTAAAAAATCTGTTTACATAATTTGAGATGAAAGAGGTCGGGGGCCTAAAGTATTTTCTAGAGATTGAGGTCCTCCGATCTAAAAGGGGAATGTCCCAAAAAGTACACACTAAATCTACTAGTTGAGATTGAGATGGTGGAATGTATGCCCAATGATACTCTGATGGGGGCGACTCACCGGCTTTAGTTGATGGAAGGAGGTATACTAGCCGATAGAGAACAGTACCATAGATTAATCGGGAAGTTGATATGTTTGTCCCACACGAGACCTTATATCATGTATGTTGTTGGGATTATGAGTCTATTTATGTACTTACATCAGAAATAAAACCTGGAAGCAGCTATGATGATAATACGATACTTAAAAGGCACACCAGGTCGGGGAGTTCTGTTTGGAAAGAATGGGTATCTAGATATTGAGGTTCTTACTGACGCTGATTGTATAGGAAACCCGAATGATAGACTGTCTACTTTAGGGTAGTATGTCTTGGTTGGAGAAAATATGGTAACGTGGAGGAGCAAAACACAGAAGATAGTAGCATTGTCGAGTGCTGAGCCGGAGTTTCGAGGAAGCGCGAAAAGGGTTATAGAGGTTTCGTGGCTCAAGAAGTTGATGCATGAAATTGGGTTCCCACCTAGAACCCCAGATCAGTTGATATACGATAATAAGGCAACAATTAGCATTTCTCAAAATCTGGTGCAAAACACAACCGAGCCAAAAATATGAAAGTGGAACGACATTTCATTAAATATAAGCTTGAAGAGGATATTATCGAACTTTCATTCATAAGGTTCGAAGATTAGTTGACAGATACCCTAACCAAGGCAGTCACTATAAGGAGCTTTGACATAGCATTGTGCAAGATGAGTATTGATGATTCCACTACTCAGCGAGAAGTGATAGAAGATAGAGTTAGATTTGATTTGAGTGTTGATATGATATCAGAGAATCATGTTCCAACCATAATTACGCCAATAAAATATTCTCCCATTTATTGTATGTAGTCCTATACATAGAACCTTTGTACTCATACGAAATCAATGAAAACTATTTCATAATTATACGTAGCACTATATGTAGGATATTTGATTGCGGAATCATATGCCAACCATAAGTATGCCAATTAAATATTCTCTAATTTATAGTACGTAATACTATACATAAAATCCGTAAAAACCATTTCATTCAAAACTTAATACATAAAGAATGCCACGCCACAACTGCTTGATAAGGCATTTAATCCATCAGTAACAGGCTGTTGGGGGTAGCCATTAAGGGAGAAGATTTAGCCTCACAAAAAGGCAAATTATAATTTGCTAAATTAAAAGAGAATTAAGTAAAGGACATGTTTGGCCAATTGATATGATAAACAAAAGTAGTAGATATGAAAAAAAATGGTAGTGGCAATTATCCCATCCAAAAAACAAAACCATACACTGAAGAGGGTTTGGTTAAATAGCCTGGGTACCTCTTGTTGCTGGAGAGTGAGCCGAGGCGCTCAGCAAATAAAGCAGGAAGAATGAAACCAACTTAGCCATATTGCCCCGAAGTTCGACAGTTGTTAATAAATGCTGAATGCTGAGTTTTAAAAATTTTATTGATGGGGTTGAATTTATAGGGAAAGATTGAGATGTGAGATTACATTTGATCAATCAAGTTGAAGCATATTGTAAAAATAAATAAATAAATAAATAAATTATAGCAGAGTTGAATAAGTAAAAGACGTAAGGTTTTTGTTTTTGTCCAATAAAATACAACTTCTAATTTTTTATGTTTAGCATGTACTGTGGAATCAGTTCTTTCTTCGACTCTTAAAAAGTGTGAGATTCTTGTGTTACTGAAACATTGACATTTGTCATGTTACTCAAGACCTTCATCCTACGGTTCTAACAACTTTGAAAGAATCATGGCGACGAAGTTGGCATCCCTATCAAGTACATCTTTAAGCGACAGGAGATATTGTAGTATCTTTGTAGCTCAATTTTTTATCCTGGGGTTATATCATCATGTCTCTCTTCCTTTTCTTATAGCATTTTGTGATTCTTCTACATTTTTTACTGAAAAAATCACATCCGGATGGTCTTCACTATTTTATTCCTAAGAAAATTCGTAGAGGATTTAAATCAGAAAACTCAACGGACTTTTACGTGGACGGTCCTTACTTGGTGCCCACGTAGTGTCAAGCACAAGCATGCCCCAATATATGAAGCTGACGGGTGGACTTTAATGCTCAACTATATATGTCAAGAATCAAACGGATTATCTCTTTTAATGCAATCTACCACCTTCTTTTATCATTTATTGCTGGTGGGTCTGCTAAACCCTCCCTTTTCTGTTAAATAAATTCCGTCCTGTGCCATGTGAAATTTTTAATTTTTGGGAACAATTGTAACATGCTGCTAGAGAAGTTTTAGAAAAGCCTATGTAATGTAAAAGGCATAAGTTAATTATGAATTGTCTATTGTAATTTATGGGAATAGTGGCCTCAATTTTGCTGGTGGGGTTCCACCAAATATTATTCCCCGTTGTGAAAAATCAAAGCAACAATCAAGTAACCAACAGCAATGGACAAATTAATGTGTTCAACCAACAGAAATAAGAAAGAAGCAGTAATGGAAACAAAGCGTAATCCAGCAATGAACATAGAGAAGAAAGCGAATGAGAACAAGAAGACACAGAAGGGAAGAGAATGATCTGAACTTCAATTGAATATCAAAAACTCTGATTCTGCCAATAACGTCGAACGGGACATATAAAAGCCACAGCAAGAAGAAGATAATCGCCTACTGCAAAATTACAAGAATGTCCTTATTCTAAACTCATTACAACGCATTACAAAAGGGCACATTTGTAACTTCACACGTTTAAACTTCTCCGACGTCCTCAAGCCATCTTCATCCAGTGGCTTCGTCCAGTTTATGCAACTACCTCCAGCTGCAACTCAAATCCCATGATTCCAGTCGCTTCTACTCAGCCAATGAGGTGATTCCAGACACTAATCCTCTAATCAAATGTTAGCTTCCTTTGTTATCACGGATTGCAACTCTTACGCACCTTAGCTCCTTTACCAACAGACTTAGCTGTGGTTTCACCTTCTTTCTCACCTTCACGTTGATCATATCCAGGTTGATCATCAACTTTGACACCCCCCTCAAGCTCAGCTTGCTATAAATGTTACACACTCCCATGATTCTAAGTAACTATGTCATCCTTCTATTATCTAGAGCTTTGGTAAAAATGTCTGTCAACTGAAATTCTGTTTTGATTGGCATCAACTTCATAGTCCCCTGCTGCACCTTCTCCCTTACAACATGATAATCAATCTCTATATGTTTTGTTCTCTCATGGAAAACTGGGTTCTCAGCTATGTACAACGCACTTTTACTATCACAAAACAATTCAACAGATTCCTGCCTTGTGATCATAAGGTCTCTAGCCAAGAAAATCAACTAGTGCACTTCACACACCGCCATCGCCATAGCTCTATATTCATCTTCCGCTAAAGACCTTGAAACCGTGGTTTGCTTCTTCGCTTTCCAAGAAATCAGACTGTCACCTAAGAACATACAATAGCCTGTAATCGACCTCCTTGTTTCCTGGCAACCTGCCCAATCCGAATCCGCAAACCCCTTCAGTCTAGGCTCTCCATTGCTAGACAACAAGATACCTTGTCCAATGGAGCCTTTAAGATATCTTAAGACTCTGTGCACTCCCCTTCAATGATTCACAGTAGGACAGTCCAAGAACTGGCTCAGTTGTTGCACACTGAACGCTATATACGGCCTCGTTATGGTAAGATAGATCAATTTGCCCACAAGCTTTCTGTATTAAGTGACATTGTCTATGATATCTGAGTCACCACCAAATAATTTGGTATGACTTTCCATATGAGTGAATGTTGGTTTACAACTTAGAAATCCTGCCTGTTCCAGAAGTTGCAGTGTGTACTTTCTCTGGTTTATAACTGTTCCCTTCTAAGACTTAGCCACCTCAATTCCAAGAAAATATTTCAACTCCCCCAGATTCTTGATATGAAATTCTAGATCCAATGCCTTCTTGATCTCTTCAATCTCATCCAAGTTCTTGCTTGCCACAATTACACACCAGCAATATTAATAATGAATCATCTGATAATCTGGTAAACAAGGTGTAATCATTCTTAGATTGACAGAAACACAATGAGATGAGAAAGCTAGTCAACTTGGCATTCCATTCCGTGCTTGTTTGTTTCAAGCCATATAGAGATTTTTGTAGTTTACAAACAGTGTCACCATGTCCTACTGCCATACCAGGGGGTGTAGACATATATATCTCCTCATGTAAGTCCCCATGTAAAAATGCATTATTAGCATCTAGTTGATGCACATACCATCCAAGCCTAGATGTCAAGGCCAGAACCATCCTGAATGTAGTCATTTTGGCCACTTGTGAAAAGGGTCCAGGTAATCTACTCCAAGTTGTTGGGTGTAGCCCTTTGCAACCAACCTGACCTTATATCTATCCACAGAACCATCAGGCTTATACTTGACTTTATACACCCATTTGCACCCAATAGCTTTCTTTCCTGGGGGAAGCTTAGTCAACGTCCAGGTATTGTTGCTTTCAAGCACTGCTATTTCATCATCCATAGCCTTCTGCCATTGAGGAGAGTTGGATGCCTCTGCAAAGGAGTCAGGTTCTATGTGCCTACTAATGTTAAATGCATATGCTTTGTAATTTGGTGTTAGAGATTCTAAAGAAATGTACTTGGGCAGTGAATGTGGAGTGGTAAGCTTTGGTGACACAACTGAAGTGGACTTTGAATCAGTTTGCTTTGCGGTAATTTGGTTACAGTAGTATTCTTCAAGATATTTAGGGGCTTTCCTTGTACGACTTGGTCTGGCTATTGATATATCAATCTGAATGGATTTGATGGCTCTTTCTGGAGACAATACAAAATTATCCGTTCTTGGGCTAGATTGTACCAACTTTTGTGGTAAAGGTACACGATCATGTTCCATGACTTGTTGAGATGGTGAGCATGGCTGAGGTGATGTGTTGGGTGGATCATTTGCTGGAGTTCCATTATCAATTGAGTAGGTAGTATTGTGACTCGGTTCAAGAGGCAGCATATGGATATGGGGTTCAGAATAATCATGGAAGTGAGACTGATTGGTCTGAGCAAGATAGGTGGATCTTGATGGGCAATTGGCATTACTTGGGAATTCCAGCTCTGAAGTCAAGCTAGGCATAGCTTTGTTCTCAAACGGAAACACATTTTCATGGAAGTTTACGTCTCTAGATATGAAGACATCTTTAGTTGTCAGGTCTTGCAATATGTAGCCCTTTGTGGTGTGTGACATTCCCAGAAAAATGCTTTTTCTGGCTCTAGAAGTGAACTTTTCTTTGGATAGAGAGACATTTGTCGCAAAACATAGACAACCAAAGACTCTAAGGTGACTATATGAAGGGGATTTATTGAGAAGTATTTGGTAAGGAGTCCTATGACTGAGAAGAGGAGATGGAGTCAGGTTGATAAGATACACCGCATGATGCACACAAAATCTCCAATAACTCGATGGGAGTTGGGCCTGAAATTTTAACGCTCTAGCAACATTGAGGATGTGTTGGTGTTTTTGTTCAACTAGTCCATTTTGTTGTGGGGTATATACATAGCTGGTTTGATGGACTATGCCCTTTGACTCATAAAATGGGTTCATATTGAATTCAACCCTATTATCAGTCCTTATGACCTTTATGTGTTTTTCAAACTGGACATCAACGTATGCACAGAAGCTTTCAATGATGCTTCTAGTTTCTGATTTGGATTTCATTAAGTATACCCAACAATATCTAGAGAAGTCATCAATAATAGTGAGGAAGTAATGCTCTTTATACATTGTGGAATGTTTGTACGAACCCCATATATCCATGTGTACAAGGCAAAAAGGAGAATCAGAAACTGAATGAGAAATATCAAATGGAATTCTTTTCTGCTTAGCTAGGGGGCATATAGTACAAGTTGAGGAATGTAAAGGTACACTTATTTGAGGATCAGATTTGCTAATTTCTAGAAGTCTGGAGTGAGAGGGATGTCCAAGCCTTGAGTGCCAAAGGAGTGAGCCTGAAGTGACAACATGAGTCTGGGATATATTGTTCTAGCTATTCATGTGATATAGGCCCCGTCTAACTTTAGCTAAACCAATCATCCTCTTGCTGGAATGATCCTGAAGCAGACACATATTAGAGTGAAATGTCAGGTCTATGTTACCATTCTTTGTGAGCTGGCCAAGGGAGAGTAGATTGAAAGAAAAGGAAGGAACATGTAGGACATCATTAAGTGTTAAGTAGGGGCTGATGCCAACTGTACCAACATGAGTAACTGGGGCTAGGTTATTGTTTGTCAACTTGACTGACACAGACTTCACTGGGTGGTAGGATCTAAAAGAGGAGCATATATGATCTGTAGCACCAGAGTCCAATATCCATATACATGAATCTGTGTAAGACACATTACCTAGCTGCTTGGCAGTGACACCAGTCTGCTGAGCTGTTATCCTGCCTAGTAGCATATAACTGCTCTTGCAGATCAGACATTCTAAAGACATCCGCATTACCATATCTATGTTTCAAATCGTTCCATATATCATAAGCATTATCAAATCACATAATACTCCGACCAATAGAAGGTATTACTGAATTAACAATCCACGAAGCAACCATGTTATTTGCCCTGGTCCAGGCTACATACTTGCGATCTACTTCAGCAGGTTTGGGAATCATACCTGTAACGAAGCCTACTTTATTATTGGATTCCAATGCTCTTCTGAAGGCTCTACTCCAACTATAGAAGTTATTTCCATCGAGTAAAAGCTGAACAAGCACAAGCGAAAGACTATCGCTTGGATATATATACAATGAATCATCTGTAGGACCTACGGACGTAAAATTTGTAGCGCTATTCGAAGAACTTGGGGAACTTTGGATATTAGCCATGAATGTACCAAAATTCATCTGATGTGAGAATTTGGCTCTGATACCATGTGAAAAATCAAATCAACAATCAAGTAACCAACAGCAATGAGCAAATTGTTGTGTTCAACCAACAGAAATAAGAAAGAAGCAGTAATGGAAACAAAGCGTAATCAAGCAATGAACATAGAGAAGAAAGCGAATGAGAGCAAGAAGACACAGAAGGGAAGAGAAGGATCTGAACTTCAATTGAATATCAAAAACTCTGATTCTGCCAATAACGTCGAACGGGACATATAAAAGCCACAGCAAGAAGAAGATAACCGCCTACTGCAAAATTACAAGAATGTCCTTATTCTAAACTCATTACAACGCATTACAAAAGGGCACATTTGTAACTTCACACGTTTAAACTTCTCTCACGTCCTCAACCCTTCTTCATCTAGTGGCTTCGTCCAGTTTATGAAACTACCTCCAGCTACAACTCAAATCCCATGATTCTAGTCGCTTCTACTCAGCCAATGAGGTGATTCCAGACAATAATCCTCCAATCAAATGTTAGCTTCTTTTGTTATCACGGATTGCAACTCTTACGCACCTTAGCTCCTTTACCAACAGACTTAGCTGCGGTTTCAGCTTCTTCCTCACCTTCACGTTGATCATATCCAGGTTGATCACCAAATATGACACCCGTCTTAAGTTCCGTGAACATTATGTAATTTTGTTGATAAGTATCGTTAAAATTACGTAGGTTTTTTTACATATTAATTCGTGCATGTTTTGCTACAATCATGCATGTTGAAAACATAACCGTTCCGGCGTAAATATAATTGCACATTATGTTGAGAATTACTGTTCAAGTATTGTCTCTTCTACTATGTACGTTGTGTAAAATATCTCTTGTACTATGTACATTGTGTAAAAAAAGATAAATGTGTAGGTTCTGCCTAAAGGATTGTTAGAATATACCCGGCAAAGAAGGAAAAAAATAAACAATTATGTGAATGAGAGAAATCAGCAATTAGGCAAGACAAATTAGGTAATAATCAATGTAATCAAATCAGACTTTATTTTTCTTTTCATAGTTACGTTATAGCCGTTTATTCATCAGATACGATTGCACAAAAGAAAAGCAGAATGAAAAATGAATGTTTTTCCTTTTGTCTAACATGGTATCACGGCATTTTCTTGCAAAAAGATTTTCAGTTCACAGTAGACGTATTCCCTGCTATTATCGGACCAGAGGATTTAGATCTTTGTATTAAATTGGGTTTGGATCATTCGGGAAAAAACCACAAACCTTGCATTCACCTTATTCTTGTATATAAATAAATAGATTCACACTATTCAAGAAGTCCATTACTAGTAGGGTAGAGGGAAGGTCATAGTACTCTGAGTGTATCAATGAAAACATGAATCTAACTCGAGTATTATTTAAACTTAAAGTAGTACGATGGCTTTTCGCCAGTAGACAAGTTTCACGAGATAATTGAGGATCATTATTTTCAAATAAAGAAGAAAAAAGACTATGGAGGTAACTTATTGATGGGTGCCCCAGTCGTTGGTGCCGAAGCCAGATCTGCAGATTGGATGTCCCATGAAAAAGAAGCGTCGTATCTCGTTAAGCTACGTCATCCACATAATAGAGACAGCTGCATTCAGGTGTACGCCTAATGATCTCCTTTGTATTGATGTCATGTAAGAGGCAAAACTGATAATATATTAGCACTCCATAGTTTAACTCGTGTGTAACATGGCTAACTGATAAAAGTTTGCATGAGAGTGAGGGAACATAGAGGCAATTGGTTAAGTTTAATTTTGGAGAAATCAGAATGGACCATGCGTATTTGACTTGGGCCAAGCCTCCATTTGCATTCTGAATGCACGCTTTAGATGGTTGTATCGAATTAGTAATATTGGATGCATCATGGGTCATTGTATCAGTCGACTCACTATTGAGGATCCGTTGTTGATTTCTTAGTGGCCTGGTTTGGTTGGGTTTGTAACGAAACACATTTGTCTCTAGGACCCTTATGCTTTTAAAAGTGGCCCCTCATCTTTTTCTCCCTTATCTTCTCTCTCATTACCTTTTGTCGCGGCATTGTTTTCCCCTTGGCTGAGGCTGACGAGTCCATTGCTCTGGTTCTCCGCCTCCATTCTTGCCATTCTCGTGCTCTCCACTACTATTGCTGCATGGTGCTTCCTCAGTGAGGCCAGCAACATGCGCTCTTCCTCTCCCTTTTCTCGTTAAGTCCACCAATCCGGATACCCAACAAGTTTGAAACACTATTTCGATACGTTTTTGCATCTTACAATTGGTGCAAAAGAGCTTCGAATTGTCCTCCATCGTGATGAATTCCACTTCCTACCAATGGTTTCTGAGTGATTGTCCCTCTCTCGGCCCTTCCCCTGTTTGTCGGGTCTCGAACTTGTTATCAGTCCCTCTCCAATTTCACCCTATGATAAAGTCGCCTCGTGGGTTAGGTTGGTTTCTGCTTTAAGTATTAAGCCTCTACCTCTTCACCAATGAGTAGACTAACTCTACCGAGGGTAGAGGATCTTGCTTCAGGATATCTTTTCGAACTCTTTATATCTATCATCAATGGTTGTGACAAACTAAAACAACCTCAGTTCCTTTGTGATTGAATTAAAAATGCCTATGTCTTCGGCGTCCCTCATAGGCTGGGAGTTCTTTTATCAATTCCCATCCAAATGCTTTGGAGTTTGCTCCATACTCCTTCTAGAATGTCTCCTCCTTGTTTAATGGTACAAGCCATCCTATGCAATCCATAGGTCTAAAATGAATCCGTGCCTCTACTATATGTGACAGCTAGCCCATTTCATAGGCCCTTGGCTATGGGATATTGAGCAACATTAGTGATCAATAAGGGTTCGATGTTCTGTACACTCCAGGTGAACACGACCTAATCCCATTGTTCTCAACGTGCAAAGTTTAGGTCGATAATTTCATACGGTGTACTTGTAATGTGTTGTGTTTTTTCTCTGCCCCCGATGGCTTTTTTCATGAGAAACGCCCATACTGGGTAGTTTTCATGATTTAGTTGGAAGCCAATTGCGATGCCTTCGAGGCTAATTTCGATAGGCTAATGATTGCCTAGACCATTTTTGAGTAGATTGGCCATATGCCATGTTAACTTGTTTGTGATGGTTTGAGTTTTTGCATTGCTGGGTTCTACTTCTGCCATAATATTATAGTTGTTGATTGTGAAGAGGTTTAATTTGTTTGTGGTTTCGCTGAAATGTTCGTGTGTATGGAATGATTATAATGGATGGATATTTTAATGGTTCTGTGATATGTTTTTTGGGATTGGATTTGATTTGGGTAAAAGACTGAGAAGGGTATAACTTGGCTTTGGCAGTATTTGGTTTAAGAATGATTTTGATTTAGACTGATGAAACGTTTCTAAGTCCTTGAGGATCAGAGGACATGCTCGGATAACCAAGAAATTCTAAAATATGCACACAAGGCAAAGCAAACGTAAGAATGGAGTCGGCCATTAATACAGAAATGGAAGCACTTGAAAAGAATGGTACTGAGATAAGTGGAAACTTTCAAACGGGAAAAGACAAGTTGGATGCAGATGAGTGTTCACCATCAAACACAATGCTAATTGGTCCATTAAAAGATCTAAAGCTCTACTTGCAGGAAAAGGGTATACATAGATAAGCAGAGTTGATTACTCTGATATTGTTTTTCCGTGGCAAAAATTGACACCATTAGGGCGCTATTTTTGATAGCAGCAATCAAGGACTAGCCACTTCATCAGTTCGACATGAAGAACGTCTTCCTTTATGTATATCTAAAGGATGAGATATACATAGAAGCTCCTCTAGGCTTCTCTAATGGATTTCAGAAAGGAGAAGTATGTCAACTCAAAAAAGCACTTTACGGAATGAAGCGATCACCATGAGCTTGATTTGGTAGATTTACCTTGGTCATGAAGAGAAATGGGTATAAACATATTAACTCATATCATATTCTACTTATAAAAATGAGAGGTCAGCTGATGACTTGTTCGATAATTTATGTAGACTGTACGATTATCACATGAAGTGATCAAGAGAAAATCACAAAATTGAAAGAAAGTTTGTTAGTTGAATTTGAGATGAGGGACTTAGGGAGAGTAAAAGTACTTTCTCGGAATCAAAGTCTTAAGGTCCAAACGAGGGAAATTTATAGCTTAATGAAAGTATATTCTGGAATTCCTTGTAGAGACATGAATGATTGATTGCAAACTAGTGTATACCTTAATACATGCCAACTTCTGGACTCCGAATCGAACAAGGGGCTGCTCCAGCAGAAAAAGGATGATATCATCAAATGGTGGGAAAACTAATTTACTTTAACTCATACGAGACCAGACATACCATATGCAACTGGAGTAGTGAGACAATTTATGCACCAACTACAAGTGGATCATATGGATGCACTCATATGAATCATGCGCAATCTAAAGGGCAACATACGAAATGGACTCTTATTCAGGAAGAATGGACACCTTGATATCGAGGCATATGTAGATGCGGATTACGCTGGCAATCCAAGACGATTGAAACTCTACATCAAGGCATTTCACATCTGTTGGAGGAAATTACCTGGATGAGTACGAACCAAAGATGGTCGCACTCTCTAGTGCGTAAGGCAGAATTCCGATGCATCGCTAAAGGCATAATAGAAATCTTATGATTAAAAAGGGTATTGACTGAAATAGGTTTGCCACCGAGTCTCTTGAGTCAATTAAGGTGTGACAATAACGCGACGATAAGTATTTCGGAGAATTGTTTCCAACATGATCGGTACAAGCATGTAGAAGTCTGCGCACATTTTATCAAGAAAAACCGAGGACGTCATGATAGAGCTACCATTTGTAAAATCTGAGTACCAATGCTGATATTCTCACTAAGACAGTGATATGAAGGGTCTTTTTCGAAGTATTGAGCAAGTTGAGCATTGGAAACCTCACTAATCAATTTGAGGGAGAGTGTTAGAATATACCCTACAAAAATGGAAAGAAATCAGCAATTATGTGAATGAGAGAAATCAACAATGAGACAAAAACAAATTAGTCTCTGATCAACGTAATGAAATGAGAATTCATTTTCCTTTCAATAGTAACCACTAGGGCTGTAAATGATCCAAACTGTTCGGTTGTTTGGCTCATTTGGCTCGAGCTCGGCTCGGATAAAAGGTTAATGAACAGAGCTTGGATACCTTTTTCCGTTCGAACTCGGTAAGTGGCACCGTTCGTTAAAGGTGTTCGGCTCGTTAATGTTGTTCGTAAGTTAAACAAACCAAGCTTGAACAATTAAATATGTGGCTCGTTCGGTAAGTTAAATGAACCGAGCTTGAACAACATAATGCTCAGCTCGTTCGGCTTATTTACCGTCCTAGTAAATGCTATAACCGTGTATTATATTAGATACGATCATACACCAGCAAAATAGAATAAAAACGAATGTTTTTCCTTCCATCTAACAAAGATGTCTATGCAGCCGGACCAATAAATTCCTCTTATTTTGCTCCAATCCACTATTAACCATACCGTAATTGCTTTTGGTCCAATGCACTACATAAATGACATCTGACAGCTTGAGTCAGCATACCGTCAAGTATTAGTCGTCTTATTCGCTTATAGTCGAACACTTGTCGACCCGATTCTAACCGGAATAAAATCGTAGATAGTAATTTATTACTCATTAGAATCGTCGAATATGACAGCGAGATAAATAGCAGTAAAAAATAAAGTGTAATGATTCGGTAATACACAGAAAAGATCACAATAACCTCCTAGACAATATTATTATTCCACGTAAAATCGCAGGTTTAGCCGGACTGGTCACACATGGTCCCTCTTAAAATCCTACTTCCTTAGACAGAAATTACATGCACAGTGTATTTATCACAATTCACCATAAATGCCATATAAAATAGAGACACCGAGATTTACGTGGAAAACCTCTCTTTGTGGAGGAAAAAAATATGGGCAGTGAGAACAACTTCAACTATTCAAAATAGTGGAACTATAATAGATAACTCAAGTTTAGACTTAAACTTTAGAAATACAAGAAAATTGAAACACTCAATATTATCTTATACTGGATTGGTATAATCTCACAACTCTCCTTTCGTCTCTCTATTTTTCTTTACTCACTCCTCTCAAGAAGCTCTTAAATTGCTTCTTGCTTTGGTATCGGTGTATTTTTCTTCTACCAAAACATACCTGTTCATAAGCAAGTAAAGATAAAGACAAAATGTGATTTAATATTTATATTGTGGCTACTTTATATTTGCAAAAATTGTTATGCCACCAACCAAAGAAAAACTCAACAAAAAAATTCCTTTTTTTCCCTCTCGTTTGTCTGGATACTATCACGACTGAAGTTGACTAAAATTTCAACTGACCAACCATGGAGAATAAGTTGACGACCAGATTTGTTTGCTTGATAATTGGAAGTTACCCAATGGATTACTTCCTTTTGGGGAGACGGTTTGTCATCCAATATCCCAATGACTACTTCAAGGACGGTAAAATCATTGAAACCTCCGATATATTTTATTCAGATTTTTCAAGCATCGTCTGTGATACAGAAAAGGCGATCTGGAAGACGGCAAACAGAGGGGTATTTTACGTGTTATGAATATGCTAATACGGCCAAGTCAGAACCATACAATTATGTGACTCAGTATAAGCAAGTAATACATCAGTCGGTAAAAATCGAAGGTAAAGGTAGTTTCAATGACCACATAATTCACTGAATTACATTTTATATCACAGATTAGTTTATCAAACGGGAAAGTAATAAGCTATGTAAAACACACAATTTAAAGAATAATATATCTAGCTTATTTTAGGTCCATAATTATATTTGACAATCATTTAATTATAGCTTCAACGTGTGAGGATTTAGTTTTATTTTATTACATGCTATGCTTATTGGTCTCTTTTATGTGTAATGGTATAAATACTCTTAATTACTATCATATTGAAATTTGAATTTTTCTCAAATTGTAAAAAAATAAAAACGTTACATGAAGGATTTATTGGCTTATGACGAAAGGCGAGAGTCAAAGACATTTGTCCCTATTGATAGAGGCATAAACGCATCATCATCAACGACAAGAATATTACTTCTCTTAGAGGCTTTCGCCTACGACATGGTATGAGAGTTCGGATGTGTTATGCCCCGCACCCTCCGTAGGATAATTAAAAGACGAAGAAGGAATTAAAGGAGATTAATGACGGTCAACGGTAATGAATTAGGAATTAAGTATGAGATTAATTAGAAATTAATGAGAGATTAAATATTAGAATTAAATAGTATATAATTTTAAAATTAAATAATAAAGGTTTATCTTTTAAGATAAATAAGATAATAGATATAATTTAGAAACACCAAATTTCACTCTGCCCATATAAAAACTGACAAACGTCAGTTTCCTCATTACGCAGAGAAAACTGACGTAGCCTCCTTTCTTCCCCATACGCGATTTTGAGACCCTGCAGCCCTAGGAGAAGAAACTCTCCAGAAATCAACCCAATCTCCATTCGTTCTTCGTTTCTTCATCGAGTAATCAAAGGCAAGTAACTTTCTTATAAGTTCCTACGTTTTGTGAAAGAATGCTGGCCTATTTTGTTATCAAATTGGATCACCATGCAGTAGTTTCATTTTGTGATTATTTGTATATGATTTATGTGTTTTGGTTTCAAGTTTTGGCCGTTGTATATGAAAAGGCATTCGCCGTTGTTGTTGATTATGTGGAATCCTGCAAATCCCTACCCCGTGAAACCCTTCTTGTGGTGACTTTGTTGCTGCGTGGGTTGAGAGAAAAGGTGGGATTTTTAGGGTTGATGAGGTTGGAAAAAGTGCGTACTAGGCTTGGATTTCACTTGCGATGTGCGTAGCGTTAAATCTTTAGTATTAAGCGTGAATGATAGCAGGATTAGGCTTGAATGAAATGGGTGGATGGAGATTGGAAACGTTGGCTGAGATCTGCAGAAAATCGCAGAAGAATTTCTGGAAAAACGCTGACATCGATCGATTGATGTCAGAGATCGATGTCCTCTGATGGACATCGATTGATCGATGTAGGGTGACCTAAGAGATCGATGTCCTCTGTTGGACATCGATCGATCGATGCATGTGAGGGCTGAGAGATCGATGTCCTCTGTGTGACATCGATCGATCGATGTACAAGAGGCTGAGAGATCGATGTTCTCTGTTGGACTTCGATCGATCGAAGTGAGGGTATGATGTCACATCAATCGATCGAAGTGAGGTGATGATGTCCATCAGTTTTGTGGGAAAATAGAGAAAGGAAGAGGGAAGCTCGGGGAGTCCTTGGGTGACCTTAGAGACTTCTTAAGACCTGATTAAGGGTAGTCTAAGTCTTGGGAACATGCCTTAGGATGGTGAAGCAACTTGGAGACTTCAAAGGGTTATTCGAATCGGATTTCAATGCGGATGACCTAGGAGGGTTAGGAAATGAATGTACGAGGTATTATAGAGTCAACGAAAGAGAGATAAGAGTACTTGCATTGTTGTGGATCTTGGAATCAAGGCTAAGTGTTGACGATCTAGTTGAAGTCTAAGCGTTGATGCGTAAGCTAGAGAACTCTTGTGTGTTACTTGTGCTTGCGCATGTGAATATGAACTGCATATGTGAACGAGAAATGTGATTGAAACGAGGAGTCTTGCATCATGGCACGTGCATTGCATATGGATTTGAAAAAGACATGTGCTTCGGTACATATTTGCGAAGGTGACTTGTAATGTAAACTGGGATGGAAATATAAGCCGGGGCGCATTGCAGGGCACAAAAGGAAGTAACGCAAACCGGGATGGAAATATAAGCCGGGGCGTGTTACAGGGTATAAAGTCCTCTGCAATGCTAATCGGGATGGAAATATAAGCCGAGGTGCATTGCAGAGTTTTACGAGATCTGTGATGTAAATCGGGATGGAAATATAAGCCGAGGCGCATCACAGAGCATACGAGCCTGTAACGTAAACCGGGATGGAAATATAAGTCGGGGCGCGTTACAGGGTAACGAGTTACGAGACCGAACATTGTGACATGCATTGCACTGATTTGAAAAGAAATGGCTCATGCATTTGTGATTGTGTAGTGTAGTGCATATTTTGACATGCATCACGAGAGTCAATGTGGTATGGATGTGCGTGGTATTTGATAGCCAATGAATTGTTATTTGCGTGCAAATTGTTGTACTTGCTTTATTACGTTATTCGCCTATATATATTTGGAAGTTTTACAAGACATGTGCCCCACAATTCCCTTGAATTATATATTACTCATGTCTTGCCATGTGTTGATCCCGTATGTCTTATAAGTGGATTACTTGCTAGCGTTTTTTTCGCTAAGGGTACTACTCTTGCCATTGCAGATGAGCCTAGTTACGACATGATCTTTATTGAGGATGACGGCGAGTGGGCGGAATGGGATGCCTAAACCGTGTTGAGGGGAATTGGATTAGACGGATTCGGTTATTTCGGTTTCTTGATTCATTTGAGGTTTTAGATGGCTGCGACCATATACGGTTCTTTTGGTATTCACATTGTCGTTTGATGTACTGCATTGATGGTTTAAATTTACGAGATATGTTTCCGCACTTATTTCTCTCACGTCATTGATGATGTATATTCGAGAGATGAGACGTCTTGTAGTCTTCTCTGTAAGCTACGACGGGTGTACCGGTTCGGATTCCGCTGTCCGGGTCGGGGCGCTATAGGTGGTATCAGAGCCTAGGCTTCAGATCTACCTCGGAGACCTAGGTTATGACATGTAGAGTCTTAAGCTATGATCTTGACACTAAGTTGATCTTTAAGTCTAAGTATGCACTCTTAGATTTATGTTTGATTGGGATGGGTGTGTACGAGTGCGATTAAGAGTAATCAATAAACGTTATTTATTTTAACTTATGAATTCCGCCTTGTACGACATCATAGACCTCAAGCATTTATTTTTGGAACTGCTAGATACTAATAAGGGTGATCTTGCAGAAAATGCCTCCTAGACGCGACAATCAGGGAAACGGTGGCAATGGGAACAATAACCCTCCCCCACCACCACCTCCAGTCTTAGTACCCCAAGCGCTAATTGATGCTATCACAGTGATAGCACAAGGAGTTGCGCAACAACAGCAACAACCCCCTCCGCCACCACCGCCACAGCACGACATTTGGTACTATATTGGAGAGATGCGCAAGATGCATGCCCCAACCTTTGAAGGGACCACTGATCCAGAGGTGGCTGGATTTTGGAAAGACGAAATTGAAAAATGCTTCAGGCTTGTGCAAGTGCCTGAAGAACTGAAGGTGGATGTAGCCACACCCCTACTGATTGGCAGGGCTAATGCTTGGTGGAACGGCATTCTGCCCAAGATGACTCCTCCTATCCAGTGGAGTCAGTTTGTGCAGGCCTACGAAGACTATTATGTGCCTGAGACTGCCATTTTGGAGAAGATGAGGCAGTTTGACAAGTTTGAGCAAGGGAGGATGACAATTTCTGATTACGCTGACAGGTTCCATGCCTTGGGCAAATTCATACCCTTGGTATTGGAAAATAATCGGATGAAAATGCTGAAGTTCGAAGAGGGTCTGAACCCCCGCATACGGACGGCTATAGCGGGGTCAAGTTTGAAAACTTTTGAGGAAATGCTGGACGCATGTTACCGAGTGGAGAGTGACATGCGTAGGACACAACCAAGAGAGGCTCGTGAAGAGACTAGCAAAAGGCCGAGGGTAGAGCAAAGCGAAAGTAGACCCAGACGTTGGGTCAAGATCCCTAGGAAAGGACAAGCGGGGCCAGCTCAAAGGGCACCGCAGCAGAATCAACCCAATCGCCAGGCACCCGCGGAATGTCCACACTGTCATAGGAGACACGCAGGTGAGTGTTGAAAGATTACCGAAGCGTGCTTCAAGTGTGGAAAGACGGGCCACAGGATTAAGGATTGTCCTGAATGAGACCCTAAACTTCAAGCCGGAGCAGGGCCAGCCCAGCAGCAGAAAGGCAGGCCCAATGCGAGAGTCCACGCCATGACGGACGCAGAAGTCCAGGAGGATGCAAACGTGGTGACAGGTATGCCCTAAGTTGAATAATAGTTGCTTAAGCTGAATTTTAGTTTTCTAAGTTGATAACCGAATATGTGTTATGTGAAAACCTTTATGTGTTACCCTCTCGTGATTAGGTGTGATCTTAGTTAACAAAGTACCCGCCAACGTGTTATTTGATAGTGGAGCTAGCCACTCCTTCATTTCTAAGCGATTCGCCAAAGGGCTCGACTGTTTACCCAATGGCTTGAGAACCCATTTAGGGTGCAGGAAGCAGGCGAGCAAGTACTGGTTTCTCAACATCAGTACAAAGATTGTGAGTTGGAGTTGGATGGGAGGATGTTTTCGGTGACGTTAGTTCCTATTCCGATGAAGGACTTTGACGTTATATTGGGCAGGGATTGGCTGACCAAGAATCATGCCAATATCGACTGTAAACTTAAACAAGTGACCGTTAAGGATCCTGAGATGAATGAAATAACGGTTCAAGGAAACGTCAAGTTAACAAAGGCCCCAAAGAAGATATATTTGACGGCGATGAAAGCCTTCAAAGCCTTACAGAAAGGAGCAGAGGGATTTATGGTGTATGCATTGGATGCGAAGCAGGAGGTTCCCTTTATGGATCTAATTCCGGTGATCAATGAGTTCAAGGAGGTATTTTCGGATGATTTGCCGGGAGTTCCGCCATCGAGAGAAGTGGAGTTTGAAATCAATTTGATTCCTGGAGCCGAGCCTATATCTAAGGCACCCTACAGAATGGCTCCAGCAGAACTTAAGGAGCTAAAGGGGCAACTTCAGGAGTTGTTGGACAAGAAATTGATACGCCCCAGTGTATCACCGTGGGGAGCTCCAGTTCTATTTGTAAAGAAGAAGGATGGCAGCATGAGATTGTGTATTGATTACCGTGAGCTGAATAAGATTACTATCAAGAACAAATATCCCTTGCCAAGGATCGAGGATTTATTTGATCAGTTAAAGGGAGAGCGCTGGTTTTCAAAGATCGACCTTCGTCAAGGGTATCATCAATTGCTTGTGAAAGCAGGAGACGTTCCCAAGGCCGCTTTTCGGACTCGATACGGGCATTATGAATTTTTGGTGATGCCTTTTGGATTAACTAATGCCCCAGCGGCATTCATGGACTTGATGAACACCGTATTTCGAGAGCAGTTGGACCAATCCGTGGTGGTGTTCATCGATGACATCCTAGTCTACTCTCCTGATGAGCAAGCACACGCTGAACACTTAAGAGTGGTGTTGCAAATCTTGAGACAACAAAAGCTCTACGCCAAATTCAGCAAATGTGAATTTTGGCTAAGGAGTGTAGCCTTTCTCGGTCACGTGATTTCTGAGGATGGGATCTCGGTAGACCCTAAGAAGATAGAAGCCATCACTGAGTGGCCAAGACCTACAAACGTGACTGAAGTAAGAAGCTTCCTAGGCTTGGCAGGCTACTATAGAAAGTTCGTTGAGGGTTTCTCAACAATAGCAGTTCCATTGAGCCGACTTACACAAAAGAAGACCAAGTTCGAATGGACTGCCGAATGCGAGCAGAGCTTTACTGAGCTCAAGAAGAGATTGAACACAGCCCCGGTGTTGGCACAACCCTCCGGCACCGACGGTTTCGTGATCTATAGTGACGCGTCCAAGAAAGGACTAGGTATGTACATCATTACAATTAATGCATTGTATATACATGTGCTAGTCTTAAATTAACTTCTGTTTATAGGTTGTGTCTTGATGCAAAATGAACAAGTCATTTCGTACGCGTCGAGACAATTGAAGCCATACGAGCAGAACTACCCGATGCATAACTTGGAACTCGCAGCTGTGGTATTTGCTCTTAAGATCTGGAGACACTATCTATATGGAGAGAAATGTGCCGTGTTTACTGATCATAAGAGCTTGAAGTACCTATTCTCGTAGAAAGAGCTAAATATGAGACATAGAAGATGGTTGGAATTACTCAAGGACTATGACTTGACCATCAACTACCATCCGGGTAAGGCCAACAGAGTGGCAGACGCATTAAGCAGAAAGTCTAGCCACGCGAGACAATCTCCGTTAGAAAGAGAGATGGAAGAGTTTGATCTTGAATTGGTGGATTCAGTGGCAAATGTCCTTACAGCTTTGTCTATCAGCCCAGACGTGGTAGACAGAATTAAAGAAGCGCAGTATGAGGATCCAGCACTGAAAGAAATCCGCGACAAATTATCCACGGGGCCAGTAAAGGACTTCCAGTTGCGAGGGGACGGAAGTCTATGGTTTCAGAATCGGTTATGCGTGCCAGATAAAGACAAACTCCGAACGGAATTGCTCCGAGAAGCGCACAATTCGAGGATGTCTATACATCCCGGGAGCACTAAGATGTACAAGGACCTCAAAAGAAACTATTGGTGGATAGGGATGAAGAGATTTATAGCAGCATATGTCGAAAGGTGTTTGGATTGCCAACAAGTCAAAGCCGAACATCAGCGACCTCGTGGTTTGATGAAGCCACTGGAGATTCTGGAATGGAAGTGGGAACACGTGACTATGGACTTCGTAATGGGACTACCCAAGACCAGAAATGGAAATGAAATGATTTGGGTGATTTTAGACCGTTTGACAAAGACAGCCCATTTCATAGCTATACCACATGGTACGTCTTATGAGAAGCTTTCCAATATATATGTGGATAACATTGTGAGCCTACATGGATTCCCAGTCAGCATTGTGTCAGACCGTGACCCCAAGTTCACCTCTAAGTTTTGGAAGGCATTTCAGAAGGCAATGGGCACCGAATTGAGGATGAGTACCGCGTGCCACCCTCAAACGGATGGACAATCCGAGAGAACCATCCAAACCTTGGAAGATATGTTAAGGGAATGCACCTTGGATTTTAAAGGAAACTGGGATAGCATGTTGAAGTTGGTGGAGTTTTCATACAATAATAGCTATCACAGTGCAATTGGCATGGCGCCATTTGAAGCCTTATATGGACGTAGGTGCAGGTCCCCGGTTTGTTGGGATAAAGTAGGAGAAAGGGCAATCACTGCACCCGAGTTGGTGGAACAAACGATTGAAAAGGTCAAAGTGATAAGAGAGAAACTGAAAGTGGCTCAAGATCGTAATAAGAGTTGGGTCGATTCTAAGAGACGACCTTTGGAGTTTGAGGAAGGCGATAAGGTCTATCTACGAGTTTCACCCACCAAGGGAGTTGCAAGATTCGGAATGAAGGGCAAGTTAAGCCCTAGATATATTGGCCCATACGAAGTGCTGGGCAAGGTTGGAGAAAGAGCATATCGGTTAGCCTTGCCTCCGAGTTTGTCACAAGTCCACAACGTATTTCATGTGTCCCAACTAAGGAAATACATACCAGACGCGAGCCATATCTTGGGAGCTCAACGGTTGGATGTTAAGGAAGATATCACTTATGAAGAACATCCCATAAAGATTGTGGATAGAAAGGATCAAGTCCTACGCCGACGCGTCATTCCGTATGTCAAAGTTCAGTGGAGTAACCATACGGAGCGCGAAGCCACGTGGGAGCTTGAGGAGCAAATGAAGGAGCTATACCCACATCTCTTTCAATAAGGTACGCCAGTTTCAAGGACGAAACTTTTTGTAAGGGGGGTGGAATGTTATGTCCCGCACCCTCCATAGGATAATTAAAAGACGAAGAAGGAATTAAAGGAGATTAATGACGGTCAACGGTAATGAATTAGGAATTAAGTATGAGATTAATTAATGAGAGATTAAATATTAGAATTAAATAGTATATAATTTTAAAATTAAATAATAAAGGTTTATCTTTTAAGATAAATAAGATAATAGATATAATTTAGAAACACCAAATTTCACCCTGCCCATATAAAAACTGACAAACGTCAGTTTCCTCATTACACAGAGAAAACTGACGCAGCCTCCTTTCTTCCCCATACGCGATTTTGAGACCCTGCAGCCCTAGGAGAAGAAACTCTCCAGAAATCAACCCAATCTCCACTCGTTCTTCGTTTCTTCATCGAGTAATCAAAGGCAAGTAACTTTCTTATAAGTTCCTATGTTTTGTGAAAGAAAACTGGCCTATTTTGTTATCAAATTGGATCACCATGCAGTAGTTTTATTTTGTGATTATTTGTATATGATTTATGTGTTTTGGTTTCAAGTTTTGGCTGCTGTATATGAAAAGGCATTCGCCGTTGTTGTTGATTATGTGGAATCCTGCAAATCCTTACCCCGTGAAACCCTTCTTGTGGTGACTTCGTTGCTGCGTGGGTTGAGAGAAAAGGTGGGATTTTTAGGGTTGATGAGGTTGGAAAAAGTGCGTACTAGGCTTGGATTTCACTTGCGATGTGCGTAGCGTTAAAGCTTTAGTATTAAGCGTGAATGATAGCAGGATTAGGCTTGAATGAAATGGGTGGATGGAGATTGGAAACGTTGGCTGAGATCTGCAGAAAATCGCAGAAGAATTTCTGGAAAAACGCTGACATCGATCGATCGATGTCAGAGATCGATGTCCTCTGATGGACATCGATCGATCGATGTAGGGTGACCTGAGAGATCGATGTCCTCTGTTGGACATCGATCGATCGATGTAGGTGAAGGCTGAGAGATCGATGTCCTCTGTTGGACATCGATCGATCGATGTACAAGAGGCTGAGAGATCGATGTTCTTTGTTGGACTTCGATCGATCGAAGTGAGGGTATGATGTCACATCGATCGATCGAAGTGAGGGGATGATGTCCATCAGTTTTGTGGGAAAATAGAGAAAGGAAGAGGGAAGCTCGGGGAGTCCTTGGGTGACCTTAGAGACTTCTTAAGACCTGATTAAGGGTAGTCTAAGTCTTGGGAACATGCCTTAGGATGGTGAAGCAACTTGGAGACTTCAAAGGGTTATTCGAATCGGATTTCAATGCGGATGACCTAGGAGGGTTAGGAAATGAATGTACGAGGTATTATAGAGTCAACGAAAGAAAGATAGGAGTACTTGCATTGTTGTGGATCTTGGAATCAAGGCTAAGTGTTGACGATCTAGTTGAAGTCTAAGCGTTGATGCGTAAGCTAGAGAACTCTTGTGTGTTACTTGTGCTTGCGCATGTGAATATGAACTGCATATATAAACGAGAAATGTGATTGAAACGAGGAGTCTTGCATCATGGCACGTGCATTGCATATGGATTTGAAAAAGAGATGTGCTTCGGTACATATTTGCGAAGGTGACTTGTAATGTAAACTGGGATGGAAATATAAGCCGGGGCGCATTGCAGGGCACAAAAAGCTGTAACGCAAACCGGGATGGAAATATAAGCCGGGGCATGTTACAGGGTATAAAGTCCTCTGCAATGCTAATCGGGATGGAAATATAAGCCGAGGTGCATTGCAGAGTTTTACGAGATTTGTGATGTAAATCGGGATGGAAATATAAGCCGAGGCGCATCACAGAGCATACGAGCCTGTAACGTAAACCGGGATGGAAATATAAGCCGGGGCGCGTTACAGGGTAACGAGTTACGAGACCGGACATTGTGACATGCATTGCACTGATTTGAAAAGAAATGGCTCATGCATTTGTGATTGTGTAGTGTAGTGCATATTTTGACATGCATCACGAGAGTCAATGTGGTATGGATGTGCGTGGTATTTGATAGCCAATGAATTGTTATTTGCGTGCAAATTGCTGTACTTGCTTTATTACGTTATTCGCCTATATATATTTGGAAGTTTTACAAGACATGTGCCCCACAATTCCCTTGAATTATATATTACTCATGTCTTGCCATGTGTTGATCCCTTATGTCTTATAAGCGGGTTACTTGCTAGCGTTTTTTCCGCTAAGGGTACTACTCTTGTCATTGCAGATGAGCCTAGTTACGACATGATCTTTATTGAGGATGACGGCGAGTGGGCGGAATGGGATGCCTAAACCGTGTTGAGGGGAATTGGATTAGACGGATTCGGTTATTTCGGTTTCTTGATTCATTTGAGGTTTTAGATGGCTGCGACCATATACGGTTCTTTTTGTATTCACATTGTCGTTTGATGTACTGCATTGATGGTTTAAATTTACGAGATATGTTTCCGCACTTATTTCTCTCACGTCATTGATGATGTATATTCGAGAGATGAGACGTCTTGTAGTCTTCTCTGTAAGCTACGACGGGTGTACCGGTTCGGATTCCGCTGTCCGGGTCGGGGCGCTACAGGATGTACGTAACTATACCCATATGTTAGAAACACACAGATGTTTTTCAATGACACATAATGAAAATTGCGTCAAGCTGTATTGATCAACTGCTAATTCACAATATAAGAAGCGCAACCGATTTAGTGAGTCATTTTACTTTATTCCATCATATTCCAAAATCAAGGAAGGATGTATCTTAGACTCCACTGGAAATAGAAACTGAGGCATCAATGCATCAATTTATCTTAAATGTGTAAGATATATTGCTATTAAATGATATGACATAAGTAACAAGCGTCAACTATTTGCATATCTATGGAAATCTATATCTTAACTCTACTTTGATATTACTATTGATTTGCTTAAAAATTAAATAAGAATCTTATTAAATACTTGAAAATAAACTAACTTAATTAGGAAGGGGCCTTGCAAATGCAAGGAAAATCTTTCCTAGTTTATTATATATAAACAAATGAACGTAAAGAGGAACTGGAGCTGAATTCATAACCAATATGCATTATTTTTGTAATGAGATAAACTCTAAAACATTAAATACAAGGAAATTGAAAGGTTTTTATGTACCACTAGTATTTGCAGTTTCCAATATAATTCATGACTGACTTAAAAACAATTTTTCATAATAGTAGTTTTTAGTAATTATGCGTTAGTTACTTGCAATGGGCTCTTATTTTATGACCTGATCGAGCCTCCAAAATTCCAACAGTATACCAACCACTTATGGTTGCGTCGAACTTACATGGTGATATTGTAGCACACCGTTTTTAAATAACTAAGCGTGTGCAGAATATGTCAAGAATTATTTATTTATTTATTTATTTAACGGCGGTAGTGTCTATTTGCTTTAATTAAATTATAAGTTTTTAGAACATTAGTTATTAGTTATAATGTCAAAGTTAGTAATTTAAGATTCATTACAAGCGATAACTTATAACATATATAGATGTCTTAAATATTGTTCTTAGTTAAATTAAATACTAAAAGAATGACTATGGTCATTCCTGTTGGAGGGAGAAATCGTTTTCCAAGTCGCACGTACACAAGCAAAGCGGAAACTCTGAAAAAAACACTTACTGAAATGACTCAGTTACCTTTAAGATAAATATTATCTTCTTTTACGTATTTTCTTTTCCATTTATTTCAATTGTCGTTGAGTGGATGTTTTCTCTTTCACATCGTATTTATCATCATAATGTCATTAGATGACGTTCAGTGAATGTTTTCTCCCTTATGTCGTATTTATCATTGTAATGCTATTAGTGTCGTTGGGTGAATGTTTTCTCCCTCACGTCGTATTTATCATTGTAATGCCATTTGTTAAAGATCTAGTCATGAATATTGTCAATGGCCTCTTTCAGCAATACAATTTTGTATAGCTTCATCAAAAGTTTTATTATTAAAAGAAATCATTTTTTTTGATGTGCAGAGACACTCATATACCTTGCCTGCATCCTTATTTTATTGGGATTAGCAATCGAGAAGCACATTTAATATTTTCAACCCGCCGATTAGTGGTGATAAAGATGCTGAAGATACTTCAAAATTGTTACGGGTTTTGAAAGTAGTGATGCTGATCTTTGATTTTTTTTTTTTCCTTCTCTGATCTGTGATAAGTCGATCTGTTTAATGCTTAGTGATTCTCTGGTGATGGGGCAGGTAGTTATGCAACTCAACAGCGATGGGTGCCTATATTGGAGTATGACTATCTTGATAAATTTAAATGATCTAGATGTTTTTAAAAGAATATAAAAAATTGATTTAGACTTGAGAAATGATCAAAGCTTAAATAATATGATGTAGATTTCTGCATAAAGATCAATGTATACATTGATCTCTATGCAAATTGATCTACGTATACATCGATCTCTAAAACAGAGATATCGATCGATCTATGTAGGTTTATCCAAAACTTGGAGCGTATTGTCCAACATCGATCTCAGCGTCGATCTATCTATTTTCCAAGTAAAAATATAACATTGATATCTATATAGACACATTGATCGATCGATCTATGTATGATTTGTGTAAGCTTGAGGGTACACTGTCTAACATCGATCTTTAACGTAGAGAAATCGATATTATCAAACTAACAATGCTACATAATAGAAAAAGTGATATCAGTCTCTAAACTAAGTATATCGACTGCTCGATGTACATATCATTCTCTAAACTGATACACATTTATTGATCAACGTCATGCTGAATTCAAATTTTATAGCAGTTGGAAACAGATCTATTGCAGATTTAAAGTGCTTTCTCTTTCCAATCTACTCCAAATTGATTGTGTATTTTTTTTACCAACGCCACTAATGCTATTTTGAGTTTTTTACACCTACCTAAGCTTTTTTTAGTGTGTATATGATTCAACAAAGTGAAAAGTAGGATGGTTGAAGACATGTTGGACTTCTCCAAAAGAAATTAATGAAGAGGCACATAAAACTTCGAAGAACGGTTCAAAACATAAGTGATCCTGTTCGTATATTGAAGAGGCACAGAAAAGGAAAACACATACTTTCAACCTTTTCAAGCTCCATCTTCTCTTCATCTCAAAATTTTTCAAGTGCAAAAGTGCTTAAGGCTCATGAAGCTCATGTTGCTTGTTTTCTATTGTTATATTATAAGAGTATAGAATATATACAAGAATGAGGTGAATACAAGGTTTGTGGGTTTTTTCCCAAATGATCCAAACCCAATTTAATATAAAGATCTAAATCCTCCGGTCGGATAATAGCATGGAATACGTCTACTGTGAACTGAAAATCTTTTTGCAAGAAAATGCTATGATACCATGTTAGACAAAAGGAAAAACATTCGTTTTTCATTCTGCTTTTCTTTTGTGCAACCGTATCTGATGTAATAAACGGCTATAACGTAACTATGAAAAGAAAAATAAAGTTTGATTTGATTACATTGATTATTACCTAATTTGTCCTAATTGCTGATTTCTCTCATTCACATAATTGTTTATTTTTTTCCTTCTTTGCCGGGTATATTCTAACAATCCTTTAGGCAGAACCTACACGTTTATCTTTTTTTTTACACAATGTACATAGTACAAGAGATATTTTACACAATGTACATAGTAGAAGAGATAATACTTGAACATTAATTCTCAACATAATGTGCAATTATATTTACACTGGAACGATTATGTTTTCAACATGCATGATTGTAGCAAAACATGCACGAATTAATATGTAAAAAAACCTACTTAATTTTAACGATACTTATAAACAAAATTACATAATGTTCACGGAACTTAAGAAGGGTGTCAAATTTGGTGATCAACCTGGATATGATCAACGTGAAGGTGAGGAAGAAGGTGAAACCGCAGCTAAGTCTGTTGGTAAAGGAGCTAAGGTGCGTAAGAGTTGCAATCCGTGATAACAAAGGAAGCTGACATTTGATTGGGGGATTAGTGTCTGGAATCACCTCATTGGCTGAGTAGAAGCGACTGGAATCATGGGATTTGAGTTGCAGCAGTAGGTAGTTGCGTGAACTGGACGAAGCCACTGGATGAAGAAGGAGTTGAGGACGCGGGAGAAGTTTAAACGTGTGAAGTTACAAATGTGCCCTTTTGTAATGTGTTGTAATGAGTTTAGAATAAGGACATTCTTGTAATTTTGCAGTAGGCAGTTATCTTCTTCTTGCTGTAGCCTTTATATGGCCCTTTCGACGTTATTGGCAGAATCAGAGTTTTTGATATTCAATTGAAGTTCAGATCCTTCTCTTCCCTTCTGTGTCTTCTTGCTCTCATTCGCTTTCTTCTCTATGTTCATTGCTTGATTTGTTTCCATTACTGCTTCTTTCTTATTTCTGTTGGTTGAACACAACAATTTGCCCATTGCTATTGGTTACTTGATTGTTGCATTGATTTTTCACATGGTATCAGAGCCAAATTCTCACATCTGATGAATTTTGGTACATTCATGGCTAATATCCAAAGTTCCCCAAGTTCTTCGAATAGCGCTACAAATTTTACGTCCGTAGATCCTACAGATGATTCATTGTATATATATCCAAGCGATAGTCCTTCGCTTGTGCTTGTTCAGCCTTTACTCGATGGAAATAACTTCCATAGTTGGAGTAGAGCCTTCAGAAGAGCATTGGAATCCAAGAATAAAGTAGGCTTCGTTACAGGTATGATTCCCAAACTTGCTGAAGTAGATCGCAAGTATGTAGCCTGGACCAGGGCAAATAATATGGTTGCTTCGTGGATTGTTAATTCAGTAATACCTTCTATTGGTTAGAGTATTATGTGGTTTGATAATGCTTATGATATATGAAACGATTTGTAACATAGATATGGTAATGCGGATGTCTTTAGAATGTCTGATCTGCAAGAGCAGTTATATGCTACTAGGCTGGATAACAGCTCAGCAGACTGGTGTCACTGCCAAGCAGCCAGGTAATGTGTCTTACACTGATTCATGTATATGGATATTGGACTCAGGTGCTACAGATCATATATGCCATTCCTTGTCCTCTTTTAGATCCTACCACCCGGTGAAGTCTGTGTCAGTCAAGTTGTCAAACAATAACCTAACCCCAGTCACTCATGTTGGTACAGTTGGCATCAGCCCTTACTTAACACTTAATGATGTCCTACATGTTCCTTCCTTTTCTTTCAATCTACTCTCCCTTAGCCAGCTCACAAAGAATGGTAACATAGACCTGACATTTCACTCTAATATGTGTCTGCTTCAGGATCATTCCAGCAAGAGGATGATTGGTTTAGCTAAAGTTAGACAGGGCCTATATCACATGAGTAGCCAGAACAATATATCCCAGACTCATGTTGTCACTTCAGACTCACTCCTTTGGCACTTAAGGCTTGGACATCCCTCTCGCTCCAGACTTCTAGAAATTAGCAAATCTGATCCTCAAATAAGTGTACCTTTACATTCCTCAACTTGTACTATATGCCCCCTAGCTAAGCAGAAAAGAATTCCATTTGATATTTCTCATTTAGTTTCTGATTCTCCTTTTGCCTTGTACACATGGATATATAGGGTCCGTACAAACACTCCACAATGTATAAAGAGCATTACTTCCTCACTATTGTTGATGACTTCTCTAGATATTGTTGGGTATACTTAATGAAATCCAAATCAGAAACTAGAAGCATCATGGAAAGCTTCTACGCATACGTTGATGTCCAGTTTGAAAAACACATAAAAGTTATAAGGACTGATAATGGGGTTGAATTCAAGATGAACCCATTTTATGCGTCAAAGAGCATAGTCCATCAAACCAGCTGTGTATATACCCCACGACAAAATAGACTAGTTGAACAAAAACACCAACTCAATGTTGCTAGAGCGTTAAAATTTCAGGCCCAACTCCCATCGAGTTATTGGGATTTTGTATGCAGCATGCGGTGTATCTTATCAACCTGACTCCATTTCCTCTCCTCAGTCATAGGACTCCTTACCAAATACTTCTCAACAAATCCCCTTCATATAGTCACCTTAGAGTCTTCGGTTGTCTATGTTTTGCGACAACTGTCTCTCCATCCAAAGAAAAGTTCACTTCTAGAGCCAGAAAAAGCATTTTTCTGGGAATGTCACACACCACAAAGGGCTACATATTGCAAGACCTGACAACTAGAGACGTCTTCATATCGAGAGACGTAACCTTCCATGAAAATGTGTTTCCGTTTGAGAATAAAGCTATGCCTAGCTTGACTTCAGAGCTGGAATTCCCAAGTAATGCCAATTTCCAATCAAGATCCACCTATCTTCCTCAGACCAATCAGTCTCACTTCTATGATTATTCTGAACCCCATATCCATATGCTGCCTCCTTAACCCAGTCACAATACTACCTACTCAATTGATAATGGAACTCCAGCAAATGATCCACCCAACACATCACCTCAGCCATGTTCACCATCTCAACAAGTCATGGAACATGATCGTGTACCTTTACCACAAAAGTTGGTACAATCTAGCCCAAGAACGGATAATTCTGTATTGTCTCCAGAAAGAGCCATCAAATCCATTCAGATTGATATATCAATAGCCAAACCAAGTCGTACAAGGCAAGCCCCTAAATATCTTGAAGAATACTACTTTAACCAAATTACCGCAAAGCAAACTGATTCAAAGTCCTCTTCAGTTGTGTCACCAAAGCTTACCACTCCACATTCACTGCCCAAGTACATTTCCTTAGAATCTCTAACACCAAAGTACAAAGCATATGCATTGAACATTAGTAGGCACACAGAACCTGACTCCTTTGCAGAGGCATCCAACTCTCCTCAATAGGAGAAGGCTATGGATGATGAAATAGCAGCATTTGAAAGCAACAATACCTGGACGTTGACTAAGCTTCCCCCAGGAAAGAAAGCTATTGGGTGTAAATGGGTGTATAATGTCAAGTATAAGCCTGATGGTTCTGTGGATAGATATAAGGCCAGGTTGGTTGCAAAGGGCTACACCCAACAACTTGGAGTGGATTACCTGGACCCTTTTCACCAGTGGCCAAAATGACTACAGTCAGGATTGTTCTGGCCTTGACATCTAGGCTTGGCTGGTATGTGCATCAACTAGATGTTAATAATGCATTTTTACATGGGGACCTACATGAGGAGATATATATGTCTACACCCCCTGGTATGGCAGTAGGACAGGGTGACACTGTATGTAAACTACAAAAATCTCTATATGGCTTGAAACAAACAAGCAAGGAATAGAATGCCAAGTTGACTAGCTTTCTCATCTCATTGGGTTTCTGTCAATCCAAGAATGATTACACCTTGTTTACCAGATTATCAGGTGATTCATTATTAATATTGCTGGTTTATGTTGATGATGTAATTGTGGCAAGCAAGAACTTAGATGAGATTGAAGAGATCAAGAAGGCATTGGATCTAGAATTTCATATCAAGAATCTGGGGGAGTTGAAATATTTTCTTGGAATTGAGGTGGCTAAGTCTTAGAAGGGAACATTTATAAACCAGAGAAAGTACACGCTGCAACTTCTGGAACCGGCAGGATTTCTAAGTTGTAAACCAACATTCACTCCTATGGAAAGTCATACCAAATTATGTCGTGGTGACTCAGGTCTCATAGACAATATCACTGAATACAGAAAGCTTGTGGGCAAATTGATCTATCTTACCATAACGAGGCCGGATATAGCGTTCGGTGTGTAACAACTGAGCCAGTTCTTGGATTGTCCCACTGTGAATCATTGGAGGGGAGTGCACAGAGTCTTAAGATATCTTAAAGGCTCCATTGGACAAGGTATCTTGTTGTCTAGTAATGGAGAGCTTAGACTGAAGGGGTTTGTGGATTCGGATTGGGCAGGTTGCCAGGAAACAAGGAGGTCGATTACAGGCTATTGTATGTTCTTAGGTGACAGTCTGATTTCCTGGAAAGCGAAGAAGCAAACCACGGTTTCAAAGTCTTCAGCGGTAGCTGAATATAGAGCTATGGCGATGGCGGTGTGTGACGTGCAGTGGTTGATTTTCTTTGCTAGAGACCTTATGATCACAAGGCAGGAACCTGTTGAATTGTTTTGTGATAGTAAAAGTGCGCTGTACATAGCTGAGAACCCAGTTTTCCACGAGAGAACAAAACATATAGAGATTGATTGTCATGTTGTAAGGGAGAAGGTGCAGCAGGGGACTGTGAAGTTGATGCCAATCAAAACAGAATTTCAGTTGACATACATTTTTACCAAAGCTCTAGATAATAGAAGGATGACACAGTTACTTAGAATGATGGGAGTGTGTAACATTTATAGCAAGCTGAGCTTGAGGGGGGTGTCAAAGTTGGTGATCAACCTGGATATGATCAACGTGAAGGTGAGGAAGAAGGTGAAACCGCATCTAAGTCTGTTGGTAAAGGAGCTAAGGTGCGTAAGAGTTGCAATCCGTGATAACAAAGGAAGCTGACATTTGATTGGAGGATTAGTGTCTGGAATCACCTCATTGGCTGAGTAGAAGCGACTAGAATCATGGGATTTGAGTTGCAGCTGGAGGTAGTTGCGTGAACTGGACGAAGCCACTGGATGAAGAAGGGTTGAGGACGCGGGAGAAGTTTAAACGTGTGAAGTTACAAATGTGCCCTTTTGTAATGTGTTGTAATGAGTTTAGAATAAGGACATTCTTGTAATTTTGCAGTAGGCAGTTATCTTCTTCTTGCTGTGGCTTTTACATGTCCCGTTCGACGTTATTGACAGAATCAGAGTTTTTGATATTCAATTGAAGTTCAGATCCTTTTCTTCCCTTCTGTGTCTTCTTGCTCTCATTCGCTTTCTTCTCTATGTTCATTGTTTTATTACGCTTTGTTTCCATTACTGTTTCTTTCTTATTTCTGTTGGTTGAACACATCAATTTGTCCATTGCTGTTGGTTACTTGATTGTTGCTTTGATTTTTCACAACGGGGCATAATATTTGGTGGAACCCCACCAGCAAAATTGAGGCCACTATTCCCATAAATTACAATAGACAATTCATAACTAACTTATGCCTTTTACATTACATAGGCTTTTCTAAAACTTCTCTAGCAGCATGTTACAATTGTTCCCAAAAATTAAAAATTTCACATGGCACAGGACGGAATTTATTTAACATAAAAGGGAGGGTTTAGCGGACCCACCAGCAATAAATGATAGAAGAAGGTAGTAGATTGCATTACAAGAGATAACGGATTTGATTCTTGACATATATAGTTGAGCATTAAAGTCCACCCGTCAGCTTCATATATTGGGGCATGTTTGGGCTTGACACTTCGTGGGCACCAAGTAAGGACCGTCCACGTAAAAGTCCGTTGAGTTTTCTGATTTAAATCCTCTATGAATTTTTTTAGGAATAAAATAGTGAAGACCATCAGAATCAGGATGTGACTTTTTGCAGTTAAAAAATGAGAAGAATCACAAAATGCTATAAGAAAAGGAAGAGAGACATGATGATATAACCCCCGGATATAAAATTGAGCTACAAAGATACTACAATATATCCTGTCGCTTAAAGATGTACTTGATAGGGATGCCAACTTCGTCGCCATGATTCTTTCAAAGTTGTTAGAACAGTAGGATGAAGGTCTTGAGTAACATGACAAATGTCAATGTTTCAGTAACACAAGAATCTCACACTTTTTAAGAGTCGAATAAAGAACTGATTCCACAGTACATGCTAAACATAAAAAGTTAGAAGTTGTATTTTATTGGACAAAAGCAAAAAACCTTACGTCTTTTACTTATTCAACTCTGCTATAATTTATTTATTTATTTATTTTTACAATATGCTTCAATTTGATTGATCAAATGTAATCTCACATCTCAATCTTTCCCTATAAATTCAACCCCATCAATAAAATTTTTAAAACTCAGCATTCAGCATTTATTAACAACTGTCGAACTTCGGGGCAATATGGCTAAGTTGGTTTCATTCTTCCTGCTTTATTTGCTGAGCGCCTCGGCTCACTCTCCAGCAACAAGAGGTACCCAGGCTATTTAACCAAACCCTCTTCAGTGTATGGTTTTGTTTTTTGGATGGGATAATTGCCACTACCATTTTTTTTTCATATCTACTACTTTTGTTTATCATATCAATTGGCCAAACATGTCCTTTACTTAATTCTCTTTTAATTTAGCAAATTATGATTTGCCTTTTTGTGAGGCTAAATCTTCTCCCTTAATGGCTACCCCCAACAGCCTGTTACTGATGGATTAAATGCCTTATCAAGCAGTTGTGGCGTGGCATTCTTTATGTATTAAGTTTTGAATGAAATGGTTTTTACGGATTTTATGTATAGTATTACGTACTATAAATTAGAGAATATTTAATTGGCATACTTATGGTTGGCATATGATTCCGCAATCAAATATCCTACATATAGTACTACGTATAATTATGAAATAGTTTTCATTGATTTCGTATGAGTACAAAGGTCCTATGTATAGGACTACATACAATAAATGGGAGAATATTTTATTGGCGTAATTATGGTTGGAACATGATTCTCTCATATCATATCAACACTCAAATCAAATCTAACTCTATCTTCTATCACTTCTCTCAAGCTGAGTAGTGGAATCATCAATACTCATCTTGCACAATGCTATGTCAAAGCTCCTTATAGTGACTGCCTTGGTTAGGGTATCTGTCAACTAATCTTCGAACCTTACGAATGAAAGTTCGATAATATCCTCTTCAAGCTTATATTTAATGAAATGTCGTTCCACTTTCATATTTTTGGCTCGGTTGTGTTTTGCACCAGATTTTGAGAAATGCTAATTGTTGCCTTATTATCGTATATCAACTGATCTGGGGTTCTAGGTGGGAACCCAATTTCATGCATCAACTTCTTGAGCCACGAAACCTCTATAACCCTTTTCGCGCTTCCTCGAAACTCCGGCTCAGCACTCGACAATGCTACTATCTTCTGTGTTTTGCTCCTCCACGTTACCATATTTTCTCCAACCAAGACATACTACCCTAAAGTAGATAGTCTATCATTCGGGTTTCCTATACAATCAGCGTCTGTAAGAACCTCAATATCTAGATACCCATTCTTTCCAAACAGAACTCCCCGACTTGGTGTGTCTTTTAAGTATCGTATTATCCTCATAGCTGCTTCCAGGTTTTATTTCTGATGTAAGTACATAAATAGACTCATAATCCCAACAACGTACATGATATAAGGTCTCGTGTGGGACAAACATATCAACTTCCCGATTAATCTATGGTACTGTTCTCTATCGGCTAGTATACCTCCTTCCATCAACTAAAGCCGGTGAGTCGCCCCCATCAGAGTATCACTGGGCTTACATTCCACCATCTCAATCTCAACTAGTAGATTTAGTGTGTACTTTTTGGGATATTCCCCTTTTAGATCGGAGGACCTCAATCTCTAGAAAATACTTTAGGCCCCCGACCTCTTTCATCTCAAATTATGTAAACAGATTTTTTAAGGTCGAGCAATCTCTCCTTATCATCCCCCAGTTATAATCATGTCGTCTAGATATATTATCAGACAGGTCACCAACTCCCCCTCATTTCTCGTGGAACTTATGATCTGCATTACTTTGTTTATACCCATACAACTTCATGGATATTGAATCGTCCAAACCATTTACATGGATACTACTTAAGTCCATAGAAAGCTTTTCTAATCCTACATACTTCAATGTGTTTGAATTCTAAGGACAACTCTTGCGGTGCTTCCATATATACTACTTCTTTTAAGTCTCTGTGTAAGAAATCAGTATTTTTAACAAACTGATGAAGCGGCTAGTCTCTATTTGCGGCTATCAAGAAAAACACCATGATGGTTTTGATCTTTTTAACAGGAGAGTAGGTCTCCGAATAATCAATGTCATACATATGAGTATAACCCTCATCAACTAACTTTTGTACCGCTCAATAGTATCACCTCTCTTGTATTTAATAGTAAAAACCCACCGACAACTAACTGTTCTTTTACCTTTTGGTAATATAGAACTCACCTATGTTCCATCTTTTTCTAGGGCTTTTGTACTCATAGCATGTCATCATTCTACTACCTTACTTGCTTCATGTGGTGTCGTTGGGATAGCTGATAAAAAAAGACCAAAAATACTCATGCAACATATGCCATTAGCCGGCAAACACTTTCTGATTATTTTGTACTGTCACCAGGAGTAGCATCATTAGTACCATTATCATATAAACTTCCATTAGGAAAGACCCACTTACCTCTTTTTGGACATCTCAAAAAGAAGGTCCAATAGTTGCTGAAACTGATTCATTGGCCTCATCTACCTTTTCATAGATATAACCAGTGACTCGGTATATCGCTCTTGTGGAACAGTCTCTAGACAACTCAAGCTATTCAACCAACCTAATGGACTACTCCATGTATCCCCTTGACCATTAAGTTGGTTTCAAAAGAAGAATTTGGTTTTGAGAAAGACACAGTATGTGGTAACATGAAAGCGATATGTGACAAGATTATAGCATTGATACCCTCTCTAACTAGTGGCATAGCCAGCAAGGACACATTTCTCGACATATCGGTCAAGTTTATAGCAGTTGGATTTAGGTATATAAACAAATAGTGAACACTCAAACACTTAGATAGAGTAGGGGTTTGTGTCGCTAGAAGCTAAAGAAGAGTTTATTTCTAGAGTACTTTACTTTGTGAATAGTTTAGTAGGTAGAAGGAATATAAGACTCAATCATCATAGCTCGGACCATTTGTAGGAGTATAAGATTTTTACGTATGGCTACACCATTCAGATGTGGCATATCGAGACAGAACGATAGATAGAGAAGGGCATGAGTTTTGAAGATTGCGTGCATAGTTTGTTTGACAAAGTCCCTGTAATTATCTAAGTGTAGGATCTAAATTTTTTTCATAGAACTATGTTTGAATCCTTTGATAGTACTTGATAAATTTTTTGGGTACTTCAGATTTGTGTTTCAATAGATCTAACCATGTCATTCGAGAAAATTCATCGGCAAGTATGACAAAATACTAAAAGTGATTCTGATTAGATACAGGTGCTGGACCCAAGCATATGAATGTACTAAAGAGAACACTAACCAACTCTGGTTTTATTTGGTTGAAAAGTAACTGGATGATTTTTACACAAATACATGTTTCACAAACCGGTGAAGGGGAATTATTTAATAAACTAGGTTATAACAATTTGAGGTATCCAAACAAAGGATAAACTAGACGTCGGTGCCAGAGGCAAAGTTGTCATTCGACCGTTCTGTGAGCGAGCATGGCATGACCCTAGTGGGTCACCTTATCGACGTAGTAGAGACCTCCGTCCTCGGTACGACGCCCAATGGTCTCCCCCTAAGAATGTCTTAGAAAAGGCAAAAACAGAAATACATAAGCACCGCACGGTTCATCTCTTTTATCATCTAACTTAGTGACTATAATTTGAAAGATAGCGTAGAAACATGAAGACAACTTCTTGTTGTCGTTAGTGGAGAAAAAATAGATCATTCTGTGACTAACTCTCTATTGGCGGTTTCAATGCAAGATTTTGTGGGAGTATATAAGGACTGAAAATTGTTAGGTTCAGAAGTCATTGTGTCGATGATTTTGCAATCAAAGATCCGTGCACTGGGGTTTTTTTGGGCTTTTTGTGGGTGTCAAGAGGATTTAATGGGATTTGGACAAAAATTCATATTTTTCAAAATTGAGAGGCAAATTCAGAAAATTTGATTTCTCTAGGGGTGAATCTGTAAGTTTTTGCAATTACTAAGGCAAATTTGTAAAATCAAAAACAACAGAGGCAGGATTTTAGAATTTACAAAATTTGAGGACTCAAGATCAGTGTTTGGAAAACAAGCGTTGGGATTTAACCCCCCAACCTTTTCTACCTCCTTTCTTTTCAACGCCTCCTTCTCCTGGACTTTTGTCGTCGCTTTTGTGTCTGCTCCCTTCTCTCGGTCAACTCACTGTTGCTGCATATCACCAGAGAACTACCACCATTGTGGGTTGTCTGCGGAATGCCCACGATGGTGACTCCCTTTCCTAGGATCGTCTGATTCTTAGCCGCTTAGGATTTTCCTCCCAGCAGTCCAAATATCCAACAATTTGGAAACATGTCTCTTGAGTATGCTTTTTCACTTCACAATGAGTATATCGAGACTTGTCTTCCTGGTTCTGTGGTGATGGTCCTCTTTAATGGAATTGCCCTTGGCCAATGGCCCGATTTAGTCCTAGTGCCTCTCGGTTTCCTCAGTTTTCGAGTGCCTTCGTGTCTAGTCGCAACTCAATCCTCGATGATGAGTTGGTTTTGCCAAAGGCTGCAGAGTTCATTATTTGGATTCGAGCCTCCTCACGCTGTAGAGTAGCGTATGCGACTTCAACCGAGGGGAGTTGCTCCCTCTTCAAGATCTCCCTCTTCATGGGTTCAAACGTTTCATCTATTCCTTTAAGCAACTAAAACAACCTTCCAACACTTTGTTGTTGTAAATGATGATATCCTCTAGGTCATGTACTGGGTTTGGATCCTGTCTGTCAATGGTCATCAGTATATGTTATAATTGGTTCCATCACTCTTCTAGTGTATTTGTTCCTTGCTTTATAGAATTGGCTCTTTTGCGTAACCGAACACTTGTAACGAGTCCATTTCCAAGTCGTACGTGATAGTCAATTCATCTTATAGTGTCTTTTCAGTTGGGTATTGATAAAGCCGGATCTTCACCAGGGGTCTAGATGACCTCGAAATGGTTCCGTCAGTTAACGTGAAAGATTTATTAACTGAGATTGAGAATGTGTAGCTGGAATAGCGCCAAATGATCTGCACAAAGAAAAACAGATCAGAGGTCCCGGGGGTTGGCCACGGAAAAAACCCTCCGACGCTCAAGTCAGTTTGAGCCATATCTCACTGAGATTATAATGTAAAGGGGTGAGTTAATGTTTTCACACAGTACTTGCCGAGGAGCAGAAGGATGAGTATTCTACCGCGTCCCAAAGTCCTCTTCTCCTCTCTTGGTTGGCTTGCCTTTATAGACCTTTTCCTGCTTTCAGCTTCTGGAAGCGGGCTGTGGATAAGACGCTTACCTGGGGCAGAAAGTCTAGGTCGTTGTAGGTCTGCTGATATGATTAATAGTCTGGCTGACGTGACTAATAGGCCGGCTCGGTTGATGTAATCATCAAGCCGACTGTTGTAACTTTAGCGTGTTCAGGAAGAACACCTAGCTACAGTCACTTTATTTAAAATGCATCTTTGTCCGAGAACCCTACGAAAGGTTATTGCACTCGATTCGTTTGGCGTGGTACACAGCTGAACTTAGTCGAAATATACAATTAGGTCCTGCCGAAGTGTGCGGTTCGGCTTTGTCCAGTGAAAATGGTCTGAAGCGCAATATCCAGACATAGGATGATGTTGATACCGAAGTGCCATGTTGACCTGCTGAGGTGCTGCTGAGGCTGGACAGCCATTCTTAAGCACTGAACTGTTGAATTGCAGTACTTTGCATGCTGGGCTATTAGGATTAAACCGTTGACTGTTATTGACTAACAGACGATCCAGTTATAGTTTATCAGGTATTGAGGTACGTTGTTCACGAAGGTTGGCTCAATGTTTTGAATTAGCTGTGTGAATACACATTGATCATTTTGCTCCCATTGTGGGAAGTTTGGTCGCCTTGTGCATGAGAGTTACCGATAAAGCATAGTTGTAATTACTAAGTTTGAAACTGAGTGACAAATTTTGGGAATTTGATTGTGTTGACTATGTGTTAATGTTGTTTCTCAATAAATTGACTAGTTTCATAGTCAATTCAGGTCTCGGAGCTTTCTCCCGAATTTCACATGGTTCCTTTAGTGCTTTGTAGGTTGGTTAAGGATTTCTTGTGGTTGTTGTGTGGGAGGATTTGATCAAATGTGGTTCTAGCTTGAATTGGTCAATATGGCCGAGAACGAGGGTCATCTGGACTATGATGATTTTTTGGGTCCCTGTTTTATGGTTGGTAATGTGATTGGTTTCGCCTGTGATGTTTTAAGGATGAGCTTTGGATTTGATTTGAGGTTTTGGCACTAGTTTGGATGTGCTCTTGTTCTGATCGTGTTTTGGGTTTGTCTCTTATTCTTACCTTGTTCTTGGTGAGAAGAGTATTTTTCTCGGACAATGAGGAATTTTGATTCTGAGTACTATTGATCATAACTCTATTTTGATACCATATTAGGTTTTGATTGAAACATTTTTTATTGATTTCGTACGAATACAAACGTCTTACGTATAATACTACGTAGAATAAATGAGAAAAGATTTGATTGGCATAATTATAGTTCGGATTATGATTCTGTAATATTAAATCCGCAATCAAATCATGTCTAACCCTATCTTCTATCACTATGATATAAAGGCCCTTTTGTCTCGGTTGGGATCTGAGAAGGCAAAAAAGGAGGCAAAATATGAGGCCTCCAATCATGCGCTGCCACGTGTACAAGTAACTATTTTTTAAAAACAAACAAATTTTAAACTTCTTCCACTTTTGTACACGTGGCAGCGCATGATTGGAGGCCTCATATTTTGCCTCACTTTTTACCTCCTCAGATCCCAACCGCTTTTGTCTTAAAATTATCCAAAGTGTACCCGGTAAGAAAGTTCAAAAATAATGATCTGACCTCTATTCGATGCGCACTGCTATAAATAATTCCATTTACTGACAAGCTAAGCAGATTGCCGTCACTTTGAACAGAAGAATAGGTGGCCATGATTGCTTACTTGATTTCGGGCTTTTGCTTACTGCCCCTCCTTAGCATTTCTCTCGTCTCTGTGTCACAATTGTGCTTTTTTTTGGTATTTATAATTCTGAACCGCGTCTTATTTTTTACTGTCTGAATAATACTTCGTCTCAAAACATAAGTCTATTTTGATTTTTCAAAATAATATAACTTATACAATTTTTAAATACCAAAATAGATTTATATTTTTGTAGGTACACAATTAAACAATATACTTTACTTTATCCATGATCCAGGCCATGTATATGGGCATGTAACTCCCGACTCGTTTAGTGTGACATGTGATAGTTTTGTTTGTTTATGCAGGTGGAACAGCTAATATTGTGAGTGGAGAAGCAAACACAAGAAGCAAAGCCACCGTTTCCTCTGACATCTTTATGTCATCAAAGCTACCAGAAGGACAAATCTGTGAGGACTACGGGTGCGACTCAACTCCAGTATGTCCCAAAGGTTGTTATTGTGGAGATTGGAACCTCTGCACGCCCTATGATGTGCCTTGTCCTCGCATAGTTTGCGTCAAAAACGACGACCAATACAAATGGTGTCCGGAAGGCTGTTACTGCACCGACGATAGTGAGTGTGATTATACTGAGCGCGAAAATTAGGCACTGCTTAAACAAAATTCACCAGGTGTTCGTGCTTGCTCATTGAAGAAGTGAAGGAAATATTTTAGCAATCGGAAATCTGTCTTTGTTCTATTGCATCACAACAATTTATAATGTTGCAATGCTAAGATATTGCCTAAATTATGGCTGATCTATCTAATGTCAATGTCTATTTATATCTTTATCAATGTTTTTTCATATCTTTACCATTTATGAACATAATGCAAATCACCTATATAAGGAAATATAATTACACCAGAATATCCGTTAATATACGAAATTTCAAGAAGTTGTTATAATCAAATTGAATAGGCTCATTTGTGTGGCTTCTCAAGCTGGATTATCGTCTGAATTGTACTTTGTTTGTGTTGCATGTTCATTGCCTTTTGAGACCTTTTGGGGTCTTTCTTTATTTTGTGGGAGTCACGAAAACAACTACACGTAAGATAAAGCTACATACGCTTCTATGGTGTAGTACCGTTTTTATTCGGATTAAGAATTATTACCAAGATTGTTACGACTCGGCGTCGTAACGTACGTTCGACCAAGTAATTTACGTACACGCTAGCGTTAAGTTTTCGTATGTGGATTAAATGAAAAAAATTAATTTATACAAAGTTACTACTAAGATTAAATAAATTGTAACAAAAAAAAGTGTAACAACAACATATTTTAAGTTGTACCTTAAAAATAATAATAATAAAAAAAAGGTAACACCCTCCCAAAAAAACCCCCCCAGCCGGCCACCCCCTTGGGAATACCCAAAAGTCTTCCAAAAAGCTTAGCCCTCTTACACAAGCTAACAAAAAGTACCCTATCTCTTAAATGCGTTGGACTTCCTTTTCCCCAAAACTTTACATCACTTCTCAGCATCTTCTAACTGGGTTGAGATCTCCTCACCCCTACTTTCCTCAACCCTTTTGTGACCACGCGACACGTGACAGCAAGAGGGGGTGGCAAGGCTAGATGAAGGTCACCTGCATCTAGTCTCACCACCCCCTCTTGCTGCCACATGTAGCGCGGTCACGCGTTACCGCATCCCCTTGCGGTGGGGGATCCTATCCCCTTCTAACTAAGGCAAATTACTATCATTTTTCCCTCCCATCTCCGAAAATTACTATCATTTTTCCCTCCCATCTCCAATTCACGCCTGTAATACAAAAAGAGGGATGGGACAACATCTACAACCAAGGGAATCATTCCATCCATTCATTCTAATAGTATTCCAACATTTCACTAAGACACACCATTCTCTTTATTTTCCTCATGCCATCTCCAACCATACACCAAAACACCTATTTGGTGCCAAAAAACATATCCAACCATACAACAAATGTTGCACCAAATAGGTGAAAATGAATAGTGTTGCACCAAATAGGTGCAATACTATTCATTGCACCAAATCACTATTCATCCGCCACATCATCATTTTAATCATATTAATAAAATTTTAATTTCGTTATAATAATTTTAATTTTATTAATTTTGTTATAAAAATTTTAATTTCGTTAATTTCGTTATAAAAATTTTAATTTCGTTAATTTTGTTGTAAGAAAAAATTATATAACAAAAAATTATTTATATGAATTAATGAATACTTACGTTAAATTTATATAAATGTTAAATTTTTGTTAAATTATTTATAATAATGAATTAAAAATAAAATGATAGAAGAATCTTTAAGGAATATTCTTATTTGGTGATGAATTTGGTGTTTGTGGTTGGAGTACTTTTTACTGTTTATTACACAAATAAGTGATTTGGTGTCAAATTTGGTGTTTTGATTTGGAGATGGCATAACAAGCCCGTGAGCACCTTTTCTTGGGAAGAAAAGATTTCTTCAAGTCTTAAGTAGCAAGAACAAGAATACAAGCCTAAAGAGTCTACCCTTTAATGCAAAGGTAAGATACTTGAATGCATGTTTCTGTAACCATCTAGTCTTCAAGAAGCCATTCTCACCTTTTTAACCCCTTCAAACCGTGGTCTTCTAGGACCTTGGTGGAGAAGAAATCTTCAAATCAAGGCAAGAATTAAAGATTTATAAACCACCCAAGTTTTAATCAAGCTTAAAGGTAAGGACTTCTTAAAAATTCTTCTTTTAATCACTTTCCAAAACACATGCATGAACTTGACTTCTTACCCTTCCCTTCCTCAAGTTTCGACCGAGCCTAGGTGAAGGTGAAGGAGGATCTAGCATATCTTGTTCACCTCAAGACTCAAAAGGCAAGTAATCTTTCTTGAATCAACTATGTTATTTGTGAAAATTTATTCATGCTAGGTTCATATTCAAATGGGTCAAGCAAGCTTGATTTCAACCGAAGTTCTAGATATATGAAGAAATCATTTTTGTAGGATTAAGTTTAAATGTTAATTGATGCATGTTGTTTGGAGCAAAAAAATGAAAAAAAAAAGAGAAACGGAGGTCACGTAAGTCACCCCTGAGGAGCTAAGGAGATGAAGTTTGTTGATGATGATGGGTTTACTTTTGGTCTATTATGAATAGTATTAAATTGCTTTAGATTTAAGAAGCACAAAGTAGAAAGAAAGGTGGAGGAAAAGTGATTTAAGTGGATGAAAAATTGGACGTGGAGAGGGTAGCACCCCTCGGCTGAGAGCTCCAGTTGGGAGTTTCTTTTGCACCATTATGAGTAATGCTAAGAGGCTTTAAATTAGGGAAGCATAAGATAGAAGAAGAATGTAGAAATAAAGTGACTTAAAGGGATCAAATTTTGGTAATGAATGTGGGTGTAACCCACGGCTTGGACTCAAGTGAATAGCCAAGTATTTTTTTTTCTTCCTTTGAATAATACATGATATAATGAGATACTTGGAATGTGTATTTATGTGTAGTTGAAATCGTACAAATATATGTGTTATGTAAATAATATGTTATTTGGTATTATGTTGTATTTCACCCTATATGTGTTTATGAGGCTTTAGGTGGAAGATTTGAAAAGCATTAGCCTCAAGTGGGTTGTTTTGAGGATGGTTTAGAAGGTCCAAAATTCATGGATTATTTTTGTGGAAAATTCGAAAAACGGGGCTGTTTTGAGGAAGCTCTCAAAACCGCCCACACAAGGGTCAAATTTGGATTTTTCAGTGGCTTTGTGGTTTATAAGAGATAGGTTGATGAAAGAGAAATAGGTTTGTGATCGTAGAACGCCAAACGAAATTTCTAATAAGATAAATAGTCAAGAAAAGTAAATGTCGTGAAAACAGAATTTTCCGGCAATAAAGTTAGTTTAGAACACCGTTTAAAAATAACGTACGAGTTTTTAAGACATTTCGTATTTTCTACGGTGAAGATATAATTCAAATAAGGTATTTGAGACTAGTTAAAGGAAATAAAGGAATGGAAAGATGTGATTTTATAGCAAGATATCACCACATGTTTTCAAGCGATTTTTCCAGCATGTTTCAGAAAGAAAGAGATTTTACGTAACGAACCTTATCAAGGTGACGGAAGATTCCAAGAGACACAGCTTATGGTTACAGTTATGAGTCGTGTGAGCACCTTGTGAGCGTACTTGGACTCCTCGACGATTTTATAGTATACGTTATGTGCTGTATGTTCATCAGACGAGCGATTCCTGAGATCATCAGACTATACGTTATGCGCTATATGATCATCAGGCGAGCGATTCCTGAGATCACCAGACTATACGTTATGTGCCGTATGTTCATCAAGCGAGCGATTCCTGAGATCATCGGACTATACGTTATGCGCCATATGATCATCAGGCGAGCGATTCCTGAGATCACCAGACTATACGTTATGCGCCGTATGTTCATCAGACGAGCGATTCCTGAGATCACCGGCCATACGAGTCACCATTAGATACATATACCTACGATGAATGTATCAGCGGTATATGTGACTACTTGGGGAATCTTTCCGTCACCATTGATATTGTTCCTTACATAGGATGGCCATCACTTATTTTACAGTTTACAGTTATATTTTGCTTTTCAAGTTGAATAGCTATGGATCAGATTCAGCTATACCAGTTTTCATACGATGATTTATGACATATTTTTCTAGAAAGGATACATGGTTTTTCTATCACATGAGCATACTGCATGTTTACCGTGTCAGCCTATCAGACCTAAGTTCTGACCTTAGCAAACCAAAGGCGACAGTACAGTATACAAAGAACATAGCCGTAATAAGAGAAGCTGACTACTGAGTATAAGAAAAGAAACACGACAGTTATACAACATCGCGACCTTTGTACTGGAGATAGGATGGATCAGGGGTATAGTATAAGATTCGAGGGAATGAACGGTAGCCTAGACTAGTATTGAAATGGTTAAGTATAGATCCGGTATAATTATATGAAGCTTTATTTTCAAGTTTGTAGCCCTATTTGAGTTTAAATAGTTAAGCAGATGTTCAGTGTAACTTTCTGAAGCTCTATGTCCTCGTCTACGAGTTAAGTTATGCCAGTACTTGCGAACCCGACAGGTAGCATTTTCTATACTCTACGCTTTATTACAATATGATTATATCTCGCTGCCTTGTCATGACTTGTTTGATCCGCATGGAGGATTCAAGTGGGTTTCTTGCCAGGCGAATTTTATCTCGTCTGACCCTCGTTGTTTTAAAAATCTTTTTTTTTTTCCGGAGGACCGTACCTTTGACATCGGGCATATAGCTGAGGACCAGTCCTGATTCCAATTTCTCGCGTACGAGAGATGCATTTTTGATGACCACTATATCACATTTCGAATTTATGCAGTTGGCACTTATGTATATGTTGCGTGTCATCATGGTAGTATGGACTCATGTAGTAATGGATAATATCGGAAGTATGGACCAAATTCTATTTAAGTTATTGATTCTGTTGTTCACTCCATGCATAGGTCCTTGATACGTATGATAGTGACGACGCTTTGTACTCTACTACGTGGGGTACGGCGGGTGAACTGTGCCGAGACTCCAGTCTCGGGCGGGGCGCTACAAAGATAAAGCTATATACATCAGATTGCAAAACAATTCGATCTCTCTTCGGATCATACATAAACACGAAGCCTAATTCACCGATAACACCTTACATTTTCTCAGAGCAAGAACTAGTAGATTTTTGCATTTGTTCCAACTATCGATAAGGGACAAGTGTCTTTGACTCTCTCATCTTTCGTAATAAACCACTAAATCCTACATGCAGCGTATTTTATTTTTACGATTTGTTAAAAATACAAATGTCATATGAGATTAATTAACAGTATTCATACCATTATAAAGAAAAGAGACCCACAAACTTAGCATGCATCAGTAAAGACCAAAAGAAAACTCGAATGGTGCACCTTTAATTAATTGATTGTAAAATATTCTTATGTGTAAAAATGCATCCAAACATGGAATCCTCTTAATATGAAATCATTCTTGACCACTCACTTTAACAACTTAAAAAAGTAGTAATTTCCTACTATCAGTTATATATATCAATTTGAAGAATTTACGAATCATTAATTTGTACTTTTGAACTAGTTAATTGCACATGTATCATTTTCTTTAATGTCTAAATGACAATTATTATTAATATAATTATTTTGTGCATAATTTGAAGAGTTAGTTCAATGAAATGAAGTTTAAACCTATTTTAAAAATATAAAATGACCAAATTGAGTTCTTCTATTAACATTAAGTGAAATTTTATACAATATACACCCAACTGGCAATAGAAAAGATTACCTGATAAAATTGAAACCTTGTTCGAAGATGAGGAGAGCAACTTCTTAAAAAATATGGCAATATAGAAAAATTAGGGCAAAATACGGATATAAGATTAGGTTCCGGGGGAAAACTTAACAGTGTGGTTATTAAATTCTTCAGATTGGCTCCTTATGCTAGAATACTTTCAATCACATTCCAGACTTACAAGGAGATGGCATCCCATCACCCACTTCCTCCTGTTTGCCACATGGCAGCTACCCCCTTCTTCATACACCTTTTCTTTCTTATTCCCTCATCTAGCGTCACCACCTCTTACTGTCACGTAGTGAGCGGTGGAAAGGGGTGAGTAGATCATATCCCAATTTTAAATTGCTTAGTTCCTCGAAACAAATATGAAATAAAAAATCTAGTCTCGCACATCATATATTCAAAAGAAAATTTTAATTACGTATGTAATTAACATACATAATCAACAATGTACTGAAGATATATGTGATAAAATAAATAAATACTTTTTTTATTATATGCTCGAATGTTGTTCGTCAAGCATTGTAGTCAAGCCACAAATTACTTGAGTTGGCCTCATTTTCCCTATTGAACAACTTAAGATCTTTAATTTTTGTTTATTACAGACATCAGTTACTTAACCAATTTGCATTATATGCAGATTTTATAATGGCAATGACTAAATTCTAGTAGTAAGCTTTCCCAATGAGAAAGAAAAAAGTCATTAGTTTTGTTAGAAAAACTAATGCAAATTTCATAATGAATCTGGTCCTATTTTCTGCCTTTTGTCATAATGCGTGGTCTGATTTTGCTCTGAAATGAAAAAATCATTCTTGTGTTTTAAGTCCCTACTAAGCAGAATTTGTAAACTATGCAAAGGCTATTTCATTTTCAAAAGATACGCTTTCATCAATTATTTTCTATCTTATTGACTAATAAGTGTTTAGTAGTTACCAATTGACTATCAATTTTATAGTAGTTAATTTATATCTTGTTGGTTCATAAATGTCTTATAGTTATTTAACCGACTTACTCCGTATCTATGCATCCTCAATAATCATATATCGCTATAGTTTTATGATTATTTTCCCTTGGCCATATAAGCTGAGTACCCAACACACAAGGATCCCCTTGTATTGTTATAATAGTTTGTAAAGACAATGGGATGAAGAATGGATGCTTGAGATCAAAGATGAAGTTGGATTGGTGTTGGAATAAGCAAGAATAGCTTGACTTATGACTTGGATAGATCCATGTATCAAATGGATGGATCCAAGTGGCTTGAAAATGAAGTTGAGTATTCTGCCGGACATAGATCGATCACATCGATCGATCGATGTACCCTGGATGTAGAGTTGAAACTTGATGTCCGAAATAGATCGATCACATAGATCGATCGAAGTGACTTCGATTGATCGATGTGACAGATCGAAGTGAACAGGATAAAAGTTGGATCTTACTATGAGACATCGATCGATGTCCCAGCAGAAGTGACTTTTCATGTAAAATCACAACTTATGCACCAATGGATATACCCAATCACCATGCAACTGCAAGAAACGTCTGAATGGAGTTTGAGAGCCTATAAATCGGCTATTACAACCCATTTTTGAAGACATCTTGCAATCTAATTCATACTTGCATTCTATATTCTTCATCCTACTCAATATCACTCTTGTTTTTGAAAGTTCATTGAATCTCTATTCTTTTGCTGAGAATAAGAGATTGTTAGTGTTGTATCCTAGGAGAAAATTTGCTTACATTCCTGTAGCAACTAGTGCGGGCAAATATTCCTTACAGAAAGTGATTCTCACGCCTCAAGCCAATCTTCTTCTCATTCATTCATTCTTGTTCTTTGTTCTTGATTCCTTAATTCATAACAATCGTAAGGAATATTCGAGATGGATTCAAAGACATTTCTGAATCAAGAGAGCATGAAGTTGGATCGATTTGATGGTACTAACTATCTCCGCTGGAAGGACAAGATGTTGTTCCTCCTGATAGCTCTTCACATTGGGTATTGTCTGGGCCCAATCTGAAGGATTTGCCGACCCCACAAGAAGAGGACTCCGAGGAGATCAAGGCCGAGGAAGAGACATGAGGATAACTTGTTGTGCCGAGAGCATATCCTCAACAATCTGTCAGGTCGTATTTATGATCTATTTATGGCAACTTCATCACCAAAGGAGGTATGGAACGCCTTGGAGTTCAAGTACAACAATGAGAAGAAGGCATGGATCAATTCCAGGTGATGAAATATTTTAATTTTAAGATGATTGAAAATTTTTCAATCATGGACCAAGTGCACGAGTTGCAGGTCATTGTTTCTAAACTGAAAGAGTTGGGTGCAGAAGTTTCTGAGGAATTACAAGTAGGAGGGATAATCGCTAAGCTTCCCCCTAGTTGGAATGACTACAGGAAGAAATTACTACACTCAACTGAATCATATTCCCGTAAACAACTTCAAAAGCATTTGCGAATTGAAGAAGAGACAGGGAGTCTTGTAAAGAGACATGTCTCTGATGATGCACCTAGAGTGCATTATGTCAAAGAAAAAACAGGGAGTTCGGTTGGAAACAAACAGAAGATCTCCAAATCATCTGAACCCTCAGACAAGGCAGAGAGTTCCAAGAAAGGCAAATGATGTTATAATTGTGGTAAGAAAGGACGCCTCAAGAAGGATTGTTGGTTTCGGAAGAAACAAAAACAAGGTGGTGGATCCCAAAATATCAACAATGCAAATATGGTAGACATTGAAACTGATCAATTGGTAGCAATGGTTTCCGGTTTGCATGTTGGCATGGTAACGGAACTGCATATGGCTACGAACAAAATCACAAGTGATTGATGGCTCGATTCGGGTGTAACGGTGCATGTATGCAACAACAAGGATCTATTCAAGACCTACCATGTTGTGGATAATAGCCAGCAAGTTTTGATGGGTAATCGAAGTGCCACTAAAGTCTTGGGAAAAGGTAGTATGGAGTTAGACTTTACTTCTGGAAAGAAGTTGTTATTAGTCAACGTTCTACATGTACCTAAGATCTCTAAGAATCTCGTTTCTACTAGCCTAGTCTGTAAAAACAGGTTCAAGATTGTAATGGAGGGGGACAAAATTATAATGTCCAAAAATGGTATCTTTGTCGGCAAGGGTTATGCTTGCGACGTGATGTTTAAGTTAAGCATTAATAAAAATTCCGCAGTTTGTGTTTACTCTGTTGATTCTTCTTTTTCATTGTGGCATGATAGACTTGCTCATATTAGTAGCACTACTATTAAATTCATGTCTAGGCATGCCTTAATTTCTTGCAAAGATGAAAATGAAAGGACATGTGAAGTATGTATACAAGCTAAGATGATAAAGAAACCGTTTCTGAAAGTAGAACGGAAAACTGAACTCTTAGAACTTGTTCATTCAGATATTTGTGAATTGAACAGTGTTTTAACCCAAGGTGGCAATCGATATTTCATAACTTTCATTGATGATGCCTATAGATATACTTATGTATATTTACTAAGGCATAAAGATGAAGCCTTTGACATGTTCAAAGTCTATAAAATAGAAGTTGAAAATCAATCGGGATTAAAAATCAAAGTTCTAAGAAGTGATCGTGGTGGTGAATACTTTCCTCTTGAATTTAATCAATTCTGTGAGGAGAATGGTATCATACACTAGAAAAGTGCTCCGTACACACCCCAACAAAACGGTTTGGCTGAAAGAAAGAATAGAAGTTTAGTTGACATGCTAAATGCAATGTTAATAAACTCTGTTTTGCCAAAGAATTTGTGGGGAGAAGCCTTGTTAACGGTTTGTCACATTCATAATAGAATTCCTTCTAGAAAGTCTAAGGTTTCTCCATACGAATTATGGAAGAAACGAAGACCAAATCTAAGTTATCTTAGAGTTTGGGGTTGTCTAGCCTATTATAGAGTTCCGGATCCAAAGAGGACTAAGTTGGGGCCAAGAGCTCTTAAAGGTGTCTTTATTGGATATGCTGAAAACTCTAAAGCATATAGGATTCTAGATTTAGAATCCAATGTGGTTGTTGAATCTAGAGATATTGAATTTCTTGAGAATAAATTCTTGAGAACATATTCAAATCAAAGTTCAACAAGTGAGAATTTGAATGAACCTATTGTTGGAGATTTTTCCAATGATCCTTCCAGTGTTGATGAACAAAATCAAAATTCTCCAACTGAGATTAGGAGAAGTCAACATACTAGAAAAGAAAAGTATTTACATCCGGACTTCATTTCTTCGCAATCCATTACTTTCTTAGTTGAAGGTAATAGGACAAAGGTGTTTAATCAAATACCTATTATACTAAGCGTGGAAGATGATCCAAAATCCTACAAGGAGGCGATGCAATCGAGAAATGCATCATTTTGGAAGGAAGCAATTGATGATGAGATGAACTCGTTATTGTCTAACAATACATGGGTTCTCACTGATTTGCCTCAAGGTTCCAAAGCAATTGGATGTAAATGGGTATTTAGAAGAAAATACAATTCGGATGGTTCACTTCAAATTTTCAAGGCTAGATTAATAGCCAAAGGCTTTAGACAACGAGAATGGATCAACTATTTTGACACATATGCTCCGGTTGTGAGAATAACATCCATTATGTAGGATCTGCAAGGCACCACTAGAAGGGGGGGTTGAATAGTGGGTGCGGAAAATGTGGTTTTTAAAATTGTTTTAAACCAAAAACCCAACTTCTGAAAACAGTTTCTGTTTTTAGGACTAGTTTTAAAACATTTTGAAACCTAGGTTGCAGGTCTTCAAAAATGCAGAAATTTGGAGAGAACTTAGCCTCAGATGTTATGAGTGTCTCCTAAAAATTTCAGATTTAAATTCAACCTCTAACCCCTTGAAAATTCATTGGTGGTCAGATTGTGCGAATCTACCAGAAACGGTAGACTGATTTTAAAAATTAATTCCTATTTGTACGTAACTCCAAATGCTCTGAAATTTTAACCACTAACCCCTTATAAGTTATATTTAAATGGTTTAAAACATTTTTGAAAATTTATTTTGGGAAGTTAGTCAAATACGATCAAAGTCTCAACCTTTGCAAGCCTGAAAATCAGACTGCACTAGTCTCAGAACTTTGGACGTTTGGATGACTTGTACTTGTCCAAAAGAGTTGAAACTTGTGCCAAAAGAACCCTAGAACGTGTGGATATGTTTTCTGAAAGTTTTGTGATTTTTGAAATTTGTTTACTATTTTTACGAACGTGATTAAAAACAGTAAACAGTGCTGAAACAGAAAATCAGTGCTGAAAGTAAATGACACCAAGAATTTTATACTGGTTCGGTTATAAACAACCTACTCCAGTCTTCGAGGAACACCTTCCTCGGTTCACACTAATCACACAACACAAAAACACCTTACCACAGGGTTGATGGAGTTGCACACCAACTCCAACCCTTTACAAACCTTGTATGATGAATACAATTCACACGAACACCACCACCTCGCAAGTCCAAGATTGATCACACCTTGATCAATCTTTTACAACCATGAAAAGAATATGTGGTGGTCTATAAGAAGCCTATTCAAGTATATGAATGTAAGTACAATAGGCTTTTAGTGAGAAGAAAGAAAGATGTAGAAGAAGAAGGGAATGGAAGACTCTTTTTGCACTTTTGAATTTGTGAGACTTGTCTTGCTTTTGTTTGGCTTTCTTCTCCTCTTTTTAACAATGTGGCCGCCCCCCTATATCAATTTCTTCCTCTTGAAAATTATCTTCTAAGTCCTTGGAAGAGTGTATTGCATCATTGTGACATGTCTTTGCTTACTTGGCATGTTCTTATTGGATGATCATTAAGCTCTTGCTTACTTGGCACTCATTGATTGGTTGAATGTGGTCATCACTTGATGACTAGGAAAATCTAAGAATACCACTTAAAACATGTGCCAAAATCATCATAAAATAGTTGCCATAATTCACAAGATTATCACATAAATTAAGCAAGACATTTTTCTCCAAAAATAGATACAAAAATAGGCCATACCATGCTGAAATTTCAGCATGTGTGTCATTTGCATTTCATTCAAAATATTGCCTATTTTGCATTGATTTAATCCAAGAAATCAAAGTATAATTCAATCACCATTTAGTATACAATATTCTCATCTTTTATGGAATAAAAATTAGACAATAACAAGGCCTTAAAAACGCCTAGATGCATTGCACACATGCTGAAATTTTCAGCATGTGTGATATCCAAGAATATCACTTTCTTTATTCCATAAAATATTTAAAAAACTTCCAAATTGTCTTCTAATTAATCACATGATTCAAGACAACAAAATTTGGATAATTAAAGTAATAATTTCGGCCATCCATTTTGCACACATGCTGAATTTTCAGCATGTGTCACAATTGTGACAAGATTTGAAATATTATCTTGTGTAGCTTCTTTCTTTATGTCACCAACATTGCATGCTTTATTCTTGACCAATCAAGATGCCAACAAGGCTCCACATGTGCTCCATTTCAGCTGGAATAGGCATTGCAATGTATGTGTGCATGTGCTGAATTTTATTTTTGCAAACTTTGTAAAATAGTGCACATTTAATAATACACACATGACATATTCCAATCAGCCCTTAATTTAATTTTCTAGAACACTTTAAGATGTATGACATATGTAAAAAATGTCTAGATACATGTCGTATGATGTACCAAAAACGTTCCATGTGTTGTGTACGTAAAAAACCGAATTTTCGATGTTATCGATTACCCGATTTTTCTCTAATTACATTCCAACTTTTTGCACATGTTGTATGTATTATGTTACACATAATATACATAATATAAACTTTAATATTCAGCACTTGACTGGTCTTAAAGTGGCGCTATTTACATGTGACAAAATTGAAATTGGAATCTCCACAATTTGGCCTTAATGTGGGGTGATTTGTGTGTGCCAACATGGAATGATTTTATGGCTGCACATAACATGTAGGACACAAAATTTATTGATATTTTTGAGGTGTAGGGGCTGGCCATCTATTTATGGCAAGTACGTGACACGTTGGTGAAGTTTCGGTATTCGCCCGATACGACAATTTTCGGTTTAGAACCTTTTAACTTGTCGTATTTAATTTGTCATCACCATGACTTATATCATATGATATAAGGCCTGAATATACTCATAAATATGAGTTAAGTATGGTGGTGTGACGTTAACGTACGTACGTAAAATATATAACGTGCCGGTAGTACGTTGGAATAAGTGTGTATGTGCCTTTTTCAAAAAAAACCGAAAATATGTATATATATATGTATAATTGGCGTGCCATAAGGTGAGAGGAGGAGAAGGAGACTTTCCTTTCTTAATCTTGTTGCCTTTGTGCCTTGTCCAAATGTTGCTTCCTTTAATGACTACTTAGTTTAATTGACTAAGTACTTCACTTAATGAACTAGTTTAGTTCATTAATGGTGGCACCTGAAAATAGTTCAAACACAACAAATGTTTGCCATTTGATGTAAGCTTTGAAGCTTCATGGCTCGTTAGTACGACAACATTATATATGAACTATATAAGGCAACTTTCATGCAACAACGTGTTATGTCATAAAATATGTCATGCATTTCTTTGTAACACGTTATTTAAATCATGCATTTTGAAATCACTCAAACCCCTTTTTCTCAACAATCTCCCCCTTTTGATGATTTTCAAAATAACCTACATACATGATTTAAATCTTATCGCTCCCCCTTCAATCGTGCATAAATTCAACTTTTGAATTTCAAGTTTCAAATGCGCTCCCCCTTGATTTATGCAATTTATCTTTATCTCTCCCCCTTAAATCATGCATTCTCTCCCCCTTTATTTTGGAAAGACAATCAAAAGCGCATGTAAAGATGAAAAAGAAATCATGCATTTTATAATATCAAATGTGCGTTCGTAAGGGTTATTTATTCAACCCTTTGAAAATATCCCTTTTGGTACCTATATTTGGGTGACCTTTCTAGGTCTTCCAAAAGGTGAGAAAGGTGATGAGAACGCAACATAATATATGTTAGGGGCAACTACGTTTGGCCTTTGGCCAAGAATCCCATCATGCATATAGTATAGTTTCTGTTTTTGATATGCATTTCGGTTTGCATGCACGGGACGTGATCTAGATGCATTTTTGTGATATGAGTGTCGCGTATGCATCACTTGTTTCTTCTCATATCTATATGGCACATAATTATATTTTGCATGATGTGAAAAAGAAGCACGATGAGATGTCATAGGAGAAGGTCTAGGCGTCTTCTTAGATGCCACATATGTCTTTGATGCATCTATTTTCTTAGATGGAATGAATTTGGTTGGTTTATTTAGTGACTTACTTTTCTCAACGTATCCTAGTCCGGTTTTGTCATTATCATGCTTTTGTGAAGAAATGATGCGATAATCTGCACTCTATGGTGATCAGAATCAATTGCTCTGATACCATGTCAAATTGACACACTCAATCAATGAAGATGAGAATTACGAATGAGAATGTAAAAACTAAACAGAGGAAAACGGTTATTTGGAGAGAATTGGAACCAGAAATCTTATTCATCCAAATCGGGTTAAACACATACATTCAAACCCGTTTTATACATTTCAGAATAAGAGGATAGAAGGCAAAATAACAAGAATGCCCTTAATAACTAACGTTCCTTATACTACACGGAAAGGGTATAAATGTCAATTCACATGTTTTAAACTCTTCCCGCCGATTGCACCTTCTTCTTCCTCCTTTATTCCTTCTTCCCGCAACGCTGCTGATCAACCACCAATCCCGCAACCTCTACTGCACCCACGTGACAATTGCAACACAGCACACCTCAGTTTGCCAGCTCATCTGCTCCATATCTTGATTGCCTACTGCATCACGCAACCAACATTTTCTGCTTCTGTTGGGAGGAAACCGCGAGATAGCACAGCGGAATAGGAAATAATCTCTCCCAAATGCAGCAACTATAGAGAAATAATCGAATGAAACAAGAACAAGAACACCAACAATTTTAGCGTGGAAAAACCTCCCAAGGTAGGAGTAAAAAACCACGGGACCCGTAGGCCACTTAAACGATCTCCACTATAATCAATAATGGGTACAACCAAGTCTCTCTAGGCTCAGCTAGAGGAATACAACATCATCAAGATCAACCAAACAATCTTGGAACACAACAAGATACAAGAGAGGAACCAAAAATACAAAGCTGAAATTTTCGGACAGAAAATTTCAGTCTCGGAAATGCAGGAATCGGCCACACTTAGACACCTCCAAAACACATCTCCACCGTTCAGAATGTACTAATGTGTCTTGGGAACAATCTGTCAAAATTTGGTGACGATCCAACGGTGCAATACTCGGCAAATGCAATTTTCCCGGAGGCTGGCAGGCTGCCCAGCACCTACGAAATTCACTCTTCCTCACTTGTATTTGCCTCTCTTATTTTTCTTCTTGTTTTCTTGTTCTCTCTTACATTTGTACCACACATCACCTCCATTTATAGTGCTCCATCTTGTGCCTTTTCAATGCACAAGGCCTTCAAAGTCTTCCAAGCAATAAACATCCTTGGAGAAGCACAACATCATTCCAACTTCCCTTGTTGGAATTCTTCCAATGCCATAATTGTTTTTGACTTAAGACATTGGAACTCTCCAATGTTGTAATTGTATTTTGACTCCAAACATTGGGACTCTCCAACTAGGAGGGATACCCAACAAACTCCTCCGACCGACTAGTTGGAGGACGGCATCAACCCGGAAGCCATGCGGCAAAACTCAAACTTTCCTCTTGACAAAACTTTTGTCAACATGTCAGAGCCATTTTTATCTTTCTTCACTCGGTAGATCCATCGGTTTTTCAATGCTTTCTTGCCCTTTGGCAATTTCACCAACTCAAAGGTGTTATTCTCACGGAGGGACTGCATCTCATCCTCCATGGCCTCAATCCATTGCTTTTTGTTTTCATCTTCCAAAGCTTCTTGAAAATTTTCAGGCTCTCCACCATCAGTAAGAAATACATACTCGTCCGGGGGGTAGCGAACGGAAGGTCTTCTGTCACAGGTAGACCGTCTCAACTCAACAGCACCAGCAGGCTGCTCAACCACCTCCTCCTCATGATGGACTTCATTCTCAACACCTGGAGTCACATCAGTCTCATCAACTACAACATTTGGTGTGGGAGCAGTTGTAGTTGGTTGATCACCAACCAGATCTTCATCTGCATGAGTAGGAATTTCTTTCTCAACCTTCTCAATATCATCGATGGTGTAGTCCTCCATAAACACAACATCTCGGCTGCGAACAAGCTTTTTTGCAACCGGATCAAAGAAGCGATAGCCAAACTCATCAAGTCCGTATCCCACAAATACACATTTCTTTGTCTTGCCATCAAGTTTGGATCTCTCATCTTTTGGAACGTGCACATAAGCAAGGCACCCAAACACACGAAGATGGTCGTAGGAGACATCTTTTCCACTCCAAACACGGTTTGGAACATCAAACTTCAAAGGCACACAAGGTGTGAGATTCAGCACGTGCACCACTGTATTTAATGCTTCTCCCCAGAAATACTTCGGCAACCTTGACTGAGATAACAAACATCTCACTCTTTCAATCAAGGTTCTATTCATTCTTTCGGCTAGCCCATTCAACTGCGGTGTCTTCGGAGGAGACCTTTGGTGGCGTATACCTTGGCTCCGACAATATTCTTTGAAAGGACCAATATATTCTCCCCCGTTATCCGTTCGGATACACTTGAGCTTCTTTTCAGTTTCTCTTTCAACCGATGCTTGAAAGGACTTGAATGTATCAAGCACTTGGTCCTTCGTCTTCAAGGTATAGGCCTAAATCTTCCGAGAATAATCATCAATAAACGTCACAAAATAGTAAGCACCGCCAAGTGACCGGATCTTCATCGGTCCACACACATCGGAATGCACCAAGTCCAAAATCTTCTGCTTTCTTTTTGGTTCGGAGGACTTGAAAGACACACGTCTTTGCTTTCCAGCCAAACAATGCGCACACTGCTTCAGTCTTGCATCGGAAACACCGGATAACATATTCTTCTTGGCTAGGATGCTCATTCCCTTTTCGCTCATATGACCCAAACGCTGGTGCCATAATTCCGAGGAGCTATCATTTTCACAAGTATTCATGTAATACTTGGCAATCCCAAATTTGGCAACGTACAAATTTGAGCACTTCTTTCCTCTCGCAACCAACATTGAGCCCTTCGTCAATTTCCATTCATTACCGGGAAATGAGCTGCAATATCCATCATCACTTAGCTTTCCAACGGATAAGATATTGAACCGAAGATCGGGAATATGCTTCACATCCTTGAGAACTAGTGTAGTTCCATTACTAGTCTCAACACAAATATTCCCCATTCCGACAATGCTCGACTGTCCTCTATTTCCCATACGTACTACTCCGAAATCACCTGCCTCATAGGTTGAGAAAAGATCACGCCGAAAGGTAGCATGTGTAGAAGCACCACTATCAATCACCCAATCCATCTCTTCAGATGATATATTAACACTTTCTACACAATCATCACAAATAATGAAGAAATCATCAACAACGGAAATATCATCATTGTTGGTACCTTCTTTCTTGACATCATTGTGGCTACTCTTGTCTCTCATTTCTCTTTTCAGTTTTCGGCAATGCTTTCGGATATGACCCTTCATGCCACAGTGATGGCACTCTACATTTGACCATTTGTTGGAACTCCCACGAGACTTGCCACGATCCGAAGATTGGTTTTGACTCTTTCCTCTTGAGGCACCACGATTATTTTGAGTCCTTCTCTGACTTCTCCCCTGTGATTCAGTGACCAGCATCTCTGCATGAGAAGAGGAACCAAGAGACTTGCGTCTCATTTCTTCACTGAGAACGGCACTCTTAGCCGATTCCATTGTGAGAACACCATTCGGAGCAGAATTTGATAACGATGTCCGGAATGTCTCCCATGAATTTGGCAGAGTGCCAAGAAGCCATAAAGCTTGAATCTCATTCATCAAAGCTTATGCCCATCGTCGCCAATTGATTCATAATTCCCTGAAAAGCATTCAGGTGGTCGGCCATTGATGAACCATCATCATATTTCAAAGACATCATCTGCTTGATTAGGAATAACTTATTATTCCCCGTCTCCTTAGCATATAACTCCTCTAAGGCTGTCCAGAGGGTTCTCGCATTAGACACCTTTCTTACATGATTCAATACATTATCATCGACCCATTGGCGGATGTATCCACAAACTTGTCTGTGTAGCAGGTTCCATTCTTCATCACTTTTTCCTTCAGGCTTCTCAGTAGAGAAGACCGGAACATGAAAGCCTTTGACATAGAGAAAATCTTCCATCTTTCCTTTCCAAACATTATAGTTGGAGCCATTCAAACTGACCATCCTGGATGTGTTTATTTCCATAGTTGCAAACAGTCAAGAGAACCTCGCTCTGATACCACTTGTTGGGAGGAAACCGCGAGATAGCACAGCGGAATAGGAAATAATCTCTCCCAAATGCAGCAACTATAGAGAAATAATCGAATGAAACAAGAACAAGAACACCAACAATTTTAGCGTGGAAAAACCTCCCAAGGTAGGAGTAAAAAACCACGGGACCCGTAGGCCACTTAAACGATCTCCACTATAATCAATAATGGGTACAACCAAGTCTCTCTAGGCTCAGCCAGAGGAATACAACATCATCAAGATCAACCAAACAATCTTGGAACACAACAAGATACAAGAGAGGAACCAAAAATACAAAGCTGAAATTTTCGGACAGAAAATTTCAGTCTCGGAAATGCAGGAATCGGTCACACTTAGACACCTCCAAAACACATCTCCACCGTTCAGAATGTACTAATGTGTCTTGGGAACAATCTGTCAAAATTTGGTGACGATCCAACGGTGCAATACTCGGAAAATGCAATTTTCCCGGAGGCTGGCAGGCTGCCCAGCACCTACGAAATTCACTCTTCCTCACTTGTATTTGCCTCTCTTATTTTTCTTCTTGTTTTCTTGTTCTCTCTTACATTTGTACCACACATCACCTCCATTTATAGTGCTCCATCTTGTGCCTTTTCGATGCACAAGGCCTTCAAAGTCTTCCAAGCAATAAACATCCTTGGAGAAGCACAACATCATTCCAACTTCCCTTGTTGGAATTCTTCCAATGCCATAATTGTTTTTGACTTAAGACATTGGAACTCTCCAATGTTGTAATTGTATTTTGACTCCAAACATTGGGACTCTCCAACTAGGAGGGATACCCAACAGCTTCATCACAACTTACCAACTCTATAACATTCCCTTTCCTGCTTCTTCATTTCAATCCTAATTGTAACATGAAATAAGGTTCAAAGCTTAGTCAGCTGATATTGAAAGTTTTGTCGTTCGACAGTAAACGAGTACGTGGGTGCTTTTCTTTACTAGAACCGACAGCTGCTTGAGAATATTTAACATATGCTTTTATGCTGGCATTCCAGTTATTTTTTTTTTTTGTGAGCAAAAGCCATTCCATGTTCTTGCTTCCACCATCTCAGTCTCAAGGAGCATTGTGGAGCATGCAAATCAGAAGTCCAATTTTAGATTGTGTGAGAAATTACGCAGTGACCTATACAAGATGTCCTCCCGCAAACTAGGCCTTCAGCCTAGCAGTAGTAGAACACACACACTGTGCGTGTCTCTGTAATCGAACTCTGCACTTCTTGGAGCAAATATCAATCCGAGTATCAACTGAGTTATGCCCTGAGGACATTATGGATGATGCAAATCAGGAGCTCAGCATCCTCCTAATTTGGGTGAGGACTTTCCACTTATTTCATATTATATAACAGTCTTAAAAGATAGTTAACTGTCAATTCAATATAGAATGTGTAGGTTAATATAGAACTCCAAATAGAGAAAGCTGGATGTAAAATTTTACGTATAATATGCAAGAAAAATTCAATGATACAATTGTATATCAACTGCAATGCTTATTTAAAATTTTTGCCGCTTTTGGTTATACTTAAATGTGGATGCATTGTGGCAGCATGTTTATTATATTAAAGATATAATAATGTATTACAATCAAAACGATAGAATTTGCCAGACAATATAGAAAGAGTACGTCTTCCTTGCAGGCATACACTCTGATTAATTAATCAAGACAAGAATTGCAATGCCTGCAACCATAAGCGGAATTGGTCTTCATGACTCCACTGTTTTTATTGTTAGAATATACGAGTTACCATGTTTAGTTCACAAAATATTCCATTGTATTTACTGTAATTAATAAGTGATTGATTGTGTCCATGATTGTATCCCTAATCAGCTGTAATTTAGGATTTAGAATATTACAGTTACCATATACGTTTAGGTTGTATGCAGTATAAGAATCGGGCAAAGTGTACGGATATAATGTGCAGAAATATACAAGTTTTTTCTCCAATATACAGCTCTTCATACTTTAACATGGTATCAGAGCGCCCTTAATCTCGTTTCTGCCCACTGAAATTGAGATCTTTGAGCATAGGCTCAGAGAAAATCTCCTCATTGCCTGATTACTCAGCCAATATCCGGCGGGTATACTTTTCCAAGCCATACGGCTGTTATGCCTCTCTGGCCATACGGCTAAAACGTTGCTAAGACAGTGTGTCGTCATCCTTGCATTATACCCTTCTCAAACACTTTAGCTATTGATCCTTGCCCAGCCAATTAACCTGTCTTCATTGCACAGCATACTTGCGAAATTACCATGTCAGAAACAGGCCAAAATCAACAAGAACCAAAAACAGAATCCTCGTCAATTCCTTGAGATTTGGCCATCCAAGTGGCTCAAATTCTCAAGGACAGTTTCAGCCCACAGACACAGACCTCAATATCATTACCTGAGAATCTCAATATTGCAGTAAAGCTCACAGGAAATAACTACTCCTTATGGTCCCGTGTAATCTACAGGGCTATTTTGGGACGGAGAAGACAGCATCACCTCACAGGGATGCCTCCTCCTCCGCCCCCAACAGACCCAAGGTATCCTCGATGGGAGCAAGATGATAATTCTGTATTTACCTGGATTTTACAGAATGTGGATAAAAGTATGATAAATAACGTATCATGTTACCTTACTGCGAAGGCATTTTGGGATGGATTAACCCTTACATACGGCTCACGGGGTGATTCTTTACAAGTGTTCGATCTGCATCGCAGAGCAAACAACATCTGACAGGGGGACAGTTCTCTGGAAGATTGTTGGAATCGTCTTCAAGATCTCTGGGTATCCATTGATACATTGGATACCAACCCAATGAAATACCCTGAAGACATATCACTGTATAATCAAAAATTGCAAGAGTTTAGATTATATCAATTTTTATCCGCAGTAAGTGACAGATTTGAATCTGAGAAGAAAGAGTTGTTGAAAAGAACGCCTCTTCCAAATGTGGAAGCTGTGTTTTTTGAATTTAAACGAGCTGAAACCCAGGCGGGGCTTATCTTACATGGCCCCTCAGAAACAAATTCCTCATTGGGGGTGGGACAAAGGCTGGCGGCTAAGCCAGCAGGTGGTCGTGGACAAGGCCGTGGCGGACCACCATCAGACCGAAGCAACAACGCACAGCAAGGGCCAATATCATCCCGTTCAGGACCTCCATCATCACCGGGTGATAAAACCTCCATCATCTGCGAACACTGTAGAAAGAAAGGCCATGGAAAGGAAAAGTGCTTCCAGATCTATGGCTATCGAGAGTAGTGGGAAGGCAAAAGAATAACCATTGGACAGAAGGGGAAAGCTGCGGCTGCAAAGGCTCAAGAGGAAGGAGCCAGCAACGACGCAGAAGAAGAAAAAGCTGGCGGCAGGAAGACAAGCAGCCAAGGAGACAGAGACGCAGGCGAAGGAGGTAAGGGGCTAGGAAGAAACCCTAGCCCCAATTTTGTTTTTAAACCCGATATTGCCCAAAAAGGACCCCCTGAATTTACTCACTGCCCCCCGTCTGATTATGAAACTGCACTTAAGTCCCTTGAATTTACCCATTTCCCCCCACCTGCTTATGATAATGCACTTGAGTCCCTTGTTTTTTCAGGAGCAGTTAATATGGCCCAGAACAATTCAAATATATCAGATCTAGTCCCTAAATCTCAAAAGAGTATATTCAGGCCTGAACTAACCAACAATTACAGTTTAACCCCTGGACCTTCACATGCCCTTATCAGTACCAATCCGCGTCCAAATCCTCAGTGGATATTTGACTGTGGAGCCACAGACACCATGACATTTGACCCGAAGGACTTTTTAAGCCATTCAGCTCCACTAAAAACCCATATTGAAACCGCCAGCGGAGAAGCCATTCCCAGTCCAAGGAAGTGAACTATTGCCGTTACCCCTGATATCACCCTAAGAAACTGCTTATTTGTTCGTGCACTGTCTACTAAATTGTTATCTATTAGCCAGCTTACTAAACAACTCGACTGTGTTGTACTTATGTATCCTCACTTTTGCGTGTTGCAGGACATTCATACTCAGGAGATCATTGGACGTGGTACTGAGAGAGGATGTCTCTATTACGTAGATGCAGTGGTGCCATATGGGTGTTCTAATCTTGCCACAGGATCGGTCTCTCACCTGATATGTTTATGGCACCGTCGGTTAGGACATCCTTCTTTAGCTATTTGCAGAAACTTTTTCCAGCTTTGTTTTCAAAAAATTTAGACCAATTGACGTGTGATACTTGCCTCCGAGCAAAACAACCCAGGAATACTTATCAGTTGAATAATACTCATGTGGGCAAAATTTTTTCTTTGGTACATTCTGATCTTTGGGGCCCTTCACCTCATCCTACTCCATTGGGTTTTCAGTATTTTGTCATTTTTGTTGATGATTATTCCCGCATGACCTGGCTATATATTCTCAAACAAAATTCTGATGTTACTGCTAAATTTGTCGAGTTGTATCAAATGATAAATACACAATATACATCGATCATTCAAATTCTACGATCAGACAATGGGGGGAATATCTCGATGGGGCACTCAAACAGTTTTTCAGTAATCATGGCATCATCCATCAAACTTCATGTCCCAACAGCCCTGAACAAAATGGTGTTGCAGAACGTAAAAATCGTACTCTACTAGAAATGACACGAGCCATCATGATAGAATCCGGTGTTCCCCGGGTGTTTTGGCCAGAGGCAATGTCCACAGCTACTTACCTGAGTAATAGACATCCCACTGCAATTCTCCACCATAAAACACCCCTTGACACCTTGGCCTCTCAGACCACCATCCCTTCCGTACTGACCTTACCACCCAAAGTCTTTGGGTGCACGGTATTTATACATATTCCCAAACAACAACGAGATAAACTTGACCCATGTGCCGACAAGTGTGTCTTTGTTGGATATGCTACTACCCAAAAGGGTTACCGGTGTTACAATCCCCACACTCGGCGCATCCAGGTAATCATGAACTGCGTCTTCCTTGAGACCGAGTTCTTTTTTGCCACCCAACATCGGTCTCAGGGGGAGATAGCTCAAGATGGATCCCTCGATTGGTTGTCTAATCTACACTGGCCTCTGATCGATTCAATAAGGCAGGTGGTTGACCCTGATGGCACTACTATATCCTGCGACAATAGGGCCACTACTCCAAGGACCACTGGTAATGGTACTCCTCAGGTGAATGCGGCACAACAGGTACAAGGTAGTATACATAATAACAATGATAGTCGTAAAGTCAATTCTAGTGACATCTTACCATTTAAGTTATCTTCTGTCCCTGTCCCTTCCTCTTCCCCGAGCGACACCCTTATATCTGATCATAATTGTTTTGGACTGGACCATACTAACATGTCTACTAAAGAATAGGGACGATTGCTTCCACCAAGGAAAAACAGAGGAGTTCCACCTGACAGATACTCACCTACAAAGATAGCCAAGGCCTCCAAGTACCCTGTCATAATTCCCGGAAAAAATGTGAGCCAAACAGCAAAGAGTTTCTTTACCAAAATCTGCTCTCAGGCAATTCCAAAAACTGTAGAAGAAGCATGCAGTCAACCAGAATAGAAAAAGGCTATTGACGCAGAAATGGATGCTCTTAAGAAGAATAAGACGTGGGAAAAATGCTAGTTACCCGAAGGAAAGCGGACAATTGGGTGCCGATGGGTTTTCACTATCAAGTATAAAGCAGATGGGAGTATAGAAAGACACAAAGCAAGATTAGTAGCGAAAGGTTATACGCAGACATACGGAGTAGACTACTCCGAGACCTTCTCACCTGTTGTCCGACTCGACACTATCAGAATTCTTTTCTCTATTGTCGCAACAGAAAATTGGCCTCTGCAGCAATTTGATGTTAAAAATGCATTTCTACATGGGACACTGAAAGAGGAGGTATACATGGAGCCTCCTCCCGGATTCTCAAAAGAGTTCTCACCTGGACAAGTCTACAAGCTCACTCGTGCTTTGTATGGCCTTAAACAGTCTCCCAGAGCTTGGTTTGGCAGGTTTACATCTGTTATGAAACAAGATGGATACCGACAAAGCCATGCTGATCACACCTTATTCATCAAACGACAGGGAAGTCTTGTTACTTGTCTTATTATTTATGTTGATGATATGATTATTACTGGCAATAACATTAGTGAAATTCTCGTCTCAGGGATCACTTGTTCACTCAGATCTTGGTGGACTAAAGTACTTCTTGGGAATCGAAGTACTCCGATCATCAGCTGGTATCTACATTTCACAGCAAAAGTATATCCTGGACTTGCTAACCGAAGTAGGCATGGTAGACGCAAAGCCAGCTGACACACCGATGATCCCAAATCACAGACTCGATAATGTACAAGGAGCTCCTTTGGTAGATCGAGAACAATATCAGCGCTTAGTGGGCAAACTTATCTACTTGTCTCATACCTGGCCAGACATCACATATGCTGTTGGAGTGGTGAGTCAGTTCATGCATGCTCCTCAAAAGCACCATTTGGACACTGTGCTAAGGATTGTGAGGTATCTAAAAGGAACACCTGGACGTGGCTTGTTATTCAAAAATAATGGACATCTAAAGATTGAGGCATACACGGATGTTGACTGGGCCGTCAACCACGTTGATCGACGGTCTACTTCGGGATATTTTACACTGGTTGGAGGCAATGTAGTCACCTGGAGACGTAAGAAGCAAAAGGTAGTCGCATTGTCAAGGCAGAAGCAGAGTTTCGGGGTATTGTGAAAGGTATCACCGAAGTCTTATGGATTCGAAAGTTGTTACTTGAGCTTGGTATTCCGGTGGACGATCCAACATGCTTAATGTGTGATAATAAGGCGTCCATTAGTATTTCTAAGAATCCTGTTCAACATGACCGAACTAAGCATGTAGAGGTCGACCGACACTTTATTAAGGAGAAACTGAATAGCGGTATCATCATTCTTCCATATGTGCGATCCGAGGACCAGCTAGCAGATATCTTGACAAAAGCAGTTAATGGACGAATCTTTGACTCAGTACTGTGCAAGTTGAATATTGGCGATCCCACTATCCAACTTGAGGGGGAGTGTTAGAATATACGAGTTACCATGTTTAGTTCACAGAATATTCCATTGTATTTACTGTAATTAATAGGTGATTGATTGTGTCCATGATTGTATCCCTAATCAGCTGTAATTTAGGATTTAGAATATTATAGTTACCATATACGTTTAGGTTGTATGCAGTATAAGAATAGGGCAAAGTGTACGGATATAATGTGCAGAAATATACAAGTTTTTTCTCCAATATACAGCTCTTCATACTTTAACATTTATATGGGAATAGGTCTCCACATTATGTGACCACTCCCATTTTCTATGACAATGCAAAATAAATACCATATTGTATATATTATATCATACTTAATAATAAATGTCATCTTGAATACTTATTTAAAATGTTCTCCTCTTTTATTTATACACTTAAAATATGGATGCATTTTGAAGGAATGCATATATGTGATTTAGAATACATATATTCAAGAAGAGATTCACATGTCAACGAAAAACTTCAGTAAGAATATTGAATTTGAGATAATAGTAATTTCAACAAGATAAAGTTTGCCACACATGACGACAGAGACTACTTATGTTCTTGTTTGGTGTACAATAGAGATATAATTTACAAGAAATATTATCGGATCGTTCGAGATATATGTTTCAAGGCCTGCAACCACAAAATGACGATTCAAAAAAACAAAATTCAAACTTGAAGTTTCATGTATCCCAAGATCATGGTGCAGTCACATAAGCCATGGTCATGTTGCACATGGAAATAAGATAATTTTTAAAATTTTTTGGTATATATCTATCTTGTACATTAATTACAGGTATTCTCAAAAAAGACAAAAACTTACAGCCTGCACAAATGCATTTTAGTGGCTTGATACGGGACCATTTTGATCCAGCATTAGTTAATTTTATTGAATGCAACATGTTGGCAGTCCGCAAAAAAGGGGAAAAAAAGGCATGGCACGATAGCAGCCCAACATAAATTCTATTCGCAACAGCAAATACAAATAACAAGTGGCACAAGAAAAAATGATTTCATTTACTCCGCACTTTATTTGCCCGAAATTGTTTCTATCCCGATGTTTTTTCCCCCCTTTTCTGGGTGCCCTTTTTTTTTATGATAAAAACTTACTTTCACTGATCGGCGGGGTACTCCTAAAGAATCTAATAACCACACTGTTAAGTTTTCCCGGAACCTAATTTAATTCCAAGTAAATGGAATCAGAAGCCTTCATATTTATATGTATGGATGGGTGCATACCGAGTTAAATATTTTCTTATCAAATAGAATATGTGTCAAAAAATTGAAAATTTTTAAACAATGCTCGAGATTGCTTAAGCACGAAACAAAACATTCGAAATCAGCTTGAAATAATGTAAAAATTGCTTCAGTTGGCTCCTTATGTTAGAATAATTTCAATCACATCCTACACTTAATTTTAAACTGCTTAATTTCTAGAAACAAATATACAATAAAAATCTAGTCTCACACATCAAATATTAATATTTAAAAGAAGAATTTTAATTACATATATAATTAATATGCATAATCAACGATGTACTAAAGATATATGTGATAAAATAAACAAATATCTTTTATTATATGTTCGAATGTTGTTAGTTAAGCGTTCTAGTCAGGCCACAATTTGCTTGAGTTGGACTCATTTCCTTATTGAGCAACTTAAGCTCTTTAATTTTTGTTTCTTAGAGTCATGAGTTGCTTAACCAGTTTGCATCATATGCATATTTTTTAATAGTCAATGACTACATCTTAGTAGTTACTTTCTCACGAATAAAAAAATAATAATTAGGGGTATACCTTCGGCTGAATATTTCAATCAAAATATGAGGGATTCACTTCTTGAGTACACGGCGACAGTGATGTAGAGAGAGTTTATGTGAAGATGAACGAGATAGAAAATCTTTTCCATCATCTAGTTTTTATCCATTCTTTGAAGTTGAATGCATCATTCAGGTCGGAGTACAGCACTAAGCTTTCTGAATGAGAAAAGAGTCATTACTTTCGTTAGAAAAACCCATGCAAATTTCATATTGAATCTTGTTCTACTTTCTCCCTTTTGTCATAATGCGTGATCTCGTTCTGTTCTGAAATAATAATAAAAAAATCATTCTTTTGTTTTAAGTCCCTACTAAGGATAATTTGTAAACTAAGCAAAGACATGGATATAGGTTGAGTTAGGTGAGTGGTATAATTATGATCAATAATGCTCCAAACTTATTTGATTTTCAAAAGATACGCTTTGATTACTGTCATATATTAATTACTTTTTATCTTTTTTTTTAGGAAAGGGGTCATTTCATTCATCAACTTAAAAGTCATACGTACAAACAAGTGTTTGTTATGTCATGCCTATTATATAATATCAATCTACCTGAGTACATTGCCTAAGCCAAGCTAATCTAATATTTCGTGTCCGTTCAAAAATCATGCGAACTGCATATTACAAACTAATCTGTTCGAAATCCTCATCCTATAGCCGCTTATTCCGTGTCGTCGATATGTGCTAGACTGTTTCCCGAAAAATGTAGGGCCATTGCTCCTCTGAACCCTCTACATTCCTATTATGCACCAGGTTTTGATCAATCCAGTCAGCTATCCCATCCTCATTTCTAAAAAACTGCATCTCGTTGGGCTACGAAAGAAGCCTAGTCCATAGCTGTTTTGCATGAGAACAGTCTCGTAGTTCATGTGATGTTGTCTCTGGGTATGCTTGACACAGTGGGCACAATGGGGACGCCGCCAAAGTTCAGTTGTGCAAAATGTCATTTGTCGGTAGACTATTCAAACGGGCTTGCCATAGCATGAAGTTCCCTCTTTGCGGACCTCGCAGACACCAAATATTCCGAAAAGAGTGTTTATCCATTCCACCTGTACCTGCGAAATGCAAATAATATGTCGACGAAACTGTGAAGTGCTTACTGGGCTTATCTCTCCATTGCATACTATCCGCCACCATCTCCTCTGGTGTCATCATTTCTGCGCCTTCCGACAGACCCTTTAGCACAATTGGAATTGCTGATAGTATACTTCGCAAGGTATGCATGCTTTTCTGCCGAGGGGGATCTCTGCGTAACAGGTTTTCATATTTCGCTCTTAACACCTTAACCCACAAAACATCCTCATTCAGAAGGAGTCTCCACAACAACTTGGCCAGCAATGCATTATTCATTTCGCGCAACCTTCGTGTACCAGTCCCTCTCAATAACTTAGGCTGACATATCGCAGACCATGACACTGCATGTAGCTTTTAGTTTTCCTCAAACTCACCCCAGAAGAAAGACCTATTCAATCATTCTAAGTGATCAACCGTACTACTAGGTAACTTCGATGTTTGCATGGAATAAAATGGTACTGTGGATGTCACAAACTGGATAAGAATGTTCCCTGCAGCCTTCGATAGTAAGCGCCCTTTCCATGCTACTAATTTTGTTTCACCTTCTCCATGAGGTCATTATATAATGGAGGCTTGACCTTACCATGCAACAATGGCATGCCAAGGTATCTTCCCAAATCATGAGTAAGTGGGATTTCAAACTGATGGCTGAGAACCCGCATTATATCATGTGGTGTGTTGGGAGAGACATATAAATGAGATTTGATGACATTTACTTTTTGTCCAGATAGTGCACAAAAGCCACTTATAATGTTTGCCATGGTGTTTCCCTGCTCGCTGGAGGCTGATCCAAAGAGTAAAATGTCATCGGCGAACATCAAATGTGAGATACCTGGGACTTGCCTTGAGACTTTGATCGGTTTCCACTCCTTTTTGTCAACTGCGCTTTGTATTCTTTGGCGTAATAGATCCATACAGAGTACAAACGAATAAAGGCACAAGGGGATCCCCTTGTCGCAGACCTCGCTGTGGCCGAAATCCATCCAACCGGACACCATTCTATACAACACTCAATTGCGTAGTTGTAGTAACATTCATAATAAGCTCAACCATACAGTCGGAAAACCCAATCTCTTAGAGTACCTGCTTAAGGAAACCCCAATGAACTCGATCATATGCTTTCTCCAAGTCAAGCCTTACCGCCATCAGTCCTTGCCGCCCAGCCTTCCTTCACATCGTGTGTAGGACCTCTTGTGCTACGATAACATTATCACTCGCCTGCTTGCCCGAAATAAAACTGCACAGACTACAACTCACTAGCTTGGCAATGACAGATTTAAGACGATTTTCTATGATCTTAGATATGATCTTAATCACCACATTTTCCAGTGGTATGGGACGAAACTGTGACACCTTCACATGATTATTTACCTTTGGCACCAAAACAATCCGAGAGGAATTCATCTCCAAGGGGAATGTCCTGTCGCAAAAAACATCCAAGACAAACCTGGTCACAGCTCCTCCGACAACATCCCAGTTATGCTGGAAAAAGACCGGTGAGAAACCATCTGGCCCAGGACTTCTATAAGCCCCCATTTCAAATATTGCTTTGGACACCTCAGCCTCTATAACCTGCCTATTTAGGAGCAGCTTGCCCTCGTGTGATAATTTCAGGAAGTTAAAGTGTATATTCTTAGTAACATCATTCACATCCTTGGTATATATGTCCTTAAAATATTGAGACACCATATTTTGCATGGTTAGGGAGTCGTCTACCCAAGCGCCTTCCTCTCGTTGCAACCGTGTGACATACCTTTTGCATTTTCTCATCACTGCTGTAGCATGAAAGAACCTCGTGTTACGTTGGCCTTGAGTAATCCAATTTAGATTTGACTTATGGTGCCAATATTTTTCCTTCTTAGGCAAGAGGTTTTGAAGTTCTAGCTGCAAATATTTTTCCAGTGTGTATAAGTAATGTGACGATCTCCTATGCATGGCGCCGTGGGTGCCCTCTAGTCTTGCATGGCATCACCGAATATTTTGTCGTATAATCCCAAAGACCTCCTTACTCCACCAAGTGAGACTTTGCGCACAATTAGATAAGATCTCCTGCAAGTGGCTGCCACTTTCCTGCCATGCATTGTTTAAGAAGTCTTTAAATTGGTTGTGTTCAAGCCAGCACGCTTGAAATAAAAATGTTCTACTTTGCGACTGTTCCTTTTTTGGTGGAGACAGTTGAAGGAACAAAGGATAATGATCAGAGCTTCACATGGGTAGGTGCTACAGATATGCATGAGAGAATTTTCGGCTCCACTTTTTATTGCAAAAATTATAATCAATGTGTTCTAGGATTCTTCCTCTCCCTGTCCATCCGTTGGTCCACGTATACTTCAGCCCTGAGAACGGCATCTCCACCCAATCACAGCAGTCAAAAACACTCCGCAATCCATTATGTAATGATACACTTCGGCCCCCTAGTTTATCCCCCTGCCTGAGCACTTCATCAAAGTGTCCAATAATGATACAAGGACAATGTACCAGCAAACTCATCCTTGTTAAAATCCTCCACAATCGATTCCTTGCTGTGTCATTAGGAGAGGCATATATAAGTGTCAGTATTCAATCAACCTTATCATGGAGTAGTACAGCAATATTAATGAACTAATCCAAATAGTTTAGAATCTCCAAGTTAACAGAGGCTGCATCCCAGAAACACCATAGTCCACCCGCAAAGCCAGTAGCTTCAATTCCAACGAAGTGTGTGAATCTAAAGTTTCTCAGGATCCTGTTGCCCTTCCGACTATGCACCCGAGGTTCCATCAAAAACATTACGTCTGGTTGATGCTTACGAAGTATTTCCTTCAAACATAAATAAAAATTCAGGGAAGAGGCACCCCAATAATTCCACGAAAGTGCCTTCATGAGGTCATGCTGGTGGGTTGGGGACCTTAGGTTCCTCACAGTTTTCTTTATGTTCCTCAATGCTTGGAGTCATATCGCAGGGAGGGTGTGTGTGAGGCTCCGGCGGTTCTTCTGTCTGCATTGGGTCATGGTCACCTTTAGTCATTGCAATGCTAAGGCGGGCGTCTGGGGTTTTTGCTTAATGCCATGTCCCTCACTGTGCATAGTGATTTTCGATGCTAAGGTAGTATGCAGTGGTGTGTCCCTTAGATTAACTTGCATGTGCACAGGAGGGAAAGTGTTAGGAACATTTGTGTGGTCATGAAGGTGGGATCTATGTCGCAAGGCATCGTCTACCCCTTGCTCCATCCTGTCATCCATTAATGGTGCCGATCTGACTTGCATTGGCGCCTTGGGTTGTACTTTGATCTTCAGTGGGGTCTTCATCTGGACCCCCTTCTTCCCCTTTTCTTTGCTTGCTACCACCGAGTCCTTAGAAGTTGCAGTAAATTTAACTTGTTGGCCCATCTCAGGATCGCGGTTGAGCTGTGCGCGAATGCCCTCCACATTAAACACACTATCGTCAATTTGATTATCCTCATCTAGTGCAATAACATCAAAACAAGACCTTGTTAAGTCCTGTGCACCCTGGTTGCCTTTTGTTTGGACCCATTACCGTGTAGATATTTGGCACCCTTACCGTGGAACTGAGATGACTCGCGCCATCTGCTCTCTGCTCTCTCTGAGGTTGGGCCCTTGAGGCCAGCGTGCTCTTTTCCATATTCCTCCCTCTGCGATTTTATGATGCCACCATCCAAGGTCCAAAAACCTCACCCCCCCCTGCACTTTGTCAGCCACCTCGGCAGCCATTTGCCTCCGTGCTGAACCATCCGTCTATAGTCCGCACTCCGCATTTTGATAGCCATATCTACCACATTCAAAACATATGAGATGTATGTTAGGAAATCCGACAAGATCACTGTAAAAACACGCAGCGAAAAACAAAACTTGATCTCCGATTTTCTACCAAGGATCTATGTTGTTCGTTTAATTCGATGAAAGAAATCAAAAATCATACCTCTGTAGATTTGAAATCTGCAGACGTAGAACGTGCGAACGTAGGAGGTGCGATGACACGATCACCCTCTGTCGGTATCCACACGAATGCTTCCGCCCGGAGTGCTAGCTCTTGAACTGTGCGGCTGAGAGAACTCGCTTTTCTCCAAAAACGGCTCTAGGGTTTTCTGTTGTTTTTCATTTTTTCTGCTATAGTGTAGTGTACGAGACACACCACGCTATATACATACATATAGATATCAAAATCCGATTCCAAATCGGATTGGTTAATGCCTATCATAATCCATACCAAATACGGATTCTGTTAGGATTAGATAAAATCAATCAAAATCCATATCAGATATGGATTCTATTGTTATTATCCGATGATATAAGTATATATATATATAAACAATAATAATAATAATATTTAATATCCAATATTAATATTATTAATATTAAAAACGATAATAATAATAATAATAATTAATATCCAATATTAATATTATTAATATTATTAATCTCAGCCATACGCATTGTTGTGTGTGACCCGATAGGCCCATATTATTGGCAGTTGATTAAATCTCTATTAAACCAACAAGTCGTAATTGGCCTCTAGCAAGGCATTACGACTACCCAAGTAATACGAGTACAGTCCAACTAGCCTAATAATAGCACATGCATTAATCCCTTTGTCACACGATATCTAGTTTGAACATAAGTCATGGTCAGCGTCATACTTATATTGTTCAAACATATGATTACTCGATCTCTAAGTAGACTGATAAAACAAAAGATATTGATCACACTACCAATTTATTTGAGCATGGCCATGTATTTCACAGTCTCACTAATCGACGGGCCCAAAGATATCTCTCTCAAAAGAGAGGGACAAATTCTATCTTGATTGTTCAATATCATCTACATAATTTCTATCATATTCCATCATGGCCTTTATTATTATCCAGTTATGGATAATATAATAGTCCTTATGTTGGAAACTATGACAATCTCAAGTCAAAGGATTAAAACATGACTATCATGAGATTTACTTATGACGCTAATCCATGTAGTGATCTCATGATGGGTCTATCCAATACACTGTTCTCTAACAAGTATCTATGAGATTGATTTTTATCACCATACACATAATCATCTCATGATTATCAAATCAATACTCATACTGATTATAAATTATTTTATCTCTATAACAATAATGAATCAGGGACATATATCAAAATTGTGTAACATACTCATCAACAATAATGATAATAAAACCTCTTTTATTAATAATAAATGTATAACATAAACATCCAAATCATGGCCTAGGGCACATACACTAACAATGTAAGCCCTCATATTCAACTTTATAGTCATGCCCATCAAGGTTCACGATGGATGTCAATGGTTTCGTCAAATCCACCTCCACGCAAACGCGTGCATACTTTCCTCTAGTCACTTTCATCGTGGTAAGATCAACTTTAACTGCCTCGCCGATCCTATTTCCAATCTGCATGAGAACAACCTCATTGTAGTACTCCATCGGTATTTTTAATAGCCTCACCCACGTCATTATCGACGTTATTGTGCATTTATTCGGTTGGAATAGTGGTCTCCACTTCATTATCCTTAGGTAGTGACCTTTTATGAGCCAAGGCCCTCCCTCAAGGACATGGTAGTAATCGGTCTTGGAATAGAAACAGACTATGTAGTACCCCCCCCTTCTAGATCAATAAGGACCATATCATCACTCAAGCCCCACAACGAGTGCAACCGTTCTTCTAGCATACAGTAAGAGATACTCCGACCGAGTAGTTTGATGATCAGTGCGTGATTCATGGTTTATATAGTTTGCGGCGTGTTTCAGGCGGTATGACCATCTTGACTTTGCCAACACTCATGCCTTTATCCACGCTATCTGTCTCCAAGAGGTCATCTACTTCAATCATGTCATCCAGACCACTGACATCTCTATCACCGATATACAATGGCCGTTCTTCACTGACTTCACGCACCACATCTGCAAAGCTTCTGCCTCCCCAAACGCCCGATGATGGCCTTGGTATATCGCAGAGGGTACCAAGTCTCCATTAGCATGTCCTTTATAAATTTTGATACTCCTCACTGTTGCACCCCGACCCAGACAACGGATCCGAACCGGTGCACCCGTCGTAGCTTACTGAGAAGACTACAAAACGTCTCATCTCTCAAGCACACATCATCAATGACGTAAGAGGATAAGTACGGAGACACGTGCAAAATAAAATATAAACCATCAAATACGTACTTCAAGATGTAACGTGTTTACAAAAGATTATTTGTGGTTACAACCAACTAAATCCTCAACGAATGAAAGAAACTGAAATAACTAGAAATAGTCTCGACTATCCCCCAACAAGCACTCTAAGCATCCCATTCGGCCCACTCGCCGTTGTCTTCCATGAAAATCATGTCATAACTGGGATCATCTGCAAAACAACGGTAGTACCCTTAGCGAAAAACGCTAGCAAGTAACCCACTTATAAGACATACGAGATCAACACATGGCAAGACATGAGTAATATCTAAATCAAGGGGTGATGGGGCACATGTCTTGTATAACTTCAAGAATATAGACTAAAAGCATAACAGAACAAGAACAGTAATTCATACGCATTTAACAGTTCAATAACAATCCATTTACAATCAATCACACCGTAACGACTTACGTGATGCATGACAGTTCAAAATATGCACTACACTACACAATCACAAATGGTTATGCTTCACTTTTCAAAAACCGAGGCTATGCATGTCACAATGTCCAGTCACGTAACTTTATACCCTGTGGTGGGCCACAGCTTGTCTTTATACCCTGTGACGCACCACAGCTTAACTTTATACCCTGTAATGTGCCACATCTTGTCTTTATACCCTATGACACATTACAGCTCACTTTATACCCTGGGATGGTTACAGCTTGTCTTTATACCCTGTAACGCATCATAGCTCATTTCGCAAACTGTATACCCTGTGCCGAGGCACAGCTCTTATCAAATCATAATGCAAATACAAGTGCCATGATGCAAAAATGCACGACTTTTCATCATTCAATCACATTCAAATGTCAATCAATCATTCGAGACTCACCTCATTCACACACTCGAGCGTATCCTTTCCGAAAAGTCAACATCACTTAAACATTCATTCTAGAACCCAAAGGATAATGTAGGAACCCTCACATTCCCCTTTTTAAACTCTGTAGAGCCTCATACGTTCATTCCTAACCCCTTAGGTCATTCACTTTGAAGTCCGATTCAAATATCCTACAAAGTCTCCACCGTTGATTCACCATCTTAAGTCGTGTTCCCAAGACTTAGACTAATCTCAATCAGGTCCTAAGAAGTCCCTAAGGTCACCCAAAGGATCCCCTAGCTTCCCTCTTTCTTTCCTTATTTTCCCACAAAACAGATGGACGTCATTACCCTGACGTCGATCGATCGACGTCCATCTAAGGCACGTCGATCTCTCACTCAACCTACGTCGATCGATCGACGTCCATCTGAGGCACGTCGATCTCTCACTCATCCTACGTCGATTGATCCACGTACATCTGGAACACATTAGTCTCTCACTCTCTATACATCAATCGATCGACGTACGTCAGCCTCTGACGTTGATCGATCGATGTCAACGTTCTCCAGAATTTTCACTGCAATTTCTGCAAAAACTGCAGATCCAAATCCCCAAATCAAACCCAACTTCCTTCCAACCCTTCCAAGCCTATTCCTCTCTAGTAATCCACCCTTAATTCACCAAAAATAACACCTTTCACGTACTCATCAAAGATGTAACCCTAACGCTTAAATCTTCATTAAAACAAACCCAAAATCTCACCTTTATCACTCCCCTCTCCCTCCATCCGAAAATAGCACAAAAATAGGGTTCGTGGGGTTTGGGTTTTACATGTTCTCACATAATCAACAACATCAACAATGATTTCAACCAAATAGCGGCCAAATCTCAAAACCAAAACACATAAATCACATATAGATTCACGGAAAGAAACTACTGCATGGTGATCCAATTTGATATCAAAAATAGGCCTTTTTCTTTTGCAAATCGTAGGAACTCATAAGTAGATTACTTGCCTGTGATTACTCGAAGAAGAATCGGAGAACAGACGAGGATTGGATTGAAGATCTTGAAGAATCTTCACCTAGGGTTGGAGAAGAGATGGAATCGCCTAGGGGGAAGAAGGAGCGTCGGTTTTCGGATAAACTGAGTCAGAAACTAACGTTCTGTCAGTTTTGATATGGGAAAGGATAGAATTTAAGTTTCTGAATTATATCCTATTATCTTATTTATCTTAAATAATAAATTTCTAATATTCAATTCTAAATTAAATACTACTTAATTCTATCATTTATTCCCTTAATAAATACTAATAAATCTAGTATTCAACTCTTAATTTATTTCTATTAATTGTCATTAATCGCATTTAATATTCTTTTTATCCTCTAATTGTTTTACGGAGGGTGCGGGGCATAACACTCACAAGCTGATCCATTTCCTCAATAGACCTCTCACCCACCTCTGATTGAGGATCAATCTCTATTTTGTGACGCTGATGATGATCCAATGGCCAGCGGCCGGCGAAAACTGACTTTACGGTGATTGCTAAAAAGAAGGAGCGGTTACACAAGGAGCGGTTACAACTACTAGCCTTACTTTTTATCTTATTGACTCATAAGTGTTTTTTAGTTACTAACTGACCATCAATTTTATAATAGTTACTTTTTATCTTATTGGTCCATAAGTGTCTGATAGTTATTTAACCAATTTACACGTACCTATGCATCCTTAATAATCATATAGTGTTATGTTTAATTTCCCTTAGCCATATTAGCTGAGTACCTAAAACACAAGGATCCCCTTGTATGACAACATAGCGTTATTGTAAAAATGGATTTGCACAAAGACTTTTGACAACTCAAATCTCTGAGTTTTTCTAATCATTTATCCGTCAATTTCTAGGAAATACAAAGGAGCAATTTGTGCTCATCTACAACTAAAGAGATCAATACAAATATTATCATATCTCTATATTTATGTACATGATAAACTCAATGAATAGGATATATTTGATTAGACTAGATATCTACAATCATATCTAGTCAGCCATAATCAACGCTTGAGATCTGCCAAGCTGAGCTCGACAGTCAGGTCAGGTCGGCTAGCAGGTAAGTTCAGATCATCGACAGTCAGGTCATTGGACTTCCGAGCTGAGCTCGACAGTGAGGTCAGGTCGGCAGGCCAGGTTGGTAGCTTTATCAATAATAGACTGAGCTAAGATCTAACACCCCCTTCAAGTTGGCGCGTGAAGGTTGGCAAAACCCAACTTGGACAATAAGAAACGAAACTCGTGAGTCCCAATAGATTTTGTAAGGATGTCTACAAGTTGATGTGTCGTTGAGACATGAATGGGGCAGATTTGGCCATCTAAGATGGCACCCTAAAAAAAGTGACAGTCAATTTCAACGTGTTTAGTTTGTTCGTGAACAACAAGATTGTGAGCAAGATGCAATACAGACTGGCGATCAGTGAATAGGGTAACATGGGCTGAGTGAGGAATGCTAAGAAAATGAAGAAGGCCGAGCAGCCACTTCAGCTCACAAGTAGTGTAGATCATGGCACGATATTCTGCCTCGGCAGAGGAACGAGAGATAGTGTGTTGCTTTTTAATCTTCCATGAGATGGGTGTTGTTTTAAGTTGAATGAAATAGGAGGAAAGAGAACGTCGAGTAAGGGGGCAGCTTGCCCAATCCGAGTCATAGTAGGTAGTTAATCGAAGGTCATTGGTGTTCGGGAAGAGAAGCCATTGGCCCAGACTGCCTTTGAGATACCAAACAACATGTAGAGCAGCATGCCAGTGGTCAAGCCGAGGTGATTGCATAAACTGAGCTAGCATGTGTACAACATAAGAGAGCTCGAGTCGGGTAACAGATAAATAAATCAAGAAACCAATGAGACGTCGATATGATAGCGGATCTTCTAGAAGAGAGCTTGTAGATGAGCCAACCAGTGTTGTTGTTCTAAGGGTATGAAGGCGGGCTTTGAAGCAAGCAAGCCACAATCTACAATAATATCCAGAGCATACTTACGCTGGGATACAAATATACCTGCAGCACTGCAAGCGACCTTAAGTCCGAGGAAACATTTCAAAGGACCAAGATTCTTCATATGAAAGTAGGTACTTAGATAAGTTTTAACAACCTCCATCTCTTGAGAATCATTGCCCACAAGTATGAGATCGTCAACATAGATCAAGATATAAATATGAATATGAACACGAGCATAACTGAACAACGAATAATTCGAATAGGACTGAAAAACCATAAGAGCGCAAAGCAGAAGAGAGCTAGGCAAACCAACATCGAGGGGCTTGCTTAAGACCATATAAGGATTTGTGCAGGAAACAGACGGTGCACGGTGAGGTTGCTGTGAACCCAGAGGGTAGTTTCATATAGACTTCGTCATCAAGATCAACATGAAGAAATGCATTTTGACATTCATCTGACATGTAGAAAACCGCCGAGTAGCCGCTAGAGCCAAGAGTACACGAACTGTAACCATCTTTGTAGTGGGAGAAAAATTTCCAGTATAGTCAAGTCCCTCAATCTGACGATTTTTGTGCACAAACAGCTTAGATTTATAGCGGTCAATACTCCCATCTGAGTTGTGTTTGGCCTTGTACACCCATTTACAGCCGATATCACGTTTCCCAGGAGGTAGCTCCTCTAAAGTCCAGGCTCGATTGTCCTCAAGAGCTTGCAGCTCTTCGCGTATGGCAGCACGCCAGTTAGGATCTCGTGCTTTGTTTGAGTGAGAGTCTGGTTGTGTGCTCGAGGTGATAACCACAAGAAGATGGAGAAAAATCGATGATTACTAAGAAAATTGGTGAGAGAGTAGGGAGTCCCTAAGGAAACAGTCGGTGTAGGTGATGTGGGTGAAGGGCTGGAGTGAACAGCATTGATGTCGTAATGTGCCAATCTTGGGGAAGTTTCTTGACGCATTATCCTCGGCCGAGCTGAGGTCAAAGAGGTGATGGATGAGCTGAAGAGGTCAGCTCAGACATTGAAGTTTGATCTGCCAAGTTGAGCTCCAGTGTTGAAGTCTGTTCGTCCGTACTGAGTTCAGGTGTCGGGTTTTGGTCGGACGAGTTGGGCTAGGGTGATGGACTTAGTTCATTTAAGATCAGCACAGGTGAGGAAGGAGGTGAATCTGGTAGTGACAGAGGTGTTTCAATGTCTAGAGTGACTCCATCTACGGTGGATAACTTAGATGGAACAAAAGGACCATCTTCTATAATTGACCAAAGATCAATGTCTATTGCCATAAAGAAAAGTTTCATTCTTACCTTCCATTGAATGAAAGACTCACCGTCAAAAAGAGGAGGCCTTACGGTTGACATTCCTTCTTGCACGGTTGTGGTTGCCATCTCACTGAATCGTTGGATTCTTTGAAGTGAGTGTTCCTGCGCTCTGATACCAATTGAAGGATCTGCAAGGCACCACTAGAAGGGGGGGTTGAATAGTGGGTGCGGAAAATGTGGTTTTTAAAATTTGTTTAAAACCAAAAACCCAACTTCTGAAAACAGTTTCTGTTTTCAGGACCAGTTTTAAAACGTTTTTAAAACTAGGTTGTAGGCCTTCAAAAATTCTGAAATTTGGAGAGAATTTAGACTCAGATGTTATGAGTATCTCCTAAAAATTTCAGATTTAAATTCAATCTCTAACCCCTTGAAAATTCGTTGGTGGTCAGATTGTGCAAATCTGCCAGAACCGATACACTGATTTGAAAAATTAATTCCAATTTGTACACAACTCCAAATGCTTTGAAAATTTAACCACTAACCCCTTATATGTTATATTTAAATGGGTGAAACAGTTTTGAAAAATTCTTTTGGGAAGTTAGTCAAATACGATCAAAGTCTCAACCTTTGCAAGCCTGAAAATCAGACTGCACTAGTCTCAGAACATTGGACGTTTGAATGACTTATACTTGTCCAAAAGGGTTGAAACTTGCGCCAAAAGAACCCTAGAGCATGTGACTATGTTTTCTGAAAGTTTCGTAATTTTTGAAATTCGTTTACTATTTTTACAAATGTGATTAAAAACAGTAAACAGTGCTGAAACAGAAAATCAGTGCTGAAAGTAAATGACACCAAGAATTTTATACTGGTTCGGTTATAAACAACCTACTCCAGTCTTCAAGGAACACCTTCCTTGGTTCACACTAATCACACACACGCAGTACACCTTACCTCAGGGTTGATAGAGTTACACCTAACTCCAACCCTTTACAAACTTTGTATGACGAGTACAATTCACACGAACACCACCACCTCGCTAGAATGAAGATTGATCACACCTTGATCAATCTTTTACAAAGATGTATAATGAATGGTGGTTTATCTCAAGCCTATTCAAGATTGAAAGAATATGAATACAATAGGCTTACAAGAAGAAAGAAAGAAAGAGAGAATGTGGAAGAAGAAGAACTAGGCTTTTTGATCACTTTGATTTTGCAATGCTTGGCCTTGTTTTGTTTGCTCTCTTCTCTTTCTTTTTAACATGTGCAGCCGCCCCTTGTGTAGCCTTTCCCCTCTTGAAAATTATCTTTTAAGTCCTTGAGAGAGTGTAAGACATCATTGTGACAATGTCTTGCTTACTTGGCATCTTCTTATTGGATGATCATTTAATCTTCGCTTACTTGGCACCTCCTTATTGGTTCAACATTGTCATCAAAATGACATGGAAAAAATCTGAGATATACACTTTAACATGTGCCAAAAATCAATCACAAAATCATTCCATAAATCAAGAATTATATCATAAATTGCAAGACCAAAAATTCTTCCATTTACATGCCAAAAATTCGGCCATAACAACCTTGCCATGCTGAATTTTTCAGCATGTGCATCATGGGGATAAAGTTCAAATCATTACCATTTTCTTTGAATTTTTATCATAAAAATGAATCAACAATATATGGTAAGTCTTGCTACCAATTAAGAAATGAACTTGGACACAAATAGCTCATCAAATTCGGCCATACACCTTGTACACATGCTGAAAAATTTTCAGCATGTGATATGTAGAATATCCCCATTTATTTATTTAAATTATATTCAAAACCTTACCATACCTTCTTCCAATTAATCACCAAATAAAAGATGACAAAATATGTCACATTTAACACCAAAAGTCGGCCAGCTTTGCTTCATCATGCTGAAATTTTCAGCATGTGACATAAGTGAGATATATTTGAATTCTTACCTTTTGTAGCTTTTCTCTTTAATTCACCAACAATGTATGATTGATCCTTGACCAATCAATATGCCAACAAAGCTCCACATGTGCTCCAAATCAGCTGTATGTGCGTTGGAAGATGTATGTACAAGTGCTGAAATTTATTTTTGCTAACTTTGTAAAATAGTGCACATTTAATAATACACACATGTAATATTCCAATCAGCCCTTAATTTAATTTTCTAGAACACTTTAAGATGTATATCATATGTAAAAAGTGTCTAGATACGTGTCACATGATGTACAAGAAAAACGTTCCATGTTATGTGCGTAGAAAATCGAATTTTCGATATTTATCGATTACCCGATTTTTCTCTTATTTAAATTCCAACTTTTACACATGTTATATATATTATGTTATACATAATATATATAATATATACTTTAAATCTCAGCACTTGGCTGGTTTAAAGTGGTACCATTAGCATGTGACAAAATTAAACTTGGAATCTTCACATTTTGGCCTTAATGTGGAGTAATTTGTGTGTGCCAACATTGAAAGTATTTTTGGCTGATTATTATGTCAAGTGCACGAAATTTACATCATATTTTGATGTATATGGGCTGTCCATTTATTTATGGCAAGTACGTGACACGTTGGCGAAGTTTCGGTATTCGCCCGATACGACAAATTTCGGTTTAGAACCTTTTATCGTGTCGTATTTGATTTGTCATCACCATATCTTATATCATATGATATAAGACCTGAATATACTCATAAATATGAGTTAAGTATAGTGGTGTGACGTTAACGTACGTACGTAAAATATATAACGTGTCGGTAGTACGTTGGAATACATGTGTATGTGCCTTTATTTAAAAAATCTGAAAATATGTATAATATATGTATATGTGGCGTGTACATTAATGGATGGAGAGGAGGAGAAGACTTTCCTTCTTTAGCCTTGTTGCCTTTGTGCCTTTTCCAAATGAATCTTCCTTTAATGAACTACTTAGTTTATTAAACTAAGTACTTCACTTAATGAACTAGTTGAGTTCATTAATGGTGGCACCTGAAAATACTATAAACACAACAAATGTTCGCCATATGATGTAAGCTTTAATGCTTCATGGCTCGTTAGTACGGCAACATGATATATAAGCTAAATAAGGCAAGTAGTGGCAAGTTATCATGCATACATGTACACATTTATGTATGTATACGTTTATACATATTTATATATATGCTTTCAAATTGCTTATTTTGAAATCACTCAAACCCTCTTATCTCTACATCAAGCGTTCTGGAATTGTTTGCTTATGTGCATTAAGAGCTCGGAGGAGTGAGCTTAGCTCGGCTACGGAGAGGTCAGCCAAAATCTTTGCACCCCCATGTGCATTGTCCGGGTTGGAAGACACCTTTGATGGGGCAGTTGCCATGTGTGCAGCACTGCCTATGACCTTGGGTAGAGAGGATGTCAGATGTGCAGGTCCTTTAGTCTTGAGTTGTCCTTTAGGTCGGTCACCCCACCAGTCAGGATAACCAATGACTTGAAAACATTCGCTGGCCTCTTGTCCCTTCCCGCGACAGTGTGTGCACATCACCGCAGATTTGAAGTTCTTTCTGTCAGCACCTGACTTTCTTGTCACTGTCAGGGCAAAGGCAAGAGATTCACGCTTGTCTTCTACGAGTGCAATAGAATCCAATCTTTCCTCTTGAACCACCATATGATAGACCCTGTGGTGGTAAGAGGTTCCTGACTGAGAATAGACAAGCGAACTGTTCTATAGGTATGTTCATCGAGTCCCATGAGAAACTGATGAACTCGGTCAGCCTCTTTGCGGCGACTGAGTGTGTGTCGCAGATCACATTTACAACTGTTGGAGGAGCACATTGGGATGTCGTCATAGTCTTTCAACTCATCTTAGAGTTTCTTCAATATGCCATAATATGTCATGACATAATCTTTAATTTGTTTGTGATTTGCGAGTGCTTTCTTTAAATGCTGCACGCGAGGAGCATTCATAACAACAAACGCTGTTTAATGTCTTCCCATAATTCCTTAGTGTTCTCTGAGTAAGAAATAATAGAACGCATGCTGGATCAATCGTGTTCAAAATTCACGCCACAATCATTGAATTGACAGGCTCCCAATCTGGCATGTCGGGAGACACATCAGCAGGTTGAGTTATGGTTCCATAGAGGAATCCACATTTTCGTCAGGTGAGCAAGGACCCATGATTGGCCCTTGCCCATTCTTCATAATTTGATCATGTGAGTTGGACAGGAGTGATGAGAGATCCAGGTTGATCACCTGAGTGCAGACCATATGGAGATATAATTTTCTTGTGAGGGGATTCTGTTGTCGTGGTTTGCGAAGAAGAGGAAGAGGATTCGTCTGCCATGGTCTGGGAGAAGAGTCTCTGAAGGAAGATGATCAGCAAGCGAAAGCCAGTGCTGGCTCTGATACCATGTAAAAATGGATTTGCACAAAGACTTTTGGCAACTCAAAGCTCTGAGTTTTTCTATTCATTTGTCCGTCAATTTATAGAAAATACAAGGGAGCAATTTGTGCTAATATGTAGCTAAAGAGATCAATACAACATCAATATAAATGCTATCATATCTCTACATTTATGTACACGATAAACTTATGTAATATGTGATATTTGATTAGACTGGATGTCTACAATCATATCTAGTAAGCCGTAATCAGCGTTTCAGATCTGCCGAGCTGAGCTCGACAATCTGGTCAGGTCAGCCAACAGGTAAGTTCAAATCATCGACAGTTAGGTCAGTGGACTTTCGAGCTGAGCTCGACAGTGAGGCTAGGTCGACAGGTCAAATCGGCAACTTTATCAACAGCAGACTGATCAATGCTCTAACAGTTATCTTCCAGACTGCTTTAATTACCAGAATCGTTTTCCATCGTGTATGGGATGGCGAAGTCAAATCTTCTTCCCCAGTTACCATTGTCAAAAACAAAGTTATCATGAAATGTTTTTTTGAATGATAAATATCACGAAATAAAATAATGTCAGTGGGTGAGTCTGTCTTTCTTTAAAAGAAAAAAAAAACAAGTGGAAACCCGACAAATTCTTTTCCTAAATTGAGGTTCAAAGCTTGGTCAGCTAGATTGAAAGTTTTGTCGTTAGACAGTAAACGACTCACGTGGGTGCTTTTCTTTGCTAGAACCGACAGCTGCTTGAGAATATTTAACATATGTTTGTATGCTGGCATTCCAATTATTTCATATTATATAACAATCTTAAAAGATAGTTAACTGTCAATTCAATATAAAATGTGCAGGTCAATATAAAACTCCAAATAGAGCAAGCTGGATGTAAAATTTTACGTATAAAATGCAAGAAAAATTCAATGATACAATTTTATATCAACTGCAATGCTTATTTAAAATGTTTGCCGCTTTTGGTTATACTTAAATGTGGATGCATTGTGGCAGCATGTTTCTTATATTAAAGATATAATAATATGTTATAACCGAAAAATTTAAAGAAAAAAAAGAAAGTGAGAAATAAAATAAATAATGAAAAATTAAATATGTGCTTGTGTGTGTAAGTGCCGTGTGAGGGGGATTAAGGGATAATTGTTGGCTATAATTAAAATTCAATCTTAAACTAATCAAATCATATCACAACCCCCAAATCACTCCCCTACCAAATTCTATCTCCTCTCTCCCATCATAAACGACATCTCTCCCTCTCTTCGTCCCAAAGAAGCCGTCGGTTGCAGCAGGAAGAAAAGAAAAGAAAACGTTCAAACTTGGGAAGGAGAGGAAAGAAAAAGGAAAGAGAGAAGAAGAAGAAAGAAGAGGGCTAGCCATTCCACCCCAAACATTCCACCTTCCTCTTTATTTTACTCAAATTAATCGTTTCTCCAAGGTGCCTTTTCCCCCTCAAATAGGTACGATGCAAGTATGTCTCAATGTATATGTTATGTGTTTTGTGGCTTTTAATTGTTTATATGAAGGCATGATATTTGTTTCGTTAAGCGTTTTGTTGTTTTTAATTGTTTATATGAAGGCATGATATTTGCTTTGTTGAAAAGGTATGATCTTTGGATGTGTGGAAGTTGTATTTCATCTATATGTTCTTGAATGGATGAAAAGGGTTTAAAGTTGGAATAAAAAAGGGTGTAATTTCCTCATGACTAGTCTCCTTAAAATTGTGTTGGCCTTAGAATAGGTTCGTATAGCCTGAAAATAGAGAAAAATGTGATCTGGAATTGAAAAACTGCCTGGAATGGGGCACATGCACCGCTGGAAGCGGCTGAGAGTGGGCCTCTCACGCCAGCGCCGACTGCAGAAATTAAAAAAAAAAAAAGAAGGGCAGCGCTTGGGCTGGTCTGCCAGTGCATAAGGGCTGGCCCGAAAAAGAAAGGCACCGCTTGGGCTGATCTGCCAATGCAGACGGGCCGGCTGTCAGACAGGTTGTAGGACCAGGCCCAATAATGAATTAAATAAAAAAATTGATTCAGTGGGCAGGTAGGCCGGCCAACGGGCCAGGCCAGACTTAAGGCCGGCCCGACCCTTTAACTTAATTAAATAAAAAAAGAAAAACTGAGGCTGCTGGCAGGCGAGCTTAACCGCGGGCTGGGCCAGGGAAAAGGACAGGGCCAGATTTTGGCCCGGTTGAAAAAAAAGAAATTGATTAATAAATTAAATAATTTCTGGATATTTAGAAATAGTAAATTAAATGATTTTAAATTTCGGAAAAATGTAATTAAATATCATAAAATTCTAAATAAATTTTAGAAAATATAAAAGGGTAAAACTAAATTATTTCCACTTAATTTCTGAACTTTTGTAAATTTAATTAATTTAAAAAAAGTAATAAATGGAATTAAATAAGAAAAAAAGGAAAAATAGTACAAAATTCTAGAAAATTTATACAAGCTAAGGAAAAATACGGGTGGTGATAAATAATAACCTTCCACTATTCAAAAAATTTACGAAACCAAATATTGAGTGTCAGAGGTGGTGAGGATGGGCGTAAAGGCCCTAGGCAACTTTTTTATTGCATTCATAGCACGTGCATTGCATTTGGAGAATGTTGAGATGTACGGGTCTCAAACACCGAGTAGAGTGGATTGTGATGTACAGGCCATGAGCACTTGGTTATGGTGGATCGTGGTGTACGAGCCACGGGCATCGGTCAGGGTGGATTGTAGTGTACGCGCTACAGGCATCCAGTCAATCCTGGGATCATGAATTGCATATAGGTATAGGACCATATTGCATGACACGATTCTTGTTGCGTGTGACATGTAGGTGGAGACATGCATCACTTAGTTGCGCATTTTTATGTGGAGTGTTTTATTTCTGTACTTATTTTATTCTATGCTCATGTTATATCCCTTCTATGTGTTATGTGGTTATATTATTTTGGTATATGAGTTTTGTATTGATTTGAGACCGGCATCTACTCGTAAATTTTGTCACTCACCCCTACTTTCCTGGGTGAGCCAGATAAGGACTACGAGTATATCTTTGTTGAGGACGGGGCGGACATAGCTGAGTGAGTAGGCTGATAGTTGCTTCTAGGACATGAGGGGATTGTATAGCTGTTTATTTCTTATTTATCTTTCAGGGATCTTCACAAACTTCTTCAGTACTTTTACTACCAGAATTTTATTCAGTATTGTAACGATGTCATTTGAATTTAATTTAAGTTATAACTTACGTTTCCGCGAAAAAAATTTCTACGTCATTCTCGACATGTAAGAAGTTGGTTCGATGCTTTGTATTCTCCTTAGCGAGATACGGCGGGTGCACTGTTCCTGATGCTAGGGCTCGTGAGCAGGGCACTATAGGTGATATCAGAGTCGAGGCTTCAAATCCGCCTCAGAAACACAAGATTAACTAGATCACTTGACGTAAGTTATGATCTTTTGGAAAATGACGATTTTGCTCTAATAAACAAAGTAGACTTAAGTGATGATTTTAGACTTAGGTTATGATCGGGTTATCGGAGGTGTGTGCCGATGGTGAGCTTTCCTTGTTTAATTACCGTGTTGTAAGCATCCAATCTTTCTACTTACCCTTGACTAATCTGTATTCGTTTCATGAACTCAAATTCTAAAAAATGCCTCCACGACGAGAGCCGGCATCTGGAAACGGAGGACACGATGGTGATGATCAGAAGAGTCAGGGGACCATTCCTCAGGTCGATGCAGATACCCTAGCCATGCTGACTATGTTCGTGGACCAGCAGCAGATGCAGATGGCTCACCTGCAGCAGCGGTAACAGGAGCATCAACAGCAGCCACCGCCACCGCCACCGCCACCTCAGGGGCTTCGATTTTTCTACCAGGAGATGCAGAACTCCTAGATATCTATGTTTAGGGGAATCACCCAGCTAGAGGAGGCAGGGATCTGGCTCAAGAATGTGTCTGAGCAGTTGAGGTTACTGCAGGTTCTGGATGGCCTAAAGGTTGATGTTATCGTACCGTTCTTAGAGGGTAATGCAGAACAATGGTGGCAGGGTGTGGCATGCAGACTGACTCCACCGCCGACTTGGACCCAGTTTAGGGAGGAGTATCAGAGGCACTACATTCCTGAGAGTGCCATTCAGAGGAGGATGACGGAGTTTCAGCTTCTAACACAGGGGTCCATGACTGTGGACCAGTATTCTGAGAGGTTCCATTCACTTGGAAGATACATGCTCGCCATCATGGATAACGAGAGGGCAAAGATGCTGAAGTTCAAGACCAACTTGAGCTCTCGCATCTAGTCATTGATCATTTGCGCCCGGCCTACCACTTTTGAGAAGTTGTTGGAGGTGTGCCGTGCGGTCGAGGGTGATCTCGAGAGGGTTGCAGCAGTCAACAGGGCTAAGAGAGCGCGAGAGGAGTTCCGTTCTGGGAGATTCGAGAGATGGCTGAAGATTCCACGCCGTCACCCGACCGGGTGATTTTTCGGACCACCACAAAAGGGACAAAGATCGGCGACACGACCATTGGCGATTGAGGGTCCCACCGTGACGGTGGTGCAGCCACTCATGGCAGTTGGACTGCCACCTCCGTTATGTACACAGTGTGGCCGTTCGCATACAGGTCAATGCTAGAGGGCTCAGAAAGTTTGCTACAACTGTGGTAAACAGGGACATTATGCTAGAGAGTGTCCTACATCAGCACAAGCACCTCCTCTACCACAAAATCAGATGCAACAGAGAGGAAAAGGGAAGACCAACACTCGTGTGCATGTCATGACGGACACTGAGCTACAGGAGGTCGGGGACATAGTTACATGTTTAATTTAAGCAACTTCAAATTTTACAATTTTAATCAAGTATTTCCCTTCGTTTTGACGATTTGTGCTGTATGTATAATCCTGAACATGATAGGGGAGATATTAATTTAACCGAGTCCCAGCCTATGTTCTGTTCGATAGTGGTGTCAGCCACTCGTTCATTACCTGGAGATTCGTCAAGAACCTGAGTATTCCACCAGAACGTCTTGAGATCCCTTATCGTGTTCAAGCCGGTGGCAATCTGGTGCTAGTATCCTATTATCAGTACAAGGAATGCCAGTTGGAGATTAATGAGCTGGAGTTCTCTGCAACCCTAATTCCGATCCAGATGCAAGATTTCGACGTTATATTATACATGGATTTCTTGACGAGATATCATGCTACTATCGACTGCCGTTAGAGGCAGGTCCGCATGCAGACGCAGGATAAGCAAGAAACCATCTTCCAATGGGATGTCAAGTTGAAGAAGACATCCAGGAAGATCTATATGACCGTAGCACAGGCTTCTCGAGCATTGAAGAAAGGAGCTGAGGGTTTTTTTTGTTTATGCTTTAAATGCCAGTGCTGAGACTCCATCGATTGAGGACATTCTGGTAGTACGATAATTTAAGGATGTCTTCCCTGATGAGCTGCCAGGGTTACCACTGGATAGAGAAGTAGAGTTCGAGATCAATCTTATACCCGGAGTCGAACCGATCTCGAAGGCGCCATACAGGATGGCACCAGCCGAGTTAAAGGAGCTTAAGGAGCAGTTGTAGGAGTTGCTGGACAGGAAATTCATCAGGCCTAGTCTTTCGCCCAGGGGAGCACCAGTATTATTTATGAAGAAGAAGGAAGGTACTATGAGGCTATGCATCAACTATCGTGAGCTTAATAAGATCACGATAAATAATAAATATCCACTACCGAGGATCGACGATCTATTTGCTTAGTTGAAGGGTGACAGAGTATTCTCGAAGATTAATCTCTGATCAGGCTACCATCATTTGTGGATTAAGGTGGAGGATATAGCAAAGACGACATTATGCACTCGATATAGGCACTACGAGTTTCTTGTAATGCCTTTTGGACTGACGAATGCACCTGCGGCCTTTATGGATTTGATGAACATAGTATTTAGGGAGCAGTTGGATCGATTCGTGGTAGTGTTCATCGACGACATCTTGGTGTATTTGCTCGATGAGGAGACACATACCAAACAATTGTGAGAGGTATTGGAGATCCTTAGGAAGAAGAAGCTGTACGCAAATTTCAGTAAGTGCGAGTTATGGTTAAAGAGTGTGACTTTCTTGGGCCACGTGATTTCTGAGAAGGGCATTTATGTTGACCCAAACAAGATAGAGGTGATTACGGAATGGCTCCGACCTACTAATGTCACTGAGGTACGTATTTTTCTTGGCCTTCCCAGTTATTATCGCAAATTCGTAGAGGGATTTTCGAATATTGCACCACCTCTGAGTCGACTGACTCAGAAAAAGACCAAAGTCCTATGGACCTTCAAGTGTGAGAAAAGTTTTGCGGAGTTAAAGCGGAGGTCGACGACTGCACCAGTATTGGCACAACCCTCCGGCACCGAAGGGTTTGTCATCTACAGTGACGCCTCGAAGAATGGGCTAGGTATATGTATATGAATTTCAACTTAACATTGTGTACATATAGACTTTAGCCTAACATTTTCGTTGCAGGGTGTGTGTTAATGCAAGATGATAGGATTATCGCATATGCTTCGAGACAGTTAAAGCAGTATAAACAAAGTTACCCGACTCATGATCTGGAGTTAGCAGCGGTGGTGTTTGCGCTAAAGATCTGGCACCATTATCTATACGCTGTAAAGTGCAAAGTCTTCACCGATCATAAGAGCTTGAAGTATTTATTCACACAGAAAGAGTTGAACATGCGTCAGAGGAGATGGCTTGAGCTACTGAAAGACTATGACATGACCATTAGTCATCATCCGAGGAAGGCAAACCGAGTTGCAGATGCCTTGAGTAGAAAGTCTAATCACGCCAGACAGACGGCAGTGGAGAAAGAGATGGCAGAGTTTGATCTTGACATTGTTGATTCCACTACTAATGTTCAGGCGGTCTTGGTTACTACACCATCTCTGATTGAGCGGATTAAGGAGGATGTGATGCTTAGAAATATCCGAGAGAGGATGTTGACCAGTCTGATTGAAGGCTTTCAAGTTCATGATGATGGCATTATTTGGTACCAAGGAAGGTTGTGTGTGACTAATGTTGTGGACCTAAGAAAAGAGCTATTGAAAGAAACGCACAATTCGAAGTTGTCGATTCATCCAGGTGATATGAAGATGTATAATGATCTAAAGAAGCATTATTGGTGGAGTGGTATGAAGAGACACATCACCGAGTTCATTAAGAGGTGCCTCGTTTGTCAAAGGGTTAAGGCAGAGCATCAGAGGCCGGGAGGTTTGATGTTGCCGTTGGAGATACCGAAGTGGAAGAGATAACACGTGACGATGGATTTTGTTGTAGGGCTCCCTTAAACAAGAAACGGCAATGACATGATCCGGTGATTGTTGATCGAGTGACGAAGTCTGTCCACTTTCTACCTGTGCCAAGTGATGTGACCCTGGAGAGGTGGTAACATTGTACATCGACAATATTGTTAGTCTTCATGGAGTCCCGGTCAGTATCATCCCAAACCATGACCCGAGGTTCACTTCCCGATTCTAGTAGCTTGTCAGAGAAGGTTGGGGACGGAGCTACGGTTGAGCATCGTTTTTCATCTGCAGACAAATAGACAGTCTGAGAGGACCATTCATACTTTAGAAGATATGTTGAGAGCGTGCACATTGGACTTCAAGGAGAACTGGGATGTTATGATCAAGTTAATTGAGTTCTCCTACAACAATAGTCACCACAGTGCCATAGGCATGACACCCTTTGAGGCACTTTATGGACATAAGTGCAGGTCCCCAATTCATTGGGACGAGGTTGGTGAGCGTGTTATTACCGGTACTGAGTTGGTTGAGCTAACCAAAGAAGGAGTGAATTTGATCCATGATAGACTCAAGGTTACTCAAGACAGGAGCAAGGGTTGGGCTGATTCAAGGAAACGTCCTCTAGAGTTCACTGTGGGCGAGGTCTACTTGAGAGTGTCGCCCATGAAGGGGGTTACATGAATTGGTTTGAAAGGTAAGTTGAGGTATCACTACATTGGTCCATATGAGGTACTCGAGAGGGTCGGTACCTTGGCTTACCGACTGGCATTACCCCTGCCTTGGTCCAAGTACAAAGCGTATTTTATGTTTCTCAGCTGAGGAGATATGTTCCAAAGCCGAGCCATGTTCTAGATGTGCCACATTTGAGGATTCGACCAGACACGACATATGAGGAGACTCCTATCAGGATCATGGATCGCAAGGACTAGGTATTAAGACACTGGGTCATCCCTTATGTTAAAATTTAGTGGACCAATCATACGGAGCGGAGACAACTTGGGAGTTCGAGGAGCAGATGCGAGAGAGATATCCACATCTTTTTGGTTAAGGTACGTCAAGTTTCAAGGACGAAATCTCTTGTAAGGAGGGTAGAATGTTTTAACCAAAAAATTTAAAGGAAAAAAAAGAGAGTAGCAAATAAAATAAATAATGAAAAATTAAATATGTGCTTATGCGTGTAAGTGTCGTGTGAGGGGGGATTAAGGGATAATTGTTGTTTATAATTGAAATTCAATCTTAAACTAATCAAATCATATCCCAACTCCTAAATCACTCTCCTATCAAATTATATCTCATCTCTGCAATCATAAACATCTCTCCCTCTCCCCACCCCAAAGAAGCCGTCGGTTGCAACAGGAAGAAAAGAAAAAAAAAGTTCAAGCTTGGGAAGGAGAGGAAAGAAAAAGGAAAGAAAGAAGAGGGGCTAGCCATTCCACCCTAACCATTCCACCTTCCCCTTTATTTTACTCAAATTAATCGTTGCTCCAAGGTAGGTGCCTTTTTCCCCTCAAATGGGTATGATTCAAGCATGCCTTAATGTATATGTTATATGTTTTGTGGCTTTTAATTGTTTATACGAAGGCATGATATTTGATTCGTTGTGAGTTTTATTGTTTTTAATTGTTTATATGACGACATGATATTTGCTTTCCTGAAAAGGTATGATCTTTGGATGTGTAGAAGTTGTATTTCATCTATGTGTTCTTGAATGGATGAAAAGGGTTTAAAGTTGGAATAAAAAAGAGTGTAATTTACTCATGACTAGGCTCTTAAAATCGTGTTGGCCTTAGAATAGGTTCATATAGCTTGGAAATAAGAAAAAATGTGACCTGGAATTGAAAAACCGGCTGGAATGGTGGCGCGTGTGCCACACTCGCCGTTGAAAGCGGCTGAGAGTGGGCCTCACACGCGGGCTAAGACGCACGCTCCCACTGCAGAAATTTAAGAAAAAAAGAAAGGCAACGCTTGGGCTAGTCTGCCAGAGGTCACGGGTCTGGGCCGAGAGGCTGCAGGACCTGTCCCAATAATGAATTAAATAAAAAAAAGAATTTGAATCAGCGGGCAGGCAGTCCGATCAACGGGCCGGGCCAGATAGCCAGCGGGCCGGACCGAAGGTAGGTCGGCCCATTAATTTAATTAAATAAAAAAACTGGGGCTGCTGGTGGGCGGGCCTAACAGTGGGCCGGGCCAGGAAAAAAGACAGGGCCGGATTTTTGCCCGGTTGAAAAAAAACAAATTGATTAATTATTTAATTTAATAATTTCTGGATATTTAGAAATTGTAAATTGAATAATTTTAAATTCTTGAAAAATATAATTAAATACCATAAAATTCTAAATAAATTCCAGAAAATATAAAAGGTTAAAATTAAATTATTTTTACTTGATTTCTGAATTTTGGTAAATAAAGTAATTAAAAATGCATAGTAATAAATGAAATTAAATAAGAAAAAATAGAGAATAGTAGAAAATTCTAAAAAAATTTGTACAAGCTAAAGAAAAATACGGGTGGGGATAAATAATAACTTTTCACTATTCAAAAAATTTACAAAACCAAATATTGAATGCCGGAGGTGGTGAGGATGGACATAAGGGCCCCAGGCGACTTTGTTATTGCATTCATAGCACGTGCATCACATTTAGAGCGGGTTGAGATGTACGGGTCTCAGACACTCGAGTGGAGTGGGTTGTGATGTACGGACCATGAGCACTCGGTTATGGTGGATCGTGGTGTACGAGCCACGGCATCGGTTAGGGTGGATTGTAGTGTACGGGCTACAGGCATCCAGTCAATCCCAGGATCATGCATTGCAAATAGGTATAGGACCATATTGTGTGACGATTCTCGTTGCGCGTAACACGTGGGTAAAGAGATGCATTACTTAGTTGCGCATTTTATGTGGAGTATTTTATTTCCGTACTTATTGTATTCTATGTTCATGTGATATCCTTTTTATGTGCTATGTGGTTATATCATTTTGGTATGTGATTTTTGTATTGGTTTGAGGAGGACATCTACTGGGTGCTTTTTGTCACTCACCCCTACTTTCTCAGGTGAGCCGGATAAGGACTATGAGCATATCTTTGTTGAAGACGGGACGGACATAGCCGAGTGGGCCGGTTGATAGCTGCATCTAGGACATGAGGGGACTCTGCAGCTGTTTGTTTCTTATTTATCTTTTGGGATCTTCACAGACTTCTTTAGTACTTTTATTACAAGAATTTTATTTAGTATTGTAACGATGTTATTTGAGTTTAATTTAAGTTATAATTACATTTATGCGAAAAAAATTCCTACGTCATTCTCGACATGTAAGAAGTTGATTCGACGCCTTGTATTCTCCTTAGCCAGATACGGCGAATGCAATGTTCGCGATGCTAGGGCTCGGGAGCGGGGCGCTACATAATATATTACAATCAAAACTATAGACAATATAGAAAGAGTACGTCTTCCTTGCAGGCATACACTCTGATTATTCAAGACAAGAGATGGAATGCCTGCAACCATAAGCGGAATTGGTCTTCATGACTCCACTGTGTTTTTATATGGGAATTGGCCTCCACATTGTGTGACCACTCCCATTTTCTCTGACAATGCAAAAGAAAATGTCAAATTTGATCATCTTCTTGCTATTTTCTCTCATCACCTCAGGTTACTCTCTCTAGTCTCTGCTTCATTATACTTGATAAACATTGCATCGTAGAAGGTAGTTGTGTTTTAAATTGATATGAATGATTGATAATATTGGTTTCTGCAGCTGCGTCCCATGTCGGGGGTGGAAGAGCAATTGAAGCCGGCAAAAGCGCGGGTTTTTCCAACGTCTTTATGTCTAGAAAGATAGTAGAAGGAGATTCATGTCCAGAAATTGGGTGCATCAATCATTACACTTGTCCTAAAGGTTGTTATTGTGGAGAGAATGGCTACTGCGCTGCCTATGATGTACCATGTCCCAACATTGTTTGCGTGGATGACACCTGGTGTCCACCTCAAGGAGGTTGCTACTGCACCGCTGATCTTGGATGTGAATAGACTGAACGTGGCCTGTAGGCAGTTCTTAAGCAAGAGTTCTCCAAGCGTTCGTGTTAAGTATGTACGGTCGTGGTGAATAAATTGGGAAATATATCATATTTCAAGAAATGATCTTTTGAATTATCAAACTAAATTATTTTCTGAATGGTATTTTTCTCAGCTTTCTTGTTGGCTCGCTTATGAAAATTCTGCTGTGATCCGGGAGCCCTTTTAGTTAAGAGCTCTTTTTTGCTTTTAGTCCAAAGAAGACAGTCAAAAAAATATATATATACGCTTCATACAACTTCGATGCATATTTACTTCTATTCGCCAGTTTTTTTTCCTTTTACATTTTTGCTTTTTGTATTTGCCAACGTTGGTGCTCGTCTTTAGCTTTCTTATGGAGTACCTCACAAAACCAGAATGTTTTGTGGACGCCAACTGAATTGAATATTTTCTTGTTGAGTTTAAACATGTGAACGAATTGGGTGTGCACGAACTTGACTTTGGATCACTCAAGCATGAATTAAAGGGATTTAACTTGGCTCCAAATTTTTAAACTGTTCAAACTTAGGCTTGTTGGAAAATAACATAACACAGCGAAATAACAAAAAATAATCTCTTCCAAAATTAGTAAAAACACAATCAAGAACATGAATACTTTTTAGCGTGGAGAAATCTCTTAAACTACGAGTGGAAAACCACATGACCTTTAAACCACTTAAATCTCCACTATAATCAACAATGGGTACAAGTTCTCCCTAGTTCAAACTAGAAACATACAATATCATCAAGATCAAATAATCAATCTTGTAACAAAATAAGAATCAAGAAAGGAACACAAACACAAAACTAACTTTATCAGAAAATCATTCTCGGATTTCCATTGTTCGGAGTGACCTAGATTTTAGGTCCCATAGAATACACTATAAAGGGGGTTGAATAGTGTGTTCACCAAGTATGGATATTTCCTTGGATGTTTTTTGTTTTTGAGTGCAACTCAATACTTGGAAGTGTTCTTGAAATGAATAAACTTTGCGGAAACGTAAAGAACACAATATGTATAGAGGTTCAAGTCGAAATGACTCTACTCCTCTACCATCTTGATTTTTCACAAGAAGGATTTGAATGGGGGATTGTTATTTCTTTAAGGGGAAACATCAATCAAAATAAAATCCAAAATACAAATAAAGTAGGACACTTTCCTAGACCACAACCAAGAAAGCCAACCCCTTGAAATCTAGCCTCCAAAGAACTTCTCTGCTCCTCAAAAAATTCTTGTGGAGAGTATAGTGTACCACCACACTATTAACTAATCCTCCAAGGTCTGGATTTCTTCAAACAAGAAGCACCCTTGCTTCTTGACCAACAATATACACTTGGCCTCTCACCATCTTCACTCATCAATAAGAAACCTCTTCTTCTTTACAATACAACTCTCACAAATAAAGTAAAATACACAATACAACTATTTTGAGAGCTTGATCTTTAAGAGAAACTTGAGAGCTTTGATGGTAGAAAGTTGGAGATTAAGGAGATGAAACTCTTGTTTTTATCTACCTTCAAACTTCCGGCCGTTTGAAACCTTGCAGGGGGCCAATAATGGGTTTTGTCTTCTTGTCATGACATGTCTTCATCTTTGGAGATCTTCTCTTGGATGAATGGAAGCTTCTTGAGGAAGCCTCTTGTTGAGAGCTTAAAGAGGAAAGATGACTCCTTCAAGAGTGAGAGAGAACCTGTGAAATTTCACTAAAAGAGAGGGTACAAATGTCAAGTAAGCATTAGAAAAACAAAGCATAAGGCATTTGTGACGTTGGTCACATGAAGCGCCTTAAGTGTTTAATGAACAGGCGTTCAATGTGACATGGGGCGCCTAATGAGGTTTTGAACAGGCGTTCAATGTTACATAAAGCGCCTGTTGTGGGCAGCTAAACGCGTTCCAAGTCACATGAAGCGCCTAATCTCATCCTTCATACTCGTTCAAAGTAGTTCTGACTTTTACCAAAAAGTAACTTGATATTCGTGCCTATTTTGAGGGAAAAAGTTCATTTGACTTAGGAATACACATGAAGCGCCTTGTTAAGAGTTCGAAGTGTACTGTTTTACATATTGCCACATGAAGCATCTAATGCAGGCGTTCAAAGTGTACTGGAATCCAGACACTTCACATGAAGCGCCTTATGTAGGCATTCGAAGTGTACTGACTTTCAGACACTTCACATTAGGCGCCTTATATGGGTGTTCGAAGTGTCAATTGTGCAAATCATCAAAACTTAACATATTCTAACATTCTCCCTCTTTTTGATGATTTCACAATATGCATAACTCTTCAAAGTTATCTCCCCCTCACTTCATGCGTAAGCATTTCTTAATTTGAACTTGATGAATCAAATATAATGATGCAAACAATATTTAACCAAAAATCATCATCAAGTTTTAACAAAATAAAATGATTCCATTTTACTTCCAAATCAAAAATTTTACGCACGTCAAAAAAACAAGAAGAAGAAAAAAAAATTCAATAAGAAAAATTAAGCATTGCCACCACTACCACCTCCACTTGGAGGTGTAAATCCTCCAAATCTGAAACCTCCACTGGTTGCAAAATCAGCAAATCTACTCATGGACCCTTCAGCACCACCTGAGCCGCTAGCAGCACCACCAATACCAGTACTTTCTCCCCCTAAATCATCAAAATTGGAGGTGTAAATCCTCCAAATCTGAAAACTCCACCGGTTGCAAAATCAGCAAATCCACTCATAGATCCTTCAGCACCACCTAAGCTGCCTGCAACACCACTAGCAGCACCACCAGTACCAGTACTTTCTCCCCCTAAATCATCAAAATCAGGGGGAGCTGAACCCATGGACTTAGCTGTAAGAAGGCATTTTTGAAAACTGTCATACGATATTCATTCCACAAATGCCGAGCTTCATGCTCAGCATCACGAAGTTGCAACCTTTGAACAGTTTGTTCAAGTGATGCAATTCGTGATAGAAATTCTGGAGCATTGTTACCACCTTCACCTTCTTGAGGTCCTTCGTCGACCTCATCACCTATATCCGGAATGGTAGTGGCTTTTCTTCGCTGAGAATCAATGGCTTGAGCAATGCTGAAGTTATCATAGAAGTCTGTCTTTACCACCTTTGTCAGGTCTCCATCAGGTATGACGATACCTTTGGACTTCATCAGAATGGTAACAATATTGGCAAAAGGTAAGGCCTTTGACCCTTTCCGGAGAGCAGCCATTATGACTTCCACCGTGATCCATGCAAAGTTAAGCTGGGTCTTATGTTTAATATGGTAAGTGACATAGAAATCCATGTTGCTTGGATTTCTAGTTGACTTACCATTGACACAGTAGGTGACCACAACCAACAATATGCGGTTTACTATATACATATTCTGAGTCTTCTTTATGGGAAGATATCCCAAATCAAAATTTGCATCCTGTTCATGAACTCCGTATTTGCTACTCCAATCAAATACGGAGAAATCATCTAATCCCTCATTTCTTACCCCTAGAACATCATATATTTCTTGGATAGAGAAGCTAAGAGTGTACCAGCAATGACAGTGTGCAGAGAGAGGGACCCAGATTGTGGAGTAATCCACATGTTGGCATAAAACATCATGGTGTGGTCTCTGGAGAATTCCAGCATATCACGTCTGGTCCAAAGAGGAGTCCAGCCTTGATGATCGAGGAGGGTGATGACTTGATTTGCGTTATGTGCTTCTGTAAAGTCACTAACGTGGATGAGTTTGAGGGGCACCACATGTCTGTTGTTGCTATTCCATTCTTGAAAGAGTATATGTGAGTAGCGAGATAAATGGGTACCTTTGACCACATAAGGGGGTGGTTTAGTAACATCAGAATCCAATTTTTTTCACCCAAGGAAAGTTATCCTTGGATAGCCCTTCACGGAGAGAAATGAGTTCTGGTGTTTCAACAACGCCAGCGGTTTGCTTGCGTTTGTGTTCCCTTTGAGTTTGTTTTGAGGGACCTGCTGAAGCCATTTGGATTTGAGAGGAGTGAAGTATTGGAAGTTGTAGAAGGGAGGGTTTTTAGAGATTAGGTGAGAAGAGATGAAGGAGAATCCATACTTTAAATAGAAGAGGAGGAAGAAGAAGAGGCAGGGCGGTTGGAGTGAAAACGTAGTGGAAGAGTGGGAGTAATGGAGGAAGAGGAAAAGGTGAGAGAGGAAGATGAAGGGGTGGGAGAGGAAAATGGATAAGGGAGAAGAAGGTGAAGAGTGAAAGACTTGGGAAGTGGAGTGAATGGGGAAACGTGGGAGAGGACGTGGGAAGAGGGAAAGACAACGCATGTCAAATCCTTCAATTCGGCGAAAAGATGAAGGGACGCTTGGAATGACAGTGAATTACTAGGGTTTAGGCACCTAATGTCACTTCGAATGGCTTCATAAACTGGGATGAAGCACCTGAAGTGACTTGGAACGGTTGTGGATGAGTGGATTAAGCGCTTAATGTAGCTTCGAATGAGCGAAACAGTTTGTATATTGCTTAATGCCACTTCGAACACACGTAAGAGACATAGAGAGTTTGATGTCACTTCGAACGAGTGACATCCTTAGCATCAGGTTCTTAATGTAACATTGAATGCCTGGACTAATAGTGATGAAGCGCCTTATGTATACTGACCTTGAAAATTTTTAAAATTTTCTTGCTCCAACTTAAGATGGGTTAATGTCAATCCATGTTAAGCAACCCCAACCTGCTTCTTATAAATGCAAACACATCACTAGACAAGGGTTTCGTAAAGATGTCTGCTAATTGGTCACGTGTTGGAACAAATTCCACACTAACCAAGTTCTTTTGTACACAATCACGTATGAAATGATATCTCACTTCAATGTGTTTAGTCTGACTATGTTGGACGGGATTTTGTGCAATATTGATAGCAGACATGTTATCACACAAAATAGGCACTTTAGAGAAGTGAATGTTATAATCATTTAACGTGTTTGTCATCCATAACAATTGTGCACAACAAGAGGCGGCCGACACATATTCGGAGTCTGCAGTAAAAAGAGATACACTATTTTGTTTCTTTGAAAACCAAGAGACAAGACAATCACCAAGAAATTGACAAGTCTCGGATGTACTCTTTCTATTAACAAGACTCCCCGTATAATCGGAGTCACAATATCCTCTTAAATCAAAACATACATTTTTAGGATAAAATAACCCAAATTTCAAAGTACATCTAAGATATCTAAGAGTACGTTTTACCGCAATTAGATGCATTTCCCTAGGATCACTTTAAAATCTAGCACATAAGCATACTGCATGTAATATATCCGGTCTACTTGCAGTCAAATAAAGTAGACTACCTATAATACCACGATACAAGGTTACCTCGATATGCTTTCCTTTCTCATCTTTGTCAAGCTTTGCACTTGTGCTCATTGAAGTGTTTACTTCTCTTCCTTCACCAAAGTTGCACTTTTGTGTATTTGGTTTGAGAGATATACACACCTTCTTGAGTTTGCTTGATTTGAAGTCCGAGAAAATAATTTAGCTCACCCATCATGCTCATCTTGAATTCACCTTGCATTAAGCTAGCAAATTGCTCACAAAGACAATTGTTAGTAGCACCAAAAATAATATCAGCAACATATACTTGTACAATTAATTGATTTTTCTTTGTTCTTTAATAAACAAAGTAGTATCAGCTTTACTCCTTGAGAATCCATTATTAAGAAGAAAAGTACTTAACCTCTCATACCAATCTCTTGGAGCTTGTTTAAGGCCGTAAAGATCCTTTTTAAGTTTGAATACATGATGTGGTAGGTCATGACATTCAAACCCGAGAGGTTGTGCAACATACACTTCTTCTTGAATAACACTATTCAAGAACGCAGATTTAACATCTATTTGGTAAAGTTTAAAATCTTTATAGCAACATATGCCAATAACACTCTAATGGCTTCAAGCCGTGCTACGGGTGTAAATGTCTCATTGAAATCAATACCTTTTCTTGACGGTATCCTTGAGCACCTAGTCTAGCTTTATTTCTAGTGACATTTCCTTGATCATCCATCTTGTTACGAAATACCCATTTCGTACAAATAATGGGATGATCAAGTGGTTTAGAACTCAACTCCCAAACGTTACTTCTTTCAAATTGGTTTAATTCTTCTTGCATAGCCAAGATCCAATTTTCATCAAGAAGTGCATCTTTAATATTTTTAGGCTCTATGAGAGAAACGAATGCGTTCTCTCTATATTGCCTTCATGTAGTGATACCCCTATTCAAATCACCTATGACCAACTCATGCGGGTGAGAAATTTTATGCTTGAATGATCTAGGAAGATTGCAGAAATATCCTCCAACTTCCTCATGATCATTTTCTGGAATTGACGTATCATCACCATTTAGATGATTATCATTTTCCAGAATATGATATGTATTTTCAACATTTTGTGTATCAACAAGATGAGTGTGAGAAATATTTCTATTTGACTCACTAAGTTCATGCACACTTGGTGGAGGAGTACCTTCAATAGGTTCTACTCTTAAGTCAATGAAGATGTTTCCATTTGGAGACTTATCAACAATTTCTTTTTGTTGAGCAACCATGGGAATGTCTTCAAGAATTTCTTCTCGAGGAGCAACATCTTCATTTTCTTCACAATCCTCATTAAGTTTAGGTTTGTCATTAAGTGACTCATTAAACTTAACATGGATTGATTCTTCCACCTTTTGACTCCTTTTTTTGAAAACACAAAATGCTTTACTATTTGATGCATAACCTAAAAAGATATCTTCATCCGCTTTGAGGTCAAGTTTATCCAAAGTGTCCTTGATGTTAAGTATGAAACACTTACAACCAAACACTTTAAAATACCCAATGTTGGGAATTTTACCGTTCCAAAGCTCATAAGGTGTCACATTTAGGTAAGGTCTCAAATATACGCGATTAATCACATGGCAAGCGGCATTTACCGCTTTGGCCCAAAAATACTTGGGCAAATCGAACTCATTTAACATTGCTCTGCATATTTCTTGTAGAGTTCTATTCTTCTGTTCGGCTACACCATTTTGTTGTGGAGTTCTAGGAGCCGAAAGATCATGTGAGTATCCTTTGGATTCACAAAACCTTTCAAACTCTCCATCAAACTCACCATCACGATCACTTCGTATGGTTTTAATGGTGTCACCCATGTGATTTTTCAATCGTCTACTCAAATTCATAAACTCACTACATGCATCATTTTTCTTTGCAAGAAACATCACCCATGTATAACGAGTGTAGTCATCTACCACCACAAAGGTATAATGTTTACCACCCAAACTTTTTGTTCTAACATCCTCATACAAATCCATATGTAGTAATTGTAGGGGTTTGGAGGTGGATATGTTTGTTTTTGGTTTAAAGCTTGTTTTCACAAGCTTTGCCTTTTGACAAGTGTCACACAAGTCATGGTTTTCGAAACTCATTTTGGAAGGCCTCGGACCTTATTGTTTTCGCAAATAAATTTAAATGTTTCGAAACATACGTGTCTGAGACGTCTATGTCATAGTTGCGTCAAATCATTTTTAGCAACTATGCAAGATACATTTTGTGAAACCAAATCATTGATGCTAAGTTTGTAAATGTTTTTGAATCTCAAAGCCTCAAATAAGATAGTATTATCCTTTTTTACAACACACTTTGTTTTCAAAAACGTAACTCATAATTAGCATCACATACTTGACTAACACTTATCAAGTTAAACTTTAATCCTACAACATATAAGACATCACTAAGGGAGAAGGAATTGTTACCCACAATATCATGTCCTTTGATTTGGCCTTTGCTACCCCCAAAGTGGACAACTCCTCCATCTTGCATAGTAAGTCTATGGAAGAGAATTTTGTCTCCCATCATATGGTTGGAACACCCACTGTCCATGACCTGTTTGACCTTCTTGTTGTCGCTTTCTTCATTCAGTGCTAGGGCCTGCAAATGAACCATACGAAATTGGTACCCTTTTTATTTTGGGTCCTTGAAGGTTAGTTACCTTCACTTCACCTTTCGGCACCCACATAAAATTCTTCTTATTTTTAGCCCTACATACTCTTTCTACATGACCTTTTCTATTACAATAAAAGCATATAGGAGTGGGTTTGTGTGGATGTGTATGCTTGTGTATTTGCACATCCCGTGATTCCCTTTTTGGGATGACATTCTTTGGAATCAAAGAAGAGGAATTTGTCACAGATTTCACCAAAGGTTTTGACACCTTTGATAAATTAGCCTTACTTTTAGGCATGTGTCTTTCCTTCTTCAAGGGGGTCTTGGACTCCTTGATGACTGATGCTTGTTTCTTTTGTCTTCCCTTCTTTGATGCATACATTACACTAGGTTTGATTTTATTCTTGTGCAATGTAGATGCATTCTCTTTAGGACTTTCCTTTTGAAGAATTTTCTTCTTCTTGAAGAATTTTCTTCTTCTTGAAGAATTTTCTTCTTCAAGAGGCTTTGAGAGGATGAACTTGATTTCATCAAGTCATGCTTCTCATTTAGTGCACTCACATGCATAGTTAGTAAAATGTCATACTCAAGTTGCAATGCAATGTGATTTTCTAACATGTCATTATATTCATTTAAGCATGTTCTAAAATCCTTTTTGACACGTTTTTACTTCATATCCAAAAAATCATTTTCTTGCACTAAGTCATCTTTTTCATCTTGCAATCTATAATGAGATGAAATAGTGCATACCTCCATGTCGCGTCAATGGCCATGAGAGCGTGGAAATCTTTGTCGAGATCATCATTGATGACCCCGTGAGAGCTAGATCATCATTGTCGCCAATGTCGCTTTTGGATCCGGAAAGAATGCTCTCCTAATAGGCTACCTCCGCATGTAAAGCCTTCTTCCTTTGGTAGATGGCTTTCTTGTCCTTAAGTTGCAGCTCCTTCACCCAACAATCTTTCATGAAGTGACCAAACTTCCCACATTTATAGCATCTGTTCTTTTGGTCCTTCACTTTGTCCTTAGAGAACTTTTCTTTGATGAACCTCTTAGCTTCATCTTCATTCTTTCTTGCAAATCGTCTAAACCTTCAACAAGAAGTCCGACTTCATCATGCGACTCTTCTGACTCACATGAAAGAGCTTTTGACGAATTGCAGATTGGATCATTCTTCTCTTGAGCTTCAAGATGAATCTGATGAGTGATGAGATTCCCATAAAGCTCATCCAAGATGATAGTCTCTAAATCCTTGGATTCCTCGACGGCCGTCACTTTTGCATTCCATTCCCTTCCTAAGCTATTTAGGAAGCAATGGTTGAGATCCTCTTGCTCTATCTTCTTGCCAACCGCTGTAAGCAGGTTAACAAGCTTAGTGAATCTTTGGATGGATTCTTCAATCTTCTCACCTTTGGGGACATTGAAATTGTAGAATTGTTTGATGAGTTGTCTCCTCTTGGCATTTCTCACTTGAGATGTCCCTTAATGGATCATCTCTAACTTTGTCCAAGCTTCGTGTGTGGATTGGACTCTTTGGATTTGAGCTCTCTCATTAGGTGAGAGAGAGATATTCAAGATAGCAAGAGCTTTGCTATTTATGGCAAATTGCAACTCCTCCTCCAGAGTAGGATCATCAACATCAAAAGGTATAGTAGACCATTTTGACACCTCTCTCCATATTAGGTACCCACAAGGACGTAAATATGTTTCCATGTTGGACTTCCATAGTGGGTAGTTTAGAGGGTCAAACATGGGAACTTTGACATAGACACTAGAGATAGAAGGGTGTAGTGATTCTTGCCTACTTCTTCTAGAAGCATCACCACTAGGGGAACTAGCATCTTCAAAAATAAAGAGATCCATACTTTAAGATCAACTCTTTCTATTTGAACTCAAATACTCAATATTAGGCTCTGATACCAATTGTTAGGTCCCTTAGAACACATTGGAAGGGGGGTTGAATAGTGTGTTCACCAAGTATGGATATTTTCTTGGATGTTTTTCGTTTTTGAGTGCAACTCAAAACTTGGAAGTGTTCTTGAAATGAATAGACTTTGCGGAAATATAAATAACACAATATGTATAGAGGTTCAAGTCAAAATGACTATACTCCTCTACCTTCTTGATTTTTCACAAGAAAGATTTTGAATGGGGGATTGTTATTTCTTTTAGGGGAAACAACAATCAAAATAAAATCCAAAATACAAATAAACTAGGACACTTGCCTAGACCACAACCAAGAAAGCCAATCCATTGAAGTCTAGTCTCCAAAGAACTTCTTTGCTCCTCAAAGAATTCTTGTAGGGAGTATAGTGCACCACCACACTATCAACTAACTCTCCAAGGTCTGGATTTCTTCAAAAAAAGCACCCTTGCTTCTTAACCAACAATCTACACTTGGCCTCTCACAATGTTCACTCAACAAGAAGAAACCTCTTCTTCTTTACAATACAACTCTCACAAATAAAGTAAAATACACAATACAACTATTTTGAGAGCTTGAATTTTGAGAGAAACTTGAGAGCTTTGATAGTAGAAAGTTGGACATTAAGGAGATGAAACCCTTGTTTTTATCTACCTTCAAACTTCCATTCGTTTAAAACCTTGCAGAGGGCCAATAATGGGTTTTGTCTTCTTGTCATGACATGTCTTCATCTTTGGAGATCTTCTCCTGGATGAATGGAAGCTTCTTGAGGAAGCCTCTTGTTGAGAGCTCAAAGAGGAAAGATGACTTCTTCAAGAGTGAGAGAGAACCTGTGAAATTTCACTAAAAGAGAGGGTACAAATGTCAAGTAAGCATTAGAAAAACAAAGCATAAGGCATTTGTGACGTTGGTCACATGAAGCGCCTTAAGTGTTTAATGAACAGACGTTCAATGTGACATGGGGCGCATAATGAGGTTTTGAACAGGCGTTCAATGTTACATAAAGCGCCTGTTGTGGGCAGCTAAACGCGTTCCAAGTCACATGAAGCGCCTAATCTCATCCTTCATACTCGTTCAAAGTAGTTCTGACTTTTACCAAAAAGTAACTTGATATTCGTGCCTATTTTGAGGGAAAAAGTTCATTTGACTTAGGAATACACATGAAGTGCCTTGTTAAGAGTTCGAAGTGTACTGTTTTACATATTGCCACATGAAGCGTCTAATGTAGGCGTTCGAAGTGTACTGGAATCCAGACACTTCACATGAAGCGTCTTATGTAGGCATTCGAAGTGTACTGACTTTCAGACACTTCACATGAAGCGCCTTATGTAGGTGTTCGAAGTGTATTGACTTTCAGACATTTCACATTGGGCGCCTTATGTGGGTGTTCGAAGTGTCGATCGTGCAAATCATCAAAACTTAACATATTCTAACACTAGAGACCTCCAAATCACATTTACCATTCGACACGTACCTATATGTTTAAAGAACAATCTGTCAAAGTAAACGACTCGAAAAAGTCCAATTTAACAGAGTTGGGAGTGATTCCCTGTTGCTAGGAAAATTTTGAAATTTCTCTCTCCATCTCTTTCTCTTCTATCCCCTTTTTCAAATACTCTAAGTCACTAATATGACATAAAATGCCATCAATAATCTAATGGATTCATGGGCATAAGTTCCATTAAGTTATTGGGTCTCTCTAAATTGGAGGGATGACCCAATAAACCCTGATAGACTACTTGGAGGGCAATGCCAACCTAGAAGCCTTGCGGCAAAACTCTGACTTTTCTCTTAACAAAACTTTTGTTACATTTTTATCCGAATGAATTTCCAATAATTTGGAATCCAAAGCATCTAATGATAACAAACATCAATATGCTTAAACCTTGAATGAAATGAGAAATTCTTTGATAAATGAATGACACATGATTATCACAAAGCAAGACATATTTTACTTGTTACACTCCAAGTTTCATCAAGAATTTCCTCAACCACAACAAATCTTTTACCGCATCCACAACGGCTATAAACTCGGCTTTGATAGTAGAAAGTGCAACACATTTTTGCAATTTCAGTTAACAAGCCATGGCTCCCTTGGCAAAAGTCATCATATGTCCCGAAGAAGACTTGTGATCATCCAATCTTCCGATTAGATCTGAATCCAAATAACCAATCAATTTAGTCTTCTCACATACCAAAGTTAGTATCAATTTCAATGTCTCCTGAAGATATCTCATGATCCACTTCACAACCTTCCAATGATGTCTTTTCAGATTTGAAAGTTAGATACTTACAATTCCCATAGCATGAGCTACATCAGTTCTTGTACAAACCATGGCATACATCAAACTACCAACTGCGATGAGTATGAAATATTTTTCACAAGCAATTTCTCATCATCAACTCATGGATACTGCTTGTGACAAATTTTGAAATGAGTAGTAAGTGGAATACTCACTGCTTAGAATCATCCATACTAAAATGCCAAATAACTTTCTCAATGCACTTTTCTTGCGATAAGTACAGCTTCTTTGCACTTTTATCACGTATAACATGAATCCTAAGAATTTTATGCACTGGTCTCAAATCCTTTATAGCAAGAGATTCACTTAAACTCTTTTTCAACTTGTTGATTTTGGAAATGTCATTTTCAACAATAATTATATCATCAACATATAGTAAAAGAATGATAAAGTCACCATCAAAGAACCTATGTATAAAAACACAATGATCAACCTCTGTCATCTTGTAATCATGTTTAACCATCACCGAATTGAACTTTTGGTACCACTGCCTCGGTCCTTTCTTCAAACCATAGAGACTCTTTGTCAATTTGCAAACATAGTCTTCTTTACCATTCTCTTGAAAACTTTCTTGTTGCTCTACATAAATCACTTCATGCAGATCACCATGAAGGAAATCCGTCTTCAAATCCAATTGCTCAACTTCTAAATTAAGCCAAGCAGTTAGCCCTATTACAATCAAAATCTATTGCATCTTCACTACCAAGAAAAAAATATCGCTAAAATCAACACCTTTTCTTTGGGTAAAACCCTTTACCACCAAGCGAGTCTTGTATCTATTTTTTGAAGTGCTTTCATCTTTCTTCACAAAATAAACCCATCGGTTTTTAACACTTTTTTTTATCTTTTGACAACTTCACCAATTCAAATGTGATATTCTCATAAAGAGATTGCATTTCATCCCCCATTGCATCTACCCGTTCCTTTTTTTTCATCTTTTAAATATTCTTGAAAACTTCTAGGTTCTCCACCATTAGTAAGAAATACATATTCGTTGGAGGGGTATCAAACAAAAGGTAATCTACACGGGTAGACCGTCCCAACTCATAAGGAACAATAGGTTGCTCAAATATCTCATCTTCATGATGGAGTTCATTCTCAACACTTGTTTCACTGAATTGAATATCAACGAGGTCATTATTATTCAAAGGATAATAAACATGTAAATCCATACCTTGATTTTCATCGGGCTCATCAACTACAAAATTTAAAGTTTTACTTCTTAAGTTAAAATGGTATATACATGTGTAAAGACGTTGTGTAGATGTATCTATTAGGCGGTGTGACAAAATGAATGAAATCAATGTTAAAAGTGAGAAAGAGATACCAAAGTAGACATGGAAAGAGACAATGATAAATCATATGACTTATATGATAATTAAGTAGCATATGATCAGTGATAGAGTACAATGGAGACCACTAATTCATGTAGAGGATATAAGATTTAAATGAGAATTTTAGGTATGTAGACGGGAATCACAGATGAGATGATATGATAATTTTAAAAGAGACATATTATAAGGGCGCATATTATGCATCAGGTACTATGAGATACAAAAAAAGAGTAGGATTTAGGTTATGACTCAAAAAAATATAAAACGCAGAAGGAACGATTGATTCATATAGCCAACATCACATGGAAAAAAACTTGAATGTTGTTGTGGTTGAACCTGGAGTCCCCGGCTCTAGAGGAGTTAGAGAGAAAAAACACTCAGTTTTTGATCGTTTTTAGCCATTGATGCAAGGGACTTCACGGTTGGAATTTGGTGTTTCTGAATATGAAAGAGGTAGACCTTATTTGATATGCATGTTCACGTAATGACACTTGGGAGCCATGAACAGACTAGAACATCCTAGGTACTCACAGCTTTGTATGCTTCTCCATTTGAGCATGCACGAAGTGAAGTTTGGGAGTACCTATGTAGTTTGAACATGTGTGTGGGGTGATGTTTGGCGGCTGTAATAAGTGGCTGGAATTGAAAGACAGCAAAGAGGGTTCATCAAAAAAAGTGGGGCTGAAGATTTACATACATGTTAGACAAGAGGAAGTTTATTGGTGTCAAAAAGCAAGAGCCAATGGCCGTTGCAAGATGAAAATGTTACTTTCTTTTTTTTCAAAAATATTTTTATAGTTGACTTCTCAAATTACGTATTACATTGAAAAATAAACTATGACAATATATTTGAGACGGAGTGAATACTTGGTTTTTTCATCTTTCAACATCCGGAAAAAGAATGCAAAACAACGTGGATTACCATATTGCTTTTGGCGACAGTTGTCTTAAACAAGGGAAGAAATGCCGAAACATATGTGATTTTGTGAAATTTTGTGAAGAACTGATTCACTCACTCGAATTCACAACGATGAGCAACTATTCTTGTATGAAATCACAAGAACAATATTCACAACACTGTAATGTGTTGTATCGGTCAATCAATGAAGCAAATTAACAACAGAAGAAGAGGGAAGAACTGAAATCACAAGATCAATTTCATTGAGTTTCTTTAGGAAGAAGAGCTGCTGCATACCAACGCGTTGCAGCTTAATTAAACTGTACATTTACAAGTAATTGACAAGAATGCCCCTTATTTAACTTCCTATACAAAGTAACCGCTAAGGACATAAAAGACTTTTCACCCTATTCAAACTCTTCCTGCGTCACCTTCTTCTTCTACCTCATGCACCTTCAGTAACCACCTCCGCAGTTTACGGGCATCCAACGTAACTTCCACTCCAGTTTCCATCCAGATATTTCCTGAGCTGAATAACTATTCCAATCATTGATTCTCATAGTCATCCAACGGTGTCAGCTCCATAGCTTCCCACATTGAATCATCCCAGATCATGAGCCATTTTCATTTCATCTCCTGTTTTCACACCCACCCACCCCCCCACCAACCACAAGCCATGCTTGGTGTAGAGGTTATGCACTCCCAAAGCAATTGTTAAGCTGTTCAATCTTCTTGCGTTAAGAGCCTTTGTGAATAAGTCAGCCAGCTATAAATATGCACGAATGGGCATCAATTTAATCACTCCTTCATGTACCTTGTCCCTCACAACATGACAATGCATTTCAATAGGTTTGGTCCTTTCATGAAAGACTGGATTTTCAGCAATATATATTGCACTCTTGAAATCATAAAAAATTTCTACTGGGTTTTGGTTCTGGTTCATTAGGCCTAAATCTCTCATTAAGTATATGAGCCATTGAATCGCACACGTTACCATGGTCATGGCTTTATATTCTGCCTCAGCAGAAGATCTTGACACCGTATATTGCTTCTTAGCCTTCCAGGAAATAAATGCATCTCCAAAGAAAACACAATAGCCCATTATACTTATCCTTGTTTCATTACATCCACCCTAATATACATCTACGAATGCTTTTAGCTGTAACTCACCTTTGCTGGGCAGAGTAATCCTTGTCCCAGTGTTCCCTTCAGAAACCTTAAGACTCTATAAGCTGCTCTCAAATGATTTTTAGTGCGACAATCTAAGAATTGGCTTAATTGTTGGACTGGATAGGCTATATCAGGTCTGGTAATGGTTAGGTATATAAGTTTTCCTATCAGCTTCCTATATTGTGAAACATCTTTTATCAATGGTGAATTCTGGTTTGTAAGCTTCAGATGACTTTCCATTGGACTCTTGGCTGGTTTAGCTGCCAAAAAACCTGCTTGCTCTAGTAATTCTAGCGTATATTTTCTCTGATTTATATGGATGCCCCTGTAGCCTTTGGCTACCTCAATGCCAAGGAAATACTTTAAGTCTCTTAGATCCTTGATTTGAAACTTACTGTGAAGTCCAACCTTAATGTCCTCAATGGATCTTCTATCAGCACAAGTGATAATAATATCATCCACATACACTAAAAGTATGACCAATGAAGTTCCACTGGTTTTATAAAGAGAGTGTAGTTTGCCTTGGATTGTTGAAATCCCTGTGATTGTAAGTACTTAGTTAAAGCGGCATTCCACTCTCTGATGGCTTTCTTCAAGCCATACAGAGACTTTGTTAGCTAACAAACAAGTTCAGGTCTGGGGAATGAAACTCCAGGAGGAGGAAGCATATAGATGTCCTCATAGAGATCTCCATGGAGGAAAGCATTGTTCACGTCCAGTTGACATTGATGTCTAGCTGCCATGGCTAAAACAAGTGTCACATTTGTCATCTTTGCTACAGGAGAAAATGTATCTTGATAATCAATACCAAACTGCTTGTTGTAGCCTATGGCAACCAACCTGGCATTGTATCTCTCCACTGTCCCATCTGATTTCAGCTTCACTTTATAAACCCACTTGCATCCAATTGGTGTCTTGTCAGGGGATAAAGGCACTACAGTCCAGGTTTAATTAGCCTCAAGTGCTGCAATTTCAGCAGCCATTGCTTCCTGCCAAACAGGAGAACTAGCATCTTCTAGGTAAGATTCAGGCTCAGTATGTGTGCTCAGACTTAATGTATATGCTTTGTATTTTGGAGATACGGATGCAAATATCATGTACTTATCTAAATTAATAGGGAGAAGAATGTGAATTATGTTCAGATACAAAAGATATAGACACTTGATTAAAGTAATAATCTTGCAAGTATCCAGGGGCTTGTCTGGTACTTTTAGGTCTATTGTTTTCCAATAGTGTAGACTCATAATCTTGAGTTATGCCATTTGAATTTGCTGGAATGGGAAGATCGATGATGATTTCACCTATATATGGAATATTGGACGAAACTGGTGAACGTTCAGATGGTGCAGTAGAATCATCATGAGAATTGGAAGAGTAAGAAGGGTGGAAAGGTTGATTTCCTTCTGTTGGTTAGGGAGACTGAGTATTGTGAGTAAGGTCAGTCAAGGATTGTGTAGGTAAGAGTGTGTGGGACTCAGTGAGAGGCATTAGGATACAGTCTGTATTGGTCTGGATAAGATATGTAGGTTGGGATGGAGAATGTGATTATGGAGTGTACTCAGATGGTTTTGTTTCTGAGAGGGCAAAAGAGAAACTGGTTTCATGAAAGATAACATCTCTAGATATATAGATGTCCTTTGTGGATATATCTTGGAGGATGTAGCCTTTGGTGGTGTATGAGAGGCCAAGAAAATGCATTTTCTGCTCCTTGGAGAAAATTTCTCTTTGTTTGGTCATGTGTTCATGCTAAAAGCCAAACACCCAAATGGTCTGAGATGGTTGTATGAAGGAGGCTTTTTATATAGTTTATGGTAAGGAGTTTGGTGGTCAAAGAGAGGAGATGGTGTGATGTTAATCAAGTGCACTGAGTGCTGAACACAGAAGCACCAGTAGAATGAAGGCACTTGAGATTGGAATCTAAGGGATCTTGCAATTGAAAAGATATTTCGATGTTTTCGTTCCACAATTCTATTTTGTTATGGAGTGTACACACAACTTGTTTGATGCACTATGCCTTTAGATGCATAAAAGGAAAACATATTGAATTCTTGCCCGTTATCTGTCCTGATGACCTTGATATGGGAATCAAACTGAACAAGCACATACTGATAGAAACTAAGCATTATAGATTTGACTTCAAATTTTTTTCCATCCAATATACCCAACAAAATCTGCTATAGTCATCAACAATTGTGAGAAAATAACGTTGTCTCTACATTTTAGGATATTTGTAAGGGCCCTATATATCAATATGAACAATAGAAAAGGGTTGAAAAGTTACAGATGAGGAAATTGGAAATGGGAATCTATTCTGTTTGGCAAGGGGCCATATTGTGCATTTCTTTAGATAATCATGTGCTACTGGTATCAATGGGTTTGTATTGTGTAATACTTGCATTCTGGCTACAGACATATGCCCCAGCCTGACGTGCCATAGCCTAGAATGTGAAAGTGACTCTGCACTGACTTTTGAAACTGTTATAGATAAAACTAATGTTGGAGCTTTAGGTGATCCATGAAGATAATATAGTCCATGTTTCACCCTAGCTGAACCAATCATCCTCTTGGTCCTTGAGTCCTGGATCATGCAAAGATTATGATAAAAGAAGACAGTGAAAGTTTTATTTTGAGTTAGCTTGCTCAAGGAAAGTAAGTTGTAAGCAAATCTGGGAACAAAGAAAACTTTTGTGAGTAACAAGTCATGATTTATTCTCACAGTACCAACATGAGTTACATTGGCAAGGGATTTATCTGGGAGTTTAACAAATAAAGAGTTGACAAGATGGTATGAATCAAAGAGATTTAAACAAGAACAAACATGATCACTAGCTCCAGAATCCAAAATCCATATGTTTAGGCCTTGACACAATACATTACCTAAATTAATACCTGAATCTCCAGCCTGCTGCGCGGACATGATAGCATGGTGCGTGGTTGCATTACCTGAGGCCTCAGTCATCATCTTACTCTCCCTCTCTTGATGATCTTGGAGCATGCTCAGCAATTGAATGTATTCCTTTGGTGTCAACATTGGAACTGATGGTTGATTGCTCCCCATACTATTGCCTTCATATATATCAAACGTATCCACAGCTGTTTGACTTCCTGCATCTCCTTCTTGAAGTGATCATGTGTCATTATATATCAAATTCACTTGTCCCTTCTGCTTGTATCCAGGAGGATATCTATGCTTTTTGTAACATATGTTTATGGTATGTCCAGTCATATTGCAATGCGTGCAGAAAGGCACCTTATTACTATTCTGATTAAATCTTGAGTTCCTCCTTCCATATCCTCGGCCAACTGGCTTTGAAAGGACCTAGCAGAGCCAATTCCACCAGTATTTGGCCTTGGGACTGATGAACTGAACCTTGGCTAACTGTTGTTGTACACACTCATAACAACAGAGGGATTATTAACAAACAGTTTCTGACATCCGTTATAGTTAAGTTTTCTTTCAAGTTTTACTGCCATAGCAAATCATGTTTTGAGGTCAGGAAGAGGAGTGGAAAGAAGTATCTGTGATTTAACTGCCTCAAATGCCTCATTGAGTCCCTTGAGAAACTTAATCACACAATCATCTTGTACAAACTTATTAATCTGAGCCGTTATATTATATGTAAATCTATTACATGAACAATTAAGGGCTGCTCTTAAAACTGACAACTCCTCCCAAATACCTTTCAATTTTGTATAATACTCGGATACAGAACAATTTTCTTGTTTAATAGCATAAAATTCTTGTTGTAAATCCGATAATCTGAACGAATCAACATTCCCATACCTGAACTTGAGATCATTCTATATTTCTACTGCGCTATCAAGCCATACCACACTCTGTGATATGCTAGAAGACAGGGAATTTACTAACCAGGACGCTACCATGTTGTTTTCCTTAGTCCAAGCATTGAACCTTCTTGTTGCTTCTATTGGTTTTGTGATACTGCTATTGATGAATCCTATCTTATTCTTAGACTCCAAAGCACGCCTTACAGATCTGCTCCATCCGTGATAATTGTTTCCATCTAACAACGGTTGAACCAGGACCATCAAAGGATTATCACTTGGATGGATATAGTAAGGATCCTCAGACGGATCAATAATTTGATGAGAAGTGGAAGGGGATGTTAGAGGGAGATTCTTCATTCGAAGCTATAAATATTCCAAAGTTCATCTACAATGGCCTGACACCATGTGAAATTTTATGAAGAACTGATTCACTCACTCGAATTCACAATGATGAGCAACTATTCTTGTATGAAATCACAAGAACAGTATTCACAACACTGCAATGTACTGTATTGATCAATCAATGAAGCAAATTAACAACAAAAGAAGAGAAAATAAAAAGAGGGAAGAACTGAAATCACAAGATCACTTTCATTGAGTTTCTTTAGGAAGAAGAGCTGATGCATACCAACGCGTTACAGCTTATTTAAACTGTACATTTACAAGTAATTGACAAGAATGTCCCTTATTTAACTGCCTATACAAAGTAACCACTAAGGACATAAAAGACTTTTCACCCTATTTAAACTCTTCCCCCGTCACCTTCTTCTTCTACCTCTTGCACCTTCAGTAACCACCTCCGCAATTCACGGGCATCCAGCGTAACTTCCACTCCAGCGTCCATCCAGATATTTCCTGAGCTGACTAACTATTCCAATCGCTGATTCTCATAGTCATCCAACGATGTCAGCTCCATAGCTTCCCACATTGCATCATCCCGGATCATGAGCCATTTTCATTTCATCTCATGTTTTCACAGAATTCAAGAACTCATTGTTCGACTTATCAATCTAAACTATCTTCTGAATTGTGTTTTTTAGCTTCCGTGCTAGCCCACATATGAACATTGCGTTATGATCTGGGAGCCCTTTTATTAAGGCTTTTCCCTCTTTCTTTTTTTACTTAGTCGGAATAAGAACATTAGAACAAAATATGCTTCAAACAAATCTGACCCATAGGCTCAGATTTGTTACTAGGAGCACACCTTCTCCCATCTTGGTTTTTCATCCTACCTCCAAAGGTTTCATCTTATTAGATATTAGCAGCTTATCCATCACAATTTCTAGAAATGTGGTCTTGAAAAAACATTTTCCACTTCTGTCCCAACCCCCAACCCACCCAAAAAAAAAAGGCAAAAAAAAAAATCTCAGTCTCAATCTCTTTCTTGTACTCATGTCTTGTATGTTCCCTACTTGCCTACTTTTTCTTTTAAACATTTTCACGCCTCTAAATTAGGCATCTTTCCCCTGCATCAGTCGGTATCTCTTGTTCTGAGTCTCCACGTCATTCTGAGCATGCACGCACTCTCCACTTCATCGTGAACATGCATCCTATCCTGCAGTTGTCCTCTTGCTGATCTACAAGCTTTCTCTCTTTGTTCTCGTATGCCATTGTCTCAGGCTCCTACATGGTCAGCTAGACCCAAGCAACCTCCTTCCTACCTGCACAGTTATGTACATGACCAGTTATTCACCTAATAACTTAAGAGTTCTTGATTACAATTTGATGTCATCTACATTTAAGGGTTACGTATTTAATGTGCATGTTGGAGAATTAAAGGATTGGGCTTTGGCCCATCGTTGGAGATTGGGAGATTTGGGCTTTGGCCCGTTAACGATGTTGCAAAATTTGGTTGAGCAACGTACTTTGATCTTAATGAGTTTCCGATAATGAAATCGAAAACTAATGAATCCTTAATTATCTACGTGACAAGTAGTTAATGTTAGGATGTGGACTCACTCAATTATGGTATTGTGTGAATGTGAAATTAATGCTCAAAGTGGATGGAAAATGTTGTGGATGGGTGACGTGTCACCCTTATGGAGGAATACCACGTTGGATGTGTCCATGTGGTGTAAAAGCTTCTGACGGACATCGATCGATGACTTCGATCGATTGATGTCACTTCGATCGATCGATGTCATCGATCGAAGTTAATCAGGAAGCTTCGATCGATTGATTGATCGATCTAAGACGATCAGAGGACATCGATCGATCACATCGATCGATCGATGTCTCTTAGATCGATCAACGTGATCGATTGAAGTACTCTGTCCGACATCGATCGATCACATCGATCGATCGATGTCACTTCGATCAATCGATGTGATCGATCGAAGTCGGACAGCGGGCATAATCTCTTCTGTTTAAGCAGTTATGTTTCAAACGTGAAACTAACGTTATCCTCCAGTTGAAAATAAGATCAACCTGTTTTGATCTAACGGTGGTGGGGAGGCAGCTTTGATCTAACGGCCGAGATTTAAACTGTCTTAACCGCTTAACGGAATATGGTTTTCATCTAACGCTTCAGGTTTAAACCTGCTAATCTATCTTCGATCTAAAGGCTGAGATTAAACCTTCCTAATCTAGATAGGAGGTTTTAATCTAACGGTCTAAATCAAACTTCGGTTTTGATCCAACGGTCACAGTACCTTGTTCTCCAACCGACTCCCCTATATAAAGAGGGCTAAGGGTGCATTTACAATAGACCTTGCTCTAAGCATCTCATAAAGCATTCTGCATTCATAGCACTCGAAGCTTGCATTACGTCCGGGAGAAGTCAGGACATTCGAAGGTTCGAAGTAGTTCGAGTTCAGCAGTGCCGCTCAACTGAACAGGTACCCGTTGTATCCTGGGAGACGATTGCTCATACCGGTTGGGCATAGTATACCGGAGCAATACGTCTTAAGGACAGAGTCCTTAACTCGCCCGGGTTTGATTTATTTTATCATTTCATACGCGCACACTAAACGACTGCGTCTTAGTGCAGGAGTGATTGTCTCCAACAGTGCATTCCACTGTTGAACATAAGACTTAAGAGAAAGTTGTTATGTATCCTGAATGAAGAGCAGCAATGCAATTAAAGCTAACCAGAAATGGTCCTTGGTGCCTTTGCCTCCTGGTAAACAACCTGTTGGTTGTAAATAGGTTTACACGAAAAATACAAGCCAAATGGTAGTGCCAAGAGATTTAAAGCTAGGCTTGTTAATTTTCAACTAATTCATCAAGAATCAATTGTGTGTGATCATGAATTGATAACAAGGCAGAATAATCGAAGAATTTCAGAAGAGAAGGAAGGAAAAGAAACTGCCAATTGTATTACCTTCGATCAGCTGCAGAGATGCAGTATTTAACAAAGAAGACTTTCAGAATAACCGAAGAATTTCAGAAGAGAAGGAAGGAAAAGAAACTGCCAATTTCATTGCCTTCGATCAGCTGCAGAGATGCAGTATTTAACGAAGAAGAAAGAGGGTGAAATCACAAGAATGTCCCTGATTACTAATTCACTCTATGTATTAACAAAAGGGCATTTTCGTCATTTCAAGTGTTTAAACTAATTCGGGCCTGAACTTCTTACTTCTCCTTCACCTGTTGCAGGCAGTTATAAAACTGCTGCAACCGTCTCTTCCAATTTCGTCCCAATCACGTGGCCTTCAGCCAATCACCTCCTTCTTTCTTGACTTTGCGTGCTCATTACACGTCCCAGCATTCACTTGCGTCTCATTTCTTCTTTCTATCTTCTTGAATTCTACCTGTTTGATGAAATACAGTGAGTGTTCGATCAAATGTCTATTGTTACATTTGCTGCATTTCTTCTCCATCTTTGACAAGGCTTGTTGCAATGAACTACTCAGAAACCCGGATGTGGATGTTTTAGACATTTTTTCACCTTTTGCAAAGACCACTTCTATTAGACTGCATATTGCCTTAGCTACAGCTCGGGGTTGGTTCCTTCACCAACTCCATGACGGTGATGTTTTTCTTTATGGTTATTTGCATGAAGGCATTTACATGTACTAAGACAAGCCAGTATACAATGGTATAATAAACTATCTTATGTCTTGAAAGGTTAGTGATCATATTCTGTTTGATGATATCACTGTTGTCAATAGCAATGAGAGTGATATACTCAAGAAACTTTTGAACACAGTTTTGAACAAAAGATCTGGGAGAACTAAAATACTTTCAAGCAGAGGTGATTGTTGAAGATTCTGATAGCCTGGCATGTAAGAAAAGAAGTGATGGCACGGTTGGCACGGTTGGCGTTGGCACGGATGGTACGGTCGGCACGGTTGGTACGGTTGGCAGTGGCACGGCTGGCAGGCAGGTTCAGCGTGCCAAGACTGTGGCGAGTACGTAGTATACAAAAGATGTATGTTGCTGATCTCTGTGTTATGTTGGAGGCGGTTATTGTGTGTGGGGCTCACCTAACTAAGTATGGTGCGAGAGGATCAGCTAAGAGGTGATGAAGTTAAAGCTCCACGTCAGATCACACGCGCCTGCAGCTAGGATGATGCAGTAGACTGGAGTAACGAACTATTTTGAGCACGTGGGATAATTTTGTCTTCTAGGACGTTCCATTGGTTTTATAAATAGAGTAGATTGTTGTATGTAGAATGATGAACGAAATGGCAGTTTCTTTTCATAATGCCAAGCTCTCCTTCATCCTCTTAGCTTGGCATTTTGCGCTAGCTTGTTGTTTCTCGCTGCACATTTGATTTTCTTTTCTTCTCCAAGTTTTTGCTTATGCAACGTTGTTTGTTGATTGCTTATACTAGTTGAATTACGATTGTTAGTTCAAAAATTATCATGGTATCAGAGCCATTTCCTTCCTCTGTCTGAGTCTCTGAAAGTTTTCTGTAAATTCCATGGCTTCGTCTTCGACTAATCCTCCTCCTGGATTTAGAGCTAATCAAACTGGATCAAATGAGAATCAAGCGAATAATCAGTATTACATTCATCCTAATGACAGTCCAGCTATTATTTTGGTACAGCCACCGCTCACTCCACATAATTTTCACTCGTGGAGCCGTGCATTTCAGATGGCGTTACTGGTGAAGAACAAATCGTGCTTCATAGACGGTTCTGTGCCTAAACCAACTCCCTTGGATCCTCAATTTCAGGTATGGAGACAGGTAAACACTATGATCCAGTCTTGGATAATGAATTGTGTATTACCTTTAATTGCTCAAAGTGTGATGTTGTATGATACTGCTTTAGAAGCATGGGAGGACCTGACTATGAGGTACGGGAGTGGAGATCCGTTTAGGTTATCAGACCTGTTGGAAGAGTTTTATGGTGTTAAACAAGATAATCTGTCTGTGAATGACTACTTTACGAAGTTAAAGGTGCTATGGGAGAAGTTAATGTATTTAAGACCTGTTCCTAAATGCACTTGTCATAGATGTAAGTGTGATGTAGGGAAGAAGATGAGTGAATTTGTGGAAAATGACTATGTGATCAAGTTTGTCAAGGGACTTAGTGAGGAGTTTGATCCTGTGCGGTCACAAGTGTTTGTTATGACTCCGTTGCCTGACATTAAGACGGCTTTTGCTATGGCTTTAAAATTTGAAAGGAAATTGACTGGTTCTGACTCTCAAACTTTGTTTAATAATGCACCTACTGCGTTAATGGCGGATTACGCTAACACCACAAATAATTTTGCTAATAAAACTCAAGGCAATAAGTATAGGAGGGGAAATGGTAGATTCTATCCGGAAAGTAGAAAGCGTATTCAATGTACTCACTGTGGCATGATTGGCCACACTGCTGATAGATGTTATCGAAAGCATGGCTTTCCACCAGGTTTTAAATTCAAAAATCAGGTTAACATGGTGGAAAATAGGGAGGATCAGTTTGCAGATGACTGTGATGAGCAAACTGGCCAGCAGCCATTCCAGTCAGATCAAGTACAGCAAGTTCCTTTGCTGACTTCTGAGCAATATCAGAAATTGTTGAACCTGTTGAATGTTAATGATGATAGTGCAGGTTCAGCTGCAGGGAAGGTTGTCCAAGTTGCTGTTATGTCTGCACAGGCTGATACAAGATCAGGTAAGTGTTCTAACTCTGTTAACTGTGTATGGATTGTAGATTCAGGTGCTACAGACCATGTTGCTTGTTCTTTGTCCCTCTTTAGCTCATATAAGCTTATCACACATGCTCCTGTTAGACTTCCTAACAATGTTACTGTCTTTGCTACTCACACTGGTATAGCTAAAGTCAATAGTGATATGGTGCTAGACAATGTACTATATGTCCCTTCCTTTTCTTTTATTCTGATTTCCTTGAGTAAACTTACCATTAATCCTCAATTGCTTATCATATTTCGTAAATCTTTCTGTGTAATCCAGGATCAGTTGTCCATGAGGACGATTGGTTTAGCTAAGAAGCACAATGGACTCTACTGTATTCATGGTTCATTAGTGACTTCTGCAGTGCAGTCCGCCCATCTTCTTTCTGCTTCCAGCTGTTTTGAGTTTGACTCCTACCTGTGGCATGCCAGACTTGGGCATGCCTCTTATGCCAGAATGCAAGAAATTCAAAAGAAGTGTCCAGATGTGGTAGTGTCTAAGCTACATGGCATTTGTACTGTTTGTCCCCTAGCTAAACTGAAGAGGCCATTCCCTGTTTCCACTTCTGTTTCTCGTTCTGCCTTTCAAATAATTCATGTTGATATATGGGGACCAAATAGATATTCCACTTTGTATGGTCAAAAATACTTTCTTACCATAGTGGGTGATTACACTCATTATACTTGGTTATATCTTCTTAAGGCCAAGAGTGAGGTCAGAAGGGTGTTACAAAGTTTCTTTCATTTTGTTAACACTCAATTTAATTCTCAAATTAAAACCATTAGAACTGATAATGGTTTAGAGTTCAAAATGAGTGAATTCTATATGATGCATGGCACAGTTCATCAGACCACTTGCACATATACTCCCCAACAGAATGGAGTGGTTGAAAGAAAACACCAGCATATACTCACTGTGGGGAGAGCCTTGAAATTTCATGCCAATTTGCCACATTCACATTGGGGCTTCTGTGTTCAGCATGTCATTTATCTCATTAATCTTTTACCCACACCTGTTTTGCAGCAGAAGACTCCTTACGAGCTTCTACATCATGACAAGCCAACTTATACCAGCCTAAGAACCTTTGGTTGTCTGGCATATGCCTATGATGTATCCCCCCATAAGTCAAAGTTTGATGCCAGAGCAATTTCCTGTCTTTTCCTGGGATACTCATTAACAACTAAGGGGTATGTGTTGCAAAGATCAGATACCAAGGAAGTAATTGTTTCCAGGGATGTTGTTTTCTATGAGAATATCTTTCCTTTGAAAGAAACTGTGCCACAGGGACATGAACCACCCAATGACAAACCAGTTTTCACCGATTCAGTCTCAGAGTTGTTGCCCCTTGCTATGGATATTCCTTCACAGTCAGTGCAGGTGCCTCCTCAATCACAGAATTCATCTACTTTTTCATCTGAAGAGTCATCACCCTCAAATATTGCTTCCCTTTTTCAAGTGTTCAGCCAGCTTTTATTCCTATCTCTGAACTGCATATTGATCAGCCTTTAATCCCTTCACCTGCTCTCTCTAATAACCATTCTGATCCCTCATCTCCTACACCAGCTATCAGAACTTCAAGAACTAAACGTCCACCTTCCTACTTGCAGGATTATTGTTGTAATCTTCTGAGATATTTTCCCTCTTCCTTAAGTCAAACCAGTGTTCCTTATCCTTTAGAGTCATATATTTCCTTCAATGGTATGTCACTGAAATACAGATGATACATACTTAACATGAGCATTGATCAGGAACTTGTGTCATATCAGCAGGCAGCCACTTCAGCAGCTTGGCAACAAGCCATGCGCTTGAGTTGGCAGCATTAGATGCCAACAAAACTTGGTCCATTGTTCCCTTTCCCCCAGGAAAGCATCCCATAGGCTGTAAATGGGTATATAAAATTAAAAGGAAGGCAGATGGTACTGTGGATAGGTACAGGCCAGGTGAGTGGCAAAGGGTTATACCAGCTGGAGGGAATTGATTATGGTGATACATTTTCTCCTGTAGCTAAGATGTCTACAGTTAGGTTGTTGCTTGCTTTGGCTTCAGCTAAATGCTGGTATGTTCATCAACTGGACAATAACAATGCATTTTTGCATGGTGATCTTCACCAAGAAATATATATGGAACTACAACAGGGAATTTCCTCTAGTGAGCCTGGGAAAGTATGTAAGCTTCACAAGTCCCTATACGGTCTGAAACAAGCAAGTCGCCAGAGAATGAGAAAATTATAGCCTCCTTATTATCTCAAGGATACATTCAGTCTAAGCATGATTACACTATGTTTACCAAGGCTACATAATCTTCTTTCTTGATCCTCTTAGTTTATGTTGATGACATTATAGTGGCCAGTGATTCTTTGGTGCAGATTCAGCAATTAAAAGACTTTCTTTGTAAGACATTTATGATCAAGGATCTAGGAGAGCTAAGATATTTTCTGGGACTGGAGGTGGCAAGGTCTCAAGGGGGGTTTATGATATGCCAACGGAAGTATGCTTTAGAATTGTTAGAACAAGCAGGGTGTCTGGCTGCCAAGCCTGCTGTAACTCCCATAGAGCAACACCTTAAGCTGGCACATGGTGACTCTGAATTGTTGAGTGACAGTTCAGGGTATAGAAGGCTGGTGGAAAAAATTCTTTACCTCACAATTATTAGGCCAGATATTGCCTATGCTGTTCAGCAGCTAAGTCAGTTCCTAGATGTTCCTATGGTGTTGCACTGGAAGGCTGCGTATAGAGTTTTGAGATACTTGAAAAGGACACCGGGCCAAGGACTTCTTTTTCCCAGTACAGGTTCTAACTAGTTAAAAGCCTATGCTGATGCAGATTGGGGGGTTTTCAGAAACCAGAAGGTTGATTATAGGTTACTGCGTGTTCTTTGGGGATGCCTTGGTGTCATGAAAGGCAAAGAAACAGACTACAGTTTCAAGGTCTTCCTCAGAGGCTGAGTACAGATCTCTAGCTGCAGTAACTTGTGAGGTGCAGTGGTTATTGTATTTACTGAGAGACATGGGGCAGGTTCATGCTCAACCTGTGGAGCTTTTCTGTGACAATAAAAGTGACATCTATATAGTGGAAAATCATGTGTTTCACGAGAGGACCAAGCACATAGAGATTGATTGTCACATAGTTAGAGACAAGTATCAGGCAGGTGTCATCAAACCTATGCCTGTGAAAACCAACTTTCAGATTGCAGATATTTTTACTAAGGCCTTGGATTCAAAGCAGTTGCAATTCTTGACTTCTGCGTTAGGAATCTGTAATGTCTATGGGAAGTCAGAATTGAAGGTGGGTGTTGAAGATTCTGATAGCTTGGCATGTAAGAAAAGAAGTGATGGCACGGTTGGCACGGATGGCACGGTTGGCAGTGGCACGGCTGGCAGGCAGGTTCAGCGTGCCAAGACAGTGGCGAGTACGTAGTATACAAAAGATGTATGTTGCTGATCTCTGTGTTATGTTGGAGGCGCTTATTGCGTGTGGGGCTCACCTAACTAAGTATGGTGCGGGAGGATCAGCTAAGAGGTAATGAAGTTAAAGCTCCACGTCGGATCACACGCGCCTGCAGCTAGGATGATGCAGTAGACTGGAGTAACGAACCGTTTTGAGCACGTGGGATAATTTTATCTTCTAGGACGTTCCATTGGTTGTATAAATAGAGTAGATTGTTGTATGTAGAATGATGAACGAAATGGCAGTTTCTTTTCATAATGCCAAGCTCTCCTTCATCCTCTTAGCTTAGCATTTTGCGCTAGCTTGTTGTTTCTCGCTGCACATTTGATTCTCTTTTCTTCTCCAAGTTTCTGCTTATGCAACGTTGTTTGTTGATTGCTTATACTAGTTGAATTACGGTTGTTAGTTCAAAAATTATCAGTGATCATCACGGAAAAGGGAATTATGTTGACTCAGATGAATTGTGAATAAAAATTGCTCGAGCCATCAGGTCTTATGGTTAGCAAACCTAGTAATGTCCCTACAGGATAGCAACTATACAAGCTGATGCGCTGTGATTTAGATAAAATATAAGATGTTAGTATGCATATAAAGTTGATTGGAAAACTGTTATACTTGAGAATTACAAGAACTGATATTTCATTTTCTGAGAAGCATTTAAGTATGTCCTTGGATTGTTCAAGAACTGATATTTCATTTTGTACACGTGAGGACGCATGATTGGAGGCCTCGTATTTTGTCTATCTTTAGTCTCTTCAGATCTGAACCGAAAGATTATAGCTGACTTGATCTTCTCTTTCCTATTTGCGCTCCCGCCTGACGTTACGCTCTCTTCTATAACCCTTAATAATAAGAATTCTTGCTTTTTGTTGTTGAAGATTGTGGTTGAAGCATATTTTTGTTATCTTTGTAAACAGGCAAAATACTCAAAATAATTTTGGAGCTGTTTCTGCATGGCTTGTTAATGCTTGAATAGTTTTTAAGAGCATTCAAGATCGAGTCAATTTCAACATGTTCGATTGCTCAAAACAAATGTATATTCAAAATTCAAATCTCACTTATCAAATCTCCATATTTAAAATAAGAATAATTAGTTACTTATATCATTAATATACATAATCACCAATGTAAACAATACTCGGTAAGCATTCGAGTCGAGTATTCCAGTCAATTCACATACAGTTTTTCTTCTTTCTAATTGAGCAGCTCGAATTTGTTCATGTCCGTTCAAACAAGCCGTTTCATGAGGACAAACACAACTCACAAACTATTTGGTTCATTTATACGGAATTTTTGCATCCTCGATAAACATCGATAGATGTGGTTTTATTGTTTCCCTTCACAGTATTAGCTGGTACGTAATCCATTAAAAATTATCTTCTATGACAGCATGGCTTTATCTTTAACATTGCTTTACCACAGTGGTTTCCGGATTCATCATTTGTAAATTTGTCAAAATTCATGTGAGATTCAGAATTAACGATCAAATTGATCAATGTATAATGAACTAAGAACGAATGTGAAAGGAGAAAAACAAATGACGAGCAAAGAATGCTCTGGCGCCAAAGTTGAATGTCTTCAACTTGAGAAAAACGAAAGAATCAGAAATTTTATTATGCTAACTCACTTAGTAGTACAATCATTACTTGTATTTATACTAATCTAAGGAACTATCTAGAAACTAAAATTAACACGTGAGAAATAAGCTGGTTTAATGTTGAAGCAGTGGCTTCTGCTGCAGAATTCTCAGGCAAGACACCAAGCGTGCCACCGTGCCAACCTTGCCATGCGTGCCAAGACTAATCGTGCCATGTACGCCAACCGTGCCATGCGTGCCAAGACTAAGCGTGCCATGTACACCAACCGTGCCACTCGTGCCAAGACTAATCGTGCCATGTACGCCAACCGTGCCATGCGTGCCAAGACTAAGCGTGCCATGCACACAACCGTGCCATGCGTGCCAATGTCATCTGATTACAGACTTCTTTTTCTTCTTATCTTCATCTGTATCTTTAACACCCCCCCTCAATTCTGACTTCTTGTAAATGTTGCAAACCCCTAAAGCAGAAGTCAGAAATTGCAGTCTCTGTGAACTCAATGCCTTAGTAAACAAATCAGCCACCTGAAGCTCAGTCTTGACTGGCATTGGCTTAATCACCCCTTCTTGAAACTTGTCTCTAACTACATGACAGTCCACTTCTATATGTTTTGTTCTTTCATGAAACACTGGATTTTCTACTATATATATGGCACTCTTATTATCACAAAACAGCTCTACAGGTTCTTTCTGTTCTACCCCCAGGTCCTTCAACAGATAAAGCAACCAATGTACTTCACAAGTAGCTGCAGCAAGTGACCTGTACTCAGCCTTTGAAGAGGATCTTGACACTGTAGATTGTTTCTTTGCTTTCCAAGACACCAGAGCATCACCAAAGAACATACAATACCCTGTAACAGATCTCCTGGTTTCAGTACACCCACCCCAGTCTGAATCTGAATAAGCTTTAAGCAATTTTGAACCTGTGCTAGGAAACAACAGTCCTTGACCAGGACTACCCTTCAGATACCTAAGCACCCTATGAACAGCCTTCATATGCATTTCTGTGGGACAATCTAAAAACTGGCTTAATTGTTGGACAGCATACGAAATATCAGGCCTTGTAATAGTAAGATACAATAACTTGCCAATAATCCTCCTGTAACAAGACACATCTGAAAATAAAGGTGAATCATTATGTTCCAGTTTTAGATTCTGCTCCATAGGTGTCAAAACAGGTTTAGCTGCCAAAAAACCTGTCTCTTCTAACAATTCCAGTGCATATTTTCTTTGACAAATCATAAACCCCCCCCTGAGACCTTGCCACTTCAAGCCCCAGAAAATATCTAAGAACACCTAAATCTTTGATTTGAAATGTAGAATGCAAATGCTCTTTCAGATGTTGAATATGAGATAATGAATCACTAGCTACAATAATGTCATCAACATAAATGAGCAAAGCTATGAAAGAATCTGAAGCTCTTTTAGTGAACAAGGTGTAATCATTTTTAGACTGTGTATAACCCTGAGACAGTAAGTACAAAGTAAGCTTTTCATTCCATTGTCTACTGGCTTGTTTAAGTCCATAAAGAGATTTCTGAAGCCTGCAAACTGCATTAGGGATGGATGACTGGACACCTTGAGGCAACTCCATATAAATCTCCTGATATAGATCACCATGAAGAAAGGCATTATTGATATCTAATTGATGCACATGCCAATGATTCACAGATGCCAAAGCCAAAAATAGACGCACAGAAGTCATTTTGGCCACAGGGGAAAAGGTATCAACATAATCTATACCTGGTTGCTGGGTGTACCCCTTAGCCACAAGCCTGGCTTTATATCTCTCAATAGAGCCATCTGCCTTGCGTTTGACCTTGTAAACCCATTTACAGCCAATAGGCTGCTTACCCAGTGGCAAGGGAACAATGTCCCAGGTATGTGTGGCCTCTAAGGCTGCCAACTCAAGCTGCATAGCTTGCTGCCAGGCTGCTGATGCAGCAGCCTGCTGATATGTCACAGGTTCTTGTTCAGCACTGATGTTGAGGATGTAGGATCTGTATTCAGGAGCCAAAGCTTCAAGAGAGTGATATGCTTGTATAGGATATGGCACAGGGCCAGAAGAATCAAAAATGTCAGAAGAATGACTAAGATTACAATAGTAATCCTGTAAGTATGACGGGGCATGCCTAGATCTAGTATGTCTGTGATCAGAACCTGATACTGGAGGCAAATGAACTTCCAACTGAGTTACAGGTATCTGATCATTTGGAAGGAATCCTGAAGCCTTGGAGGACGAATTAGGAGAAGATGACACTGAATGCAATGGTGACTCTGAAGGAGACACAGTGTCACTTGAATGAAGAGTATCAGGAGAAGGTGGCAACTCATGTAAGGGATGTACTTGAGTAGGAGATGGACAAGAACTCAGAGGAACGTCAGCCACAGCATGAGGACTGGGACTGACGCCGCTGGCAAAGAAGATCCATTGGAGAATGGAAATGAACTTTCATAAAACATAACGTCTCTAGACACAATAATAGATTTGTCTTCCAGTTTTTGAAGGATATACCCCTTTGTATTCATAGGAAAACCAAGAAAAACACAAGGCATAGACCTGGGCTCAAATTTTGCCTTATGAGGGGTGTTGTCACAAGCAAACGCCAAACACCCAAATACTCTCAAATGAATATAAATTGGTTGATTCTGATGTAAAACCTCATAAGGAGTCTTATTTTGAAGTACGGGTGATGGCATCAAATTTATTAAATAAGTGGCATGCTGAAGACAGAATCCCCAATACTCAATAGGCAATGAGGCATGAAACCTAAGCGCTCTAGCTACAACCAAAAGGTGTTGATGCTTCCTTTCAACCACCCCATTTTGTTGGGGAGTATAGTTACAGGTTGTCTGATGAACTACCCCATGTTGCATATAAAACTCAGACATTTTGAATTCAAGTCCATTATCACTCCTAACAACCTTGATACGAACATTAAATTGAGTAAACACATAGTGAAAGAAGCTCTGCAAAACTTGCCTAACCTCAGACTTTGCTTTAAGGAGATATATCCAAGTATACCTTGAACAGTCATCAACTATGGTCAGAAAATATTTTTGACTGTACATTGTAGGGTGCCTATAAGGGCCCCAAATATCAACATGAACAACATCAAAAGGAAGCTTAGAGGCTGTAACAGAAGTGGGAAATGGTGACCTCTTCAATTTTGCTAAGGGACACACTGTACAAACATTATTCTGATTAAAAGAAGGTATGTCTGGATGTAGCCTATGCAACTCTTGTATTCTAGTGGATGAGGCATGCCCAAGTCTGGCATGCCACAGATACGCATCAGACTCAAGACTGGTAGAAGACAAAGCAGAAGGCAAAGGACATGTACTGGATACTTCACATTGCAGAGCTACACTGGAATCATATATGTAATAAAGCCCATGATGCTTCCTAGCTGAACCAATCATCCTCCTGGACAACTGATCCTGAATCAAACAACCAGAATCATGAAATGAAACAAGCAGATGTGGAGAGTCAGTAAGCTTGCTGAGAGAGACAAGGTTGAAAGAAAACGAAGGAACGTATAAAACATCCTTCAAGATCAGACCACTATGCAAAACAACGATTCCTTTGTGAGTGGATTCAACTGTGACATTGTTAGGAAGCTTAATAGAGACATGATCAATAGGATTATAAGACTGTAATACCGACAAGGAACATGAAATGTGATCAGTGGCTCCTGAATCCAAAATCCACACACAATCAGTGCTTACAGATTGCTTACCTGTGAACATACCAGTCTGTGCCGTCATGACAGCTCCTTGTACCTCCTTATTTCCACTGCTTCCTGAAACAACATCATCAACATCCAACAACTTCAGTAGTTTAGTAAACTGTTTTTGAGTAAGAGATTGCGTAGGTTGTGAAAACAAAACAGACGGAGGCAATTCAACATCACAGTTCGAAGATCTCTCTTCAACTGTTTCAACAGCATTCACTTGACTTTTAAACTTGAATCCGGGGGGAAATCCGTGCTTTCTGTAGCATCTGTCACTCGTATGTCCAATCATACCACAGTGATTACATTGCAGGCGCTTATTTCCTTCTTGATAAAATCTTCCATTACCTCTTCTATATGATTGTCCTTGCCTTTTATTAGCATACGCATTTGCTACAAGTCCTTCCTGATCATCACAATTCGCAGCCAACGCAGTAGGTGCATTGCTAAAACCAGTTGACACAGCATTATTAGAAATTTTCCTTTCAAACTTTAATGCCATTGCAAAAATAGTCTTAATATCTGGTAGAGGAGTCATTACAAATACTTGTGATCTCACTGGATCAAATTCCTCATTCAGTCCTTTAACAAACTTTATGACATAGTCACTTTCAATGAATTCATTCACCTTTTTAGTTATGTCACACACACATCGAAGGCAGTCACATTTTGGTATGGATCTTAGAGAAGCTAGTTCTTCCCATAGTACTTTCAGTTTCGTAAAATAATCATTTACGCTAAGACTTTCCTGTTTCACTGCATAAAATTCACATAGTAAATCAGATAATCTGAATGGATCACCACTTCCATACCTCATAGCTAGATCATTCCATACATCCAGAGCACTATCGTACCACATTACACTTTGCGCAATTGAAGGAGAGACGCAGTTCATGATCCAGGACTGAATCATGGTGTTTACCTGCCTCCATTGCTGAAATTGAGGATCATTCTGTGCAGGTTTAGGTATAGATCCATCGATAAAACAGGTCTTATTCTTCACTAGCAACGCCATTTGAAATGTTCTGCTCCATGAGTGGAAATTATGCGGATTGAGAGGAGGTTGAACCAGAACGATAGCTGGACTGTCATTCGGATGCAAGTAGTACGGGCTACTTGCTGGATTCTCATTGTTCACATGATTAATTCGTGAGCTAGATGAAGCAGCACTTGCATTCGCCATGTTTACACTATAGTCAAAGTGATTTACGAAAGGAAACACCGATGTGACGTAGAGTTTGATCAAGATCGTTCAAGGAGTTAATAACGAATTGTCATGGCTCTGATACCATGTCAAAATTCATGTGAGATTCAGAATTAACGATCAAATTGATCAATGTATAATGAACTAAGAACGAATGTGAAAGGAGAAAAACAAATGACGAGCAAAGAATGCTCTGGCGCCAAAGTTGAATGTCTTCAACTTGAGAAAAACGAAAGAATCAGAAATTTTATTATGCTAACTCACTTAGTAGTACAATCATTACTTGTATTTATACTAATCTAAGGAACTATCTAGAAACTAAAATTAACACGTGAGAAATAAGCTGGTTTAATGTTGAAGCAGTGGCTTCTGCTGTAGAATTCTCAGGCAAGACACCAAGCGTGCCACCGTGCCAACCTTGCCATGTGTGCCAAGACTAATCGTGCCATGTACGCCAACCGTGCCATGCGTGCCATGCACACAACCGTGCCATGCGTGCCAATGTCATCTGATTACAGACTTCTTTTTCTTCTTATCTTCATCTGTATCTTTAACAAAATTTGCAATCACAGGATCGGATGGCAAAGTCAATTTTTCTTCCCGATTTACATCCTATTTAAAAGGAAGGGGGTGCGGAGAATTCCACAAGATAATTTATCACAAAATATTGACAAGAAAAATATCACCCCCCACACACACACATATGTTGTATGTCGTGTCTGTGTGTCATGAAATAAATTTGCAACAACTCACACTCGGCTTGCAGACTTTAGTCGTTTCGTATTTCGGGTCACACCCAGATTAACCTTGCAGATTTTATCCTTGCATATGTCTGGATCCGATGATGTTACTATAGATGTGACAATCATATAAAATGTCAAAATTTTTATATTTTTGTCATCATTGTTCCGAAAAAGATTAATCATTGTTCATGGTAACTATATAGGCTCATTAATATATAACATGCATTAATATTCACATTATTCAATGTGGGATTGTAGGCATTGTTGTTGTCAAGATTGGTTTTGATGATTTGCACAAAAAGATAAGTTTCAAAATTAAATTAAATGTTTCTTGAATTTTATATCTTAATCAGACATGTTGGTCCTCAAGAAAATGTAGCTAGGTAAAATTTATGTTCAGACATTAAACGATGCATAGAGCGCTTCATTAGGTAAGAAGAAAATAAAACTTTGAGATAGAAAGTTTAGAATGCTACATAGAGCACTCTATTTGGTAAGAAAAATAAAAACTTTCGGACAGAAAGTTTAGAACGCTACATTGAGCGCTTCATTTGGTACGAAAATTCTCAGACAGAAAGTTTGAAGAAAAATATGAAGCGCTTCATGTATTATTATTCTTGAGTGCGAAGTCACTTTAAGCACAGCATTCATAAGTTCTGATGCACGGACAGTGTGATGAGGTATCAACATACTATTGAAAGTCTTCTTCCACTCTTCTCTCTCCTCTCCAATGGCTAGGAGTTTTTCTATAAGACTGGGAAGGCTCCAATTTTTGAAGACAACTTTCTACCTCAAGCTCTCAAGTCTTCATTTGTATTTTGCTCTCAAAATCATTGTAATAATTACTTTATTGTTGAGAGTGTGTGATTGTAAAGGAGAATAGATCTTCTTCTAAGTGAGGATTGTTAGGAGCACGATTTAGATTGTTGGTCAAGGAGCAAGGGTGCTTCTTGTTGGACAAAACTCAAACTTCCAAGAGCTAGTTGATGGTGTAGAAGCTACATCATACTCCATAGGAGGTTTCTTTGGTGCAAAGAAGATCTTAAGGAGACTAGGCTTCAAAGAGGTTGAGTTTTTCATTGTTATTGAGCTATGTTTGTTAAACCTAGTTTGTTCTTGTATTTTCTTTGATTGTTGTTTCCCCCTTAAAAAATCCTTCTTGTTTAAAGCAATAAGGTAGAGGAGTAGAGTTTTTGACTTGACCTCTATAAATTTGGTGTTCTTTCATTTCCTCAAGTTATTTTCTTCAAAGAAAACTTCAAGTATTGGTTAAATCACTTCCATTGCAAAAAGATTCGAAAAAGAACCATATTTGGATTAGCACACTATTCAACCCCCCCTTCTAGTGTGTTTCACGGACCTAACAAGTGGTATCAGAGCCTAACCTTGATTGTTTGACACTCAAATAGCAAGCTTGATCCTATCAAGTATGGAAGAAACACCTTATGATTGGGAATCTTTGGGTGGTGAGTCTTCTAGAACAAGAAGAAGAAGACATGAAATTGATACCTTCCGTATCTAATATTCATACCAAAGTGTCTATATTTGATTCAAATAATTACTCTCTGTGGAAATCCAACATAGAGACTCATCTTAGAGGTTGTGGCTACCGAATCTGGAAAGAAGTCACTAAGGGCTCAAAGGCTCCTATTGACTATGATAATCCAACCCAAGAAGAAGAGTTATTATTTGCTATAAATGGAAAAGCTCTTGACATCTTGAATAGTTCTCTAACTCCAAATGAGAGAGCTAAGATTCAAGGTGTTCAATCCGCTCATGAAGCATGGATAAAGTTGGAAATGATCCATGAGGGTACTTCTCAAGTTAGAAAGGCAAGGAGGAGGATGATGATCAAGCAATTCTATAATTTTTCCATCCCCAAAGGTGAAAAGATAGAGAAAACTATTCAACAATTCACTAAGCTTGTCAACTTGCTTAATGCGGTGGGAAAGAAGATCGAACAAGAGGATCTTAACCACCGACTTTTAAATAGCTTGGGAAGAGAATTGAATCCAAAGGTGTCGGCTATAGAAGAGTCAAAGGATCTTGAAACTCATACATTAGATGAGTTATATGGAAATCTTATTACTCATGAAATTCAACTTGAGGAACAAGAGAAAAATGATCCTATCAAACAATCACATAAGGCATTGGTAAGTGACATGGATGATTCGAATGATGAGTTTGGACTTCTTGTAAGAGCGTTCAAAAGATTTGCTAGAAAGAATGAAGATGAGGCTAAACGGTTCATCAAAGGGACTCTATCCAAGGACAAAGACAAGATGAACGACCAAGAAATGCTTCAAATGTGGAAAATATGGTCACTTCATGAAAGATTGTAGAGTGAAGGACCAGCAACCAAAAGATAAGAAGGTCATCAATCAAAAGAAGAAGGCTCTTCAAGCGGAGGTAGCTCATTGGGGTAGTCTCTTATCTGACTCCGAAGGTGACCATGATGATGACAAGGATCTTGCTCTAAAATCTATAAGTGATGATGATCTTGAAAGGGAATATTCGTGTTTCATTGCCATTGAAGACGATAAGGATGTATGTACTAGATCTTCTCATTCTAAATTGCAATATGAATTTGATGCTATGATTGAGAAGAATGATTTGTTAAGTCTCAAATATAAGCATGTCAAACGAGACCTTAGGGAATGCATAAATGAATATAATATCACGCTTGAAAACAACATTGCATTGCAACTTGAATATGATATTTTTATGACCATGCATAAAGTAGTTGCTAATGAGAATTGTTGTTTAAGATATGAAAGTGAGATTCATTTAAGTACTATGGAAAAGATGTTTGTGGGTAACTATGCTTTAAACAAGATTCTAATTATTCAAAGAGCTAGAATTGATAAAATCGTATTAGGCTATGATGCATCTAGTGTAAGCATGAAATCTTCAACTATGCCTTTGATTAAATTTGCTAAATCAAGTAAAGCATCCACTCTCTCCTTGAAAGAATCAAAATCGTCTTTGAAGAAACAAAGGCATATGCCTCATAGGAAGGCAAAAGAAACCAAGGTATCAAAACATTTGGTTAAATCCATTGCCAAGAACTCTTCCTTAATACCAAGGAAGAATATGCACAAACATTAATCACGGAATATGTCTACACAAATGCATCATGATCATTCTTACTCTCACAAATGTATTCCTACATGCTTTTATTACAATATGAAAGGTCATGTAGAAAGAATGTGTAGAGCTAAGAGAAATACACATCTTGTATGGGTGCCAAAAGGTCAAGTGCATGTTACTAACCCTCAATGACCCAAAACTAAAAGCGTACCAATGTCATATGTTGATTTTGTAAGACATAGCACTAAATGGAGACATCAAGGACAAAGGCATCCAATGGGTCATAGACAGTGGGTGTTTCAATCATATGACAGAAAACAAAAGATTGTTTCATACAATCACTATGCAAGATGGAGGAGTTGTCCACTTCAGAGGTAGCAAAGGCCAAATCAAAGGACATGGTAAAGTTGGCAACAATTCCTTCTCTCTTAGTGATGTACTTTATGTGGATGGGCTCAAGTATCATTTGATAAGTGTGATGCCAATTATGAAGTTACATTTGTGGGAAAAAAATGCATTGTGAAAAAGGATGATATTGTTATGTTTGAGGCTTTAAGGGACAAAAACATTTACAAACTTAGCATAAATGATTTGGTTTCACAAAAAATTTCGTGTTTAGTGGCTAAAAATGGTTTGCACAACTATGGCATAGACGCATCGGACATGTTTGTTTTAAAACATTTAAATATATTTGTGAAAATGAAAAAGTTCAAGGGCTTCCCAAAATGAATTTTGAAAACCAAGAACTTTGTAGCACTTGTCAAAAATCAAAGCTTGTTAAAACAAGCTTTAGGCCCAAAACAAATATTTCCACCTCCAAACCTCTACAAATATTACACATGGATTTATATGGGGATATTGGTACAAAAAGATTGGGTGGCAAACATTACACATTTGTGGTGGTAGATGATTGCACTAGATATACATAGGTAATGTTATTTGCTAAGAAAAGTGATGCATGTCATGAGTTCATTGATTTATGTAGAAAATCAGAAAATTACATGAGTGACACCATTAAAACTATTAGAAGTGATCGTGGTGGAGAGTTTGATAAAGAATTTCGAATGTTTTGTGTATCCAAGGGGTATGTACATAACTTTTCAACTCCAAAAACTCCTCAACCAAATGGTGTAGCTAAACAAAAGAATAGAACCCCACAAGAGATGAGTAGGGCAATGCTTAATGAGTTCGGCTTGCCCAAATATTTTTGGGCCGAAGCGGTTAATGTTGCTTGTCATGTAATTAATCGTGCCTATTTGAGACCATACCTAAATATGACATCTTATGAACTTTGGAATGGCAAAGTCCCCAACATTTGGTATTTCAAAGTGTTTGGTTGTAAGTGTTTCATACTTAACACTAAAGACACTTTGGACAAGCTTGATTTCAAAGCGGATGAGGGCATATTTTTAGGTTATGCCTCAAATAGTAAAGCATTCATGTATTTAACAAAAGAAGCCAAAAGGTGGAAGAATCTATTCATGTCAAGTTTAGTGAATCACTTAGTGTTGAAACTAAACTCAATGAGGAAAATGAAGATGATGAAGGTGATATTTCTCAAGAAGAAGGTCTTGATATTGTTCCAAGGGTTGGTCATCAACAAGAAATTGTTGATGAACCACCTAAAGGAAAAAAATCTTCATTGATTTAAAAGTTGATCACATTGAAGGAACTCAACCACCTAGTGTCAAAGAACAAAGTGAAGTAAGTAGAGACATTTCACAAGCTCCTTTTGATGATACACAAAATGTTGTCAATGCATCTCATTTTGGAAAATGACTTACACATTATGACAATGACCATTTGTCTCTTCCAGAAAGTGATCATGAGGAAGTTGGAGGGAATGTATTCAATTTTCCTAGGTCATTTAAGCATAAAAGTTCTTATCCTCATGAACTAATCATGGGTGATATAAATCGTGGCATCACTACTAGGAGACAATATAGAGAAAATGCATTTGTGTCACTTTTAGAACCTAAAAATGTTAAAGAAGAACTTCTTGATGAGGATTGGATTTTAGCTATGCAAGAAGAGCTAAATCAATTTGAGAGAAGTGATGTTTGGGAATTGGTTCTCAAACCTCATGATCATCCTATTATTGGAACAAAATGGATGTTTCGTAACAAGATGGATGATCAAGGTAATGTCACAAGAAATAAGGCTAGATTAGTTGCTCAAGGATATCACCAAGAAGAGGGGATTGATTTTGATGAAACATTCGCACCCGTAGCACGGCTTGCAGCCATAAGACTGTTGTTAGCTTATGCTTGTTATAAGGATTTCAAGCTTTACCAAATGGATGTTAAATCCGCTTTCTTAAATGGAATTATTCAAGAAGAGGATATGTGGCTCAGCCTCCCGGATTTGAATGTCATGATTCTTTACATCATGTTTGTAAACTCAAAAAGGCACTTTATGGCCTTAAACAAGCTCCTAGAGCTTGGTATGATAGGTTGAGTACATTTCTTCTTAAGAGAGGGTTTTCAAGAGGTAAAGTGGATACAACCTTGTTTATCAAAGAACAAGGCAAACATCATTTACTTGTTCAAGTATATGTAGATAACATTATTTTGGTGCTACTAACAATCTTCTTTGTGAGCAATTTGCTAGCTTGATGCAAGGTGAATTTGAAATTAGTATGATATGGGAACTCACTTATTTCTTTGGACTCAAATTCCAGCAAACCCAAGATGGAGTGTACATTTCTGAAACCAAGTATACAAAAGATTTGCTCAAAAAGTACAACTATGGTGAAGGTAGAAATGTGAACACTCCTACGAGCACAAGCTTGAAACATGACAAAGATGAAAAGGGAAAGCAAATTGAGGCAACCTTGTATCGTGGCATAATTGGTAGTCTACTTTACTTGACCGCTAGTAGACCGGACATTTTGCATGCTGTTTGTTTATGTGCTAGATTTCAAAGTGATCCTAGAGAAATGCATCTTATTGTGGTAAAGGTATATTTCGTTATCTTAGAGGAACTTTGAAGTTTGGTTTATTTTATCCTAAGAATGCATGCTTTGATCTTAGAGGTTATAGTGACTCCGACTATGCAGAGAGTCTTGTTGATAGGAAGAGCACATCCAAAACTTGTCAATTTCTTGGAGATTGTCTTGTTTCTAGGTTTTTCAAGAAAAAAAATAATGTCGCTCTTTCTACGGCAATCCAAATATGTTTCGGCCGCCTCATGTTGTGCTCAATTACTATGGATGTCACATAAGCTAAATGATTATAATATAAAATTTTCAAAAATGCCTATTTGTGTGACAATACTTCAGCTATAAATATTGCACAAAATCCGGTTCATCATAGTCGAACCAAACATATTGAAGTGAGACATCATTTCATTAAGGATTGTGTGCAAAAAGGATTGGTGTGTGTTGAATTCGTGCCTACTAGTGATCAACTAGCGGACATATTCACTAAACCATTGTCAAGTGAAGTATTTGAATCTATTAGAAGTAGAGTGGGATTACTCAATATTAATCAAGTCTAAATTACATGAAAATATAAAATATTAGAAGTTTTTGAGCGCTCTAACTTATATTGAACTTGCATTCAATGTTGGATTAAACACTTAACTTACATAGAATCAGCATTCATTGTCGTATTAAGTGTTTTAAAACGGGCAAATGAGTTGGAAAGGTGATGTGTCTAGAAAAGTGATATGGACTTCGCATGCATAATGGAGCGCTCTATTCCAAAATAAATTATTTATTTCTTAATGATAAAGGCGCTTCATACAACTGCATTAAAATCCCACTTCCCACTATTTTCTAAAATTAACCGTCCTGTCCCTTCAAACTTCCCTCCTTCTCTCTTCACACTGTCCTGTCACCTCAAAAACTGCCCTTCCTCTCTCTCCTCACAATTACTTCCTGCAAACCGTCAACTCCTTCAAACCTTTCTCCTTCTCTTCACAACCGTCTTTCTCTCTCCTTCTCTTTCCCAAAATCCTCTCAAATCTCTAATCTTCTTCGCCATCTTCGTAAAAAAATAGATGGGGGAAATACCATGACAACTCCATCAAAACAGAAGGGATCAAAGAGAACCAGAGGTTCAAGACCTCAAAAACGAAAAACCACGGTAGTCTTTAACGAAAGTGAGCAACTTGTGGCTATTCGAGATAGGTTGCGGATGGAAAACTTTCCATGGGTAGCGAAGAAGACAAAAGACATCAAAAAAAGGCTATAGGAATGGGAGTTGAAGTTCATCTCAGCAAATACTCCCAACTCCTATTTGATGAATGGGACTATCATAACAAGACCGTTGTTCCACTCAAGTTAGTAAAACCTCTGGTCTAATAAAATAATCCCGAGGTAAGTGACGTGTACACCTTGCTTGAAGCACAAGGTCTGGACAAATTATGGTCCACAGAAGGAATGGATTTGTACTCTATTAGGTATACACGCATGTTATATGCAAATTTTTGGGGCACTTACATGACTAATACAAAACCTGTTTATTTAAACTCTGTCATTGATGGGATTCCTGTGAAATTGTCAATTCAAACATTTTGTGATGCTGTTGGCGTTAAGAATGAAGTTGAAGAAAAATTTGATGTGTATGGGTGGGAATTATGATGTGTTAGAAGTAGAAGTGAAAACTGAGTTAGGTCTCCCTCCATCTCGTAAGCTTCAAAAGATGTCATAAGCAAAGTACTGTTAGGCATTGTCATGGCCTGTATAAATGGTAAAGCTAATAGGAATCCTAGTAATATGGACTTATATGTTACGTATTGCATCTTGAAAGGTAGACAAGTGAATTTTGGTTGGATATTTTTAGCCGTTGCCCTGACCTCCTTAACTAAGAAAACAAAAGCTCTTCCATTTGCAAACTATGTCTTTGTTCTGCTTAAGCACTTGGGTATTTCTTTAGACTCAATACACCTTGAGAAAATTGGAGCGAAAGGAAAATGTGATGGACTTAATATATCTCAAATTAAAATTGCTTAGAAACACAGGGTTCAGGCTGGCAGTTCAGAAGCAAAAGCTGGTACTGATGATGCAAGGGAGAATGTAGAATATGAGATGAAAGAAAAAATTTTTGTGCTGGAACAAGAAGTGGCGGACTTGAAGCGCTTAAACGCTCAGTTGGAGAAGCAGCAGTCACTCACTGATGCTCGCTATGAATACCTGAAATCAAAGCTTCTCAAGGCCAAAGTGTTTAAATCCTTCAAACATGAACCCAAATCTGTTTAACTATCTGCTATTTTTCTTCACTTCCCTTAAGCTCTTTTGATGATTTAGGGGGAGAATGGTGTATCTCCTCCTCGGATGATTTAGATTTATAGTAGTTTGATGTGCTTCAGGATGGTAGTGTTGTATTAAAGGATGGAAGTGTTGATTGATGTTGTTTCAGGATTGGTATTGTTGATTGTTAATGTTGTTGATCAACTAAACGCTCTATTTGGCTGATGTGTTTGTCGGTTAGCATTTTCGCTCAGTATTTGTTATGCTCTGCTTTTGTTAAGATGTGCAATGCAGTACTATATGGTAGTACTTATGTGTGGTTTTTGATATTATTTTCTCTTGCTGATTTGCTCATAATGAATGTGGTATGATGCTCTGAGATGTTGATTGTTAGAATATAGGGACAATGGAACTCTAATGTGTTTAAGTAAATTGGCATTTCTTGCATAGCTTCAATAATTCCCTGGTGTTATGAAATATAAAAAGCATTCTTAAGAAAATGCATCTAGTAAAGGGGAGCATTAGATGCATTTAGTAAGGGGAAGCTCATTGTGAAATCATCAAAAAGAGGGAGATTGTTGTTGTCAAGATTGGTTTTGATGATTTGCACAAAAGTAGAAGTTTCAAAATTAAATTAAATGTTTCTTGAATTTCATATCTTAATCAGACATGTTGGTCCTCAAGAAAATGTAGCTAGGGAAAATTTATGTTCAGACATTAAACGCTACATAGAGCGCTTCATTCGGTAAGAAGAAAATAAAACTTTCAGACAGAAAGTTTAAAACGCTACATAAAGCGCTACGTTTGGTAAGAAAAATAATAACTTTCGGACAGAAAGTGTAGAACGCTACATTGAGCGCTTCATTTGGTATGAAAATTCTCAGACAGAAAGTTTGAAAGAAAAACATGAAGCGCTTCATGTATTATTACTCTTGAGTGTGAAGTCACTTTAAGTACAGCATTCATAAGTTCTGATGCACGGAAAGTAGGTTCCAACTGGTACAGTTTTTCTCTCTCTTACACTTTTTGATTGACAAAAAGTGCTTTTTATTTTTCTTATGCAATCATGATATTTTTAGCTTTAGCCAAAAGGTCAACCAAAGGTAGGTGAACAAATCTTATCCTTTTTGAGCTTAAGATGAGAAGCTTCCTCAAGAAGCTTTTGACTTCACTCAAGAAAAATTTTTCAAGATGATGAGGTGTCAACATACCATTGAAAGTCTTCTTCCACTCTTCTCTCTCCTCTCTAATGGCTAGGAGCTTTCCTATAAGGCTTTGAAGACTCCAATTTTTGAAGACAACTTTCTACCTCAAGCTCTCAAGTCTTCATCTGTATTTTGCTCTCAAAATCATTGTAAAAATTACTTTATTGTTGAGCGTGTGTGATTGTAAAGGAGAAGAGATCTTCTTTTAAATGAGGATTGTGAGGAGAAAGATTTAGATTGTTGGTCAAGGAGCAAGGGTTGCTTCTTGTTGGACAAAACTCAAACTTCCAAGAGCTAGTTGATGGGGTAGGAGCTACATCATACTCCATAGAAGGTTTCTTTGGTGCAAAGAAGATCTTAAGGAGGCTAGGCTTCAAAGAGGTTGAGTTTTTTATTGTTCTTGAGCTAGGTTTGTTAAACCTAGTTTGTTCTTGTATTTTCTTTGATTGTTGTTTCCCCCCCAAAGAGAAATAACAATCCCCTTGTTATCCTTCTTGTTCAAAAAAAGAAGGTAGAAGAGTTGAGTATTTGACTTGAACCTCTATAAATTTGGTGTTCTTTCATTTCTTCAAGTTATTTTCTTCAAAGAACACTTCAAGTATTGGTTAAATCACTTCCATTGCAAAAAGAATCGAAAAAGAACCATACTTGGATTAACACACTATTCAACCCCCCTTCCCTTCTAGTGTGTTTCACGGACCTAATAAGGCATTTACACTCCACCCCTCTTGAATGGGTCGGCGTCCTCGTTCATTTTGCATGCATTAATCTTCACATTTTCATCATTGTTAATTCGAAAAGAATTAATCTTTATTGATATTTGTCAAGTTAGACCCATTCATATACATCATAATACAATCTTTATTAAAAAAACCATGTGAAAACCCGACAAAATTTTAAAGTAATCTAATGCCCAAGGTTGTTTTTTCTTCAAGGGCCAGCCAAGCAAAATCAAACCTGTTAGATTCCACTTGATAAACATACAGCTTTTGCCGATCAAGCGCATCCCAGTGTCTGCACACATTGTACGTAGCACTTCTTTTTTTCCTTTTTGCCAACTAAGGCTTGGTAATCAGAAATTGAAATTTTTGTCGTTCGGCAATAACCGAGTCGCGTCGATGCTTTTCTTCAGTAGAACCGACAATAGCTAGAGAAAATCAATACATGTTTCCTTGCTGGAGAATCTGTTATTAGCGATAGTCATGGTTAAACGGCGATTCAATATAAAATCTCTAGTTCAATATAAATTTCCAAATGCATAAAACTGGATGTAAAAGTTTACCCATAATATGCAAGAAAATTTTAATTATACAATTGTTATGTAAACTAGAATGGTTATTTAAAAGTGTTTGATTTGTTAATAAAATTCTTTTTCATTGATATACAATTGTATACATCCACCTCATTTTTGACTCGGTCTGGTCGTGTATGCCCACACTGTTGGAAAAGTATGTTAAAAATACTTTCAAATATGCTCCAAACTTATATAAAAATATGTGTACTGTTGTTTGGGAGTTTGGTTGATGATTTGATCACTTTTAACTTGAAGAATATCACTTGGATCGATCCAAGTATGATTTGGATCGAACCAAGTAAAAGATGGAATAAAGTTAAGTGTTCTGGAGGACATAGATTGATCAATGTAAGGAACATCGATCGATCGATGTACACGTCAATCGATCAATGTGGTGTGTTACAATACTGAAAGCTTTCGGTCCAACATAGATCGATCACATTGATCGATCTATGTGACATCGATCGATCGATGTGATCGATCAATGTAAGGCCGAAGTATTCTGTCCGACTTCGATCGATCACATCGATCGATTGAAGTGACATCGATCGATGAGCCAACGGTCAGAACTTTTCATGCTGAGTTGCATTCTTTGGTCCAATAATCATCTCCCTTTACATTTGAACGTTAGACAAATAACTTAGAGGGTCTGAAAACTGTTGAGACTTGTTTTAAACAATGCTTTCTTCTATCCTAAAGCCTATATATACAAGGCTTGACTATTTTACAAAGATATAGAAAAACTCTTGCAAACTCTTAGTGCAGAATTTTCCAGCAGTTCTCTCCTTCTTCTCCTCTACTTTCAAACACTTCTACTAGCAAGTTCATTCCCTTTCTCGTAGAGCAAACGAACAAGGGATGCCTTTAAATCCTTGGAAGCATTCGATTGTAGTTCACCTTGCTCAGCGGTGGAGGCAAATTGCTTTTAAGGACAGTGATTTTTATCACGTCTCGGCAATCATATTGTGTTGTTTGTTTGTCATTCTCCTCTGATTTTCTCTAACAATCTTAAAAGCAACTTACTGCAATGGCAACCAAATAATCTGTTGTTCCTGATATGTCAAGGTTCGAGCCTTTCGATGGAAATTTCTTCAAGAGGTGGTTTGCGAAAGTTCTCTTTTTCCTGGAGATGGTGTGTGTCTCCTACGTTCTGACAAAGGAGAGACCTGCTGAAGATGGAGAAGCTCTCAAGTATGATGCAGACAATGTCACATGTAGAGGACATATTCTTCATTTTCTCTCAAATTCGCTGTTTGATATTTATGTCAAATTTCAGTCAACGAAAGAAATCTAGAAAGCTTTTCATAACAAGTATGGTTCTGAGGATGCATGGAAAAGAAAATATGTGGTCAGTGAATTCTTCAAATTTCAGATGGTTGATCATATATCCATCAATGATCAAATTCATCAGTTTCAACAACTGGTGAATAACATAGAACAGGAAGGGATCAAGATCGATGAAACCTTCCAAGCCGCTGCATTGATCGAGAAGCTTCCTTCTTCTTGGAATAAATATAAGAAGAGAGGCAAGCATGATGATACCAAGCTCTCTATGCATAGTGTAATCAAACACATCCGTATAGAGGAAAACAACAGGCTTGAAGATGCAAGTGGTGACGAATGTGTTGTCAAGCCCAACGTCGTCAAACATGCGGTCAAGAAGCCAATGTTCCAATCCAACAAGCCTAAAGGTAAAGCACAGGTGTAGGGACGCTTTAAGTCACATTCAAAGGGGGCTTGTTGGGTGTGCGGAAAACAGGGACACAATGCATTCTTCTACAACAAGCGGAAAGGTCAGTCAAGCGGACAAGCCAACCTTGTTGAAGGACGTTTAGACATTGAAAAAGAGACAATCGCTACAGTCATCAAAGATGAGGTAAACCTTGTCGGAGGTGTGACAGAATGGGTGGTGGACACTGGAGCTACCAGACATATTGCAACCATCAGAGATTTATTTCTTGATTATCAAGATATAGATAGTGGAGACCAGGTCTTTCTAGGGGACGCACGAGCGACCCGAGTGATCGGGAAGGGGAAAGTGCTCCTCAAGTTGACTTCTGGGAAAAAGCTGGAGTCGAGCAATGTGCTACATGTTCCTACCATTCGGAGGAACCTGATTTCTAGAGCACTTCTGAACAAGGCTAATATTAAGCTTGTTTTTAATTCCGATAAACTTGTTCTATCTAGTAGTGGGGAGTTTATTAGGAAAGGTTTCTGTTCGGGAGGATTATTTGTTCTTGACGCTGTTTGCTTAAATAATAGAAATGCATCTAGTTCTGTATATATTGTTGACTCCTTTGATTTACGGCATGCTAGACTAGGACATGTTAATGCCGATGCGATTAGAAAGTTAAAGAGTATCAATCTAATTGAAATAAATAATAAGAACAAACTCACTAAGTGTCATTATTGTATTGAAGGGAAACACCATAAGAAACCATTCAAGTCGGTACATAGAGCAACAGAGAAATTAGAATTAATTCACAGTGATCTAGGAGACTTTAAGAACATTATGAGTAAAGGTGGCAAACGATATTTTATCACTTTTATAGATGATTTCTCTAGATTTACTAAGATCTACTTACTTAGTAATAAAGATGAAGCGGAAAGTATGTTTATTAAATATAAGAACAAAGTTGAGAATCAATTAGATGTAAGGATTGAAAAGGTAGGTCGGATATAGGAGGTGAATATAGTACCTTATCTTTACAAAAAATTTTGTAAAGATAATGGTATTATACATGAGTTTACTCCGCCATATACTCCTTAATCCAACGGCGTTGCTGAAAGGAAAAATAGAACGCTTAAGGATATGATGAATACAATGCTCCTTAGTTCTGGATTGTCTAATAATTTGTGGGGTGAGGCTATTCTTTCAGCATGTCATATTCTTAATAGAATACCGCATAAGAAGACTAATTTAACTCCATATGAACTCTGGAAAAGTTATGCACCCAACTTGAATTATCTGAAAGTGTGGGGGTGTCTAGCCAAAGTTGGAATTCCTGAATTCAAACGGAGTAAAATTGGTTCTGAAACAAGAGATTGTATGTTTGTCGGATATGCTTTGAATAGTGCTGCATATAGGTTTATAACTTTAGACAATGGTGTGATTATGGAATCTAAGGATGCTGAATTTTTTGAACTTGAGTTTCCAATGAAGCAAAAGAAGGTGGCCAGCACTAGTTTTGAACTTGATGAATTTAGTAATAAACCTAGTGATGAAATTGCTTCTTTACCTAGAAGAAGCAAAAGACAAAGGATTGAAAAATCGTTTGGAGACGACTTTACTACTGCTTTTATTTTAGAAGAAGATCCTAAGACCTATAAAGAGGCTATGAAGTCCATAATGTTAAGTTTTGGAAAGAGGCTATAAATAGTGAACTTGAGTCGATTCTTAGTAACAATACTTGGGAACTAGTAGAGTTACCTAGGGGATGTAAGCCTATTAGTTGTAAATGGTTCTTTAGGAAGAAACTAAAGGTTGATGGCACAATTGATAAGTTTAAGGCAGGACTAGTTGCTAAGGGGTTTACTCAACAAGAAGGATAGATTACTTTGATACATATTCACCGGTAGCGAGAATAACTTCAATAAGAGTTTTAGTAGCTTTAGCTTCCATTAATAATTTGGTGATACATCAAATAGATGTTAAAACGGCTTTCTTAAATGGTGATTTAGATGAAGAGATATATATGCATCAACCGGAAGGTATGATTGTTCAAGGACAAGAACATAAGGTGTGTAGACTTAAGAAGTCCTTGTACAGCCTTAAACAAGCGCCAAAGCAATGGCATGAAAAATTTGATGATGCTATGATTTCTAACAGTTATATTGTGAATGAAAGTGACCGTTGCATTTATAGAAAAGTTGAAAATTCTGGTTATGTTATTGTGTGTCTATATATTGACAATATGTTGATTTTTGGTAACAATATGGATGTGAATAGTATTAAATCATTCTTATCCTCCGTCTTTGACATGAAAGATATGGGTAAGGCTGATTTGATACTGGGTTTAAAGTTAGTCAAGAATTGTGGGGGTTATGCTTTGTCACAGTCTCATCATGTTGAGAAAATGTTGAAAAGATTTAACTTCTTTGATGTTAAACCAGTAAGCACGCCATATGATCCTGCTATACACTTGAAGAAAAATAGAAATAATAGTGTTTTACAAGTTGAATGTGCTAGAATAATTGGAAGTGTAATGTATCTAATGAATTGCGCAAGACCTGACATAGCTTGCCCCGTAAATAGGCTAGCAAGATATACTCATAATCCAAGTAGTAAACATTAGATGGCTCTAGAAAAATTAATGAGATATATTAAAGGAACTATGGAATTATGTCTTGTGTTTAGTGGTTTTCCGGCCGTATTAGAAGGTTTCTGTGACGTTAATTGGGTGTCGGATAATGATGAGATTAATTCGACAAATGGTTATGTATTCACTTTGGGTAGTGGAGCCGTATCTTGGAAATCTTCTAAACAAACGTGTATAGCAAAATCAATTATGGAATTGGAGTTTATTGCTTTAGAACTTGCTGCAACAGAAGCTGAATGGTTAAGGAATTTGTTAGTTGATATTCCTTTATGGTATAATCATATGCCTTCTGTTTCTATACGATGTGATTCACAGGTAGCAAACGCTCGAGCAAAGAATAAGATCTACAACGAAAAGAGCCGGTATATCAGATTGAGAAACAATATTGTGTGGGATTTAATTAGTTCAGGGGTGATCAACTTCGAGTATGTAAGAACCGAGTTGAATCTAGCAGACCCCTTAACTAAAGGACTAAACAAGAAGTTAGTTCAACAACCATCAAGGGGAATGGGACTGGTTCCATTGTTGTGAACTTTGTATGACGGCAACCCAACCCACTATTAGTAGAGATCCTACAAACGGGGTTCAATGTGGTAAAAACAAGTCATATAAAAGTTCTACAAGTACTATTATTTTGTCTCTTCTTATGGTGCTGTTGAAGATAGTACTTACTGCAAATAAAAGAGGATGAGATTAAATTAGAATCTCTTAATGAAATTCATAGCCATGTTGTATGGTGGTGTGAGCAGTACACACTTGAAGAATTTAACATATATAAATGTGGAGGTGGTGCCGCTTCCTGTGAGATTTTGGATCAACTCAGTAGAGCGCTTATGAAAACCTGGGACTGGATGCATGGCCGATATCGCACCACACCGGGAACTTGCCTGAAGCTAGTCAATGACATGTCAGTTGTAAGTTTATATAAACAATAGCGGTCCATGTCATCTTATTTCTGTTTATAGTCATTGTCCATTATGTGCCATTGTCTTCATTTGATAGTAGAGAGGTTAGTTTATTAATGTTCGAGAAATGTCTGTATATAAGTTTGGATCATGTGGGGGGTTGTTGGAAAAGTATATTAAAAATACTTTCAAATATGCTCCAAACTTATATAAAAACATGTGTAATATTGTTTGGGAGTTTGGTTGATGATTTGATCACTTTTAACTTGAAGAATATCACTTGGATTGATCCAAGTATGAGTTGGATTGAACCAAGTCAAAGCTGGAATAAAGTTAAGTGTTCTGGAGGACATGGATCGATCAATGTAAGGAACATCGCTCGATCGATGTATACGTCGATCGATCAATGTGGTGTGTTGCAATACTGAAAGCTTTCGGTCCAACATAGATCGATCACATCGATCTATCTATGTGACATCAATCGATCGATGTGATCGATTGTTGTAAGGCCGAAGTATTCTGTCCGACTTCGATCGATCACATCGATTGATCCAAGAATCATCTCCCTTTACATTTGAACGTTAGACAACTAACTTAGAGGGTCTGAAAACTGCTGAGACTTTTTTAAACAACGCTTTCTTCTATCCTAAAGTCTATATACACAAGGCTTGACTATTTTACAAAGTTATAGAAAAACTCTTGCAAACTCTTAGTGCAGAATTTTCCAGCAGTTCTCTCCTTCTTCTCCTCTACTTTCAAACACTTCTACTAACAAGTTCATTCCCTTTCTCGTAGAGCAAACAAACGATGAAAGCCGTTAATCTGGGAAGCATTCGCTTGTAGTTCACCTTGCTCACTGGTGGAGGCAAAATTGCTTTTAAGGACAGTGATTTTTATCACGTCTCGGCAATCATATTGTGTTGTTTGTTTGTCATTCTCCTCTGATTTTCTCTAACACACACATCTTTCTCAGCATCCTCATCTCTGCCACTTCCATCTTCTGCGACTGTATCCTCTTGATGGCCGAGCAGTCTGTCTCATATCACATTGCCGGTCGCACTGCCACTCTATAAAAATTTTTCTTTAATTTAGTTGGAAAATTCTTGACACATAGCACTCCTGAGGCCGCTCTCCACTTACACCAGCCTTGTTGAACTCGGTGCACTACATTACTATCTATGTCCACATCTTGTTATACAAATGATCCCATGTACTTCAACTTGCCTACCTATGGTACCACTTGACCCTCGATGGTGAGCTGGCTATTCTCACCGTCGGCTGTGCTGGTGAAGTCGCAATGCAGATATTCGGTCTTAGAACGACTAATCATTATGTCTTCTCTCTCTAGAGCCCTTCTCCACTGCTCTAGTCTTATACTCAGGGTATGTCTACTCTCGGCGACTAATACGATATCCTCACCAAAAAAACATACACCACGGAACAAGGAAGTTGTATGTCTTCCTTGCAGGCATACACTCTGATTATTCAAGACAAGGATTGGAATGCCTGCAACCGTAAGCGGAATTGGTCTTCATGACTCCACTGTTTTTATATGGGAATTGGCCTCCAAATTGTGTGACCACTTCCATTTTCTCTGACAATGCAAAAGAAAATGCCTAATTTGATCGTCTTCTTGCTATTTCCTCTCATCACCTCAGGTTACTCTCTACTCTAGTCTCTGCTTCATTACACTTGATAAAAATTGCATCGTAAAAGGTAGTTGTGTTTTAAATTGATATGAATGATTGATAATACTTGTTTCTGCAGCTGCGTCCCATGTCGGGGGTGGAAGAGCAAATGAAGCTGGCAAAAGCGCGGGTTTTTCCAACGCCTTTATGTCAAGAAAGATAGTAGAAGGAGATGCATGTCCAGAAATCGGGTGCGTCAATCATTACACTTGTCCTAAAGGTTGTTATTGTGGAGAGAATGACTACTGCGCTGCCTATGATGTACCATGTCCCGAGATTATTTGCTGGGATGACACCTGGTGTCCACCTCAAGGAGGTTGCTATTGCACCGATGATTCTGGATGTGCATATACTGAACGTGGCCTGTAGGTAGTTCTTAAGCAAGAGTTCTCCAAGCGTTCGTGTTACTTATGTACGGTGGTGGTGAATAAATTGGGAAATATATCCTATTTCAAGAACTGATTGTTTGAATTATCAAACTAAACTATCTTCTGAATTTTATTTTTCTCAGCTTTCGAGTTGGCTGGCTTATGAAATTCTGTTGTGATCGGGGTGCCCTTTTAGTTAAGAGCTCTTTTTGCTTTTAGTCCAAAGAAGACAGTCCAAAACAAAAAAAAAAAAAAAAAAAAAGTATGCTTCATACGACTTCGATGCATATTTACTTCTATTCGCCACCTTTTTTTCTTTTACTTTTTTGCTTTTTGTATTTGCCAATGTTGGTGCTCGTTTTTAGCTTTCTTATGGAGTACTTCACAAAACCAGAATGTTTTGTGGACGCGAACTGAATTGAATATTTTCTTGTTGAGTTTAAACATGTGAACGAATTGGGTGTGCGCGAACTTGACTTTGGATCACTCAAGCATGAATAAAAGCGATTTAACTTGGCTCCAAATTTTTAAACTGTTCAAACTTAGGCTTGTTGGAAGATAACATAACACAGCGAAATAACAAAGAAATAACCTCTTTCAAAATTAGTAACTACGAAGACAATAATCATCAAACACAATCAAGAACATGAACACTCTTTAGCGTCGAGAAATATCTTAAACTACGAGTGGAAAACCACATGACCTTTAAACCACTTAAATCTCCACTATAATCAACAACGGATACAAGATCTCTCTAGTTCAAACTAGAGGCATACAATATCATCAAGATCAAATAATCAATCTTGTAACAAAATAAGAATCAACAAAGGAACAAAAACACAACTAATTTTATCAAAAAATAATTCTCGGATTCCCACTGTTCGGAGTGACCTAGAGACCTCCAAAGCACATTTGTACCATTTAACACGTACCTATATGTTTAAAGAATAATCTGTCAAAGTAAACGACTCAACAAAGTCCAATTTAACAGTGCTGCCCTGTTGCTACGAAAATTTCGAAATTTCTATATCCATCTCTTTCTCTTCTATCCTCATTTTTCAAATACTCTAAGTCACTAATATGACATAAAAAGCCATCAATAATCTAATAGATTCATGAGCATAAGTTCCATTAAGTTATTGAGTCTTTCTAAATAGGAGGGATGACCCATAAACACCCCTGATTGACTACTTGGAGGGCAATGCCAACTAAAAGCCTGGCAAAACTCAAACTTTTCTCTTGACAAAACTTTTGTAACATTTTTATCCATATGAATTTCCAATAATTTGGAATCCAAAGCATCTAATGATAACAAACGTCAATATGCTTAAACCTTGAATGAACTGAGAAATTCTTTGATAAATGAATGACACTTTGATTATCACAAAGCAAGACATGTTTTGCTTGTTACACTCCAAATTTCATCAAGAATTTCATCAACCACAACAAATCTTTCACCGCATCCACAACGGCTATAAACTCGGCTTTGATAGTAGAAAGTGTAACACACTTTTGCAATTTCAATTGACAAGCCACGGCTCCCTTGGCAAAAGTCATCATATGTCACGAAGAAGACTTGCGATCATCCAAGCTTCTGATCATATCCGAATCCAAATAACCAATCAATGTAGTCTTCTCACATCCCAAAGTTAGTATCAAATTTGATGTCTCTTGGAGATATCTTATAATCCACTTCACGACCTTTCAGTGATGTCCTTTCGGATTTGAAAGTTAGATACTTACAATTGCCATAGCATGAGCTACATCAGGTCTTGTACAAATCATGGCATACATCAAACTACCAGCTGCAATGAGTATGAAATATTTTTCACAAGCAATTTCTCATCATCAATTCATGGATACTGCTTGTGACAAAGCTTGAAATGAGCATCAAGTGGAATACTCAATCCTTAGAATCATCCATATTAAAATGTCGAATAATTTTCTCAATGTACTTTTCTTGCGACAAGTACAACTTTTTTGCATTTTTATCGTATAACTTGAATTCCAAGAATTTTCTACACTAGTCTCAAATACTTCATAGCAAAAGATTCACTTAAACTCTTTTTCAACTTGTTGATTTTGGAAATGTCAGTTTCAACCATCATCATATCATCGACATGTAGTAAAAGGATGATAAAGTCACCATCAAAGAAGCTATATATAAAAACACAATGATCAACCTTTGTCATCTTGTAATCATGTTTGACCATCACCGAATTGAACTTTTGGTACCACTGCCTCGGTCCTTGCTTCAAACCACAGAGATTCTTTGTCAATTTGCAAACATAATCTTCTTTACCATTCTCTTGAAAACTTGTTGGTTGTTCCAAATAAATCTCTTCATGCAGATCACCATGAAGGAAATCCATCTTCAAATCCAGTTGCTCAACTTCTAAATTAAGACTAGCAGCTAGCCCCAGTACAATCCGAATCGATTGCATCTTCACTGCCGAGCAAAAAATATCACTAAAATCAACACCTTTTCTTTGGGTAAAACCCTTTACTACCAAGCGAGTCTTGTATCAATTTTTTGAAGTGCTTTCATCTTTCTTCACAGAATAAACCCATTGGTTTTTAATACTTTTTTATCTTTTGATAACTTCACCAATTCAAATCTGCTATTCTCATAAAGAGATTGCATTTCATCCTCCATTTCATCTACCTGTTCCTTTTTGTTTTCATCTTCCAAATATTCTTGAAAACTTCCAGATTCTCCAGCATTAGCAAGAAATACATACTCGTTTGAGGGGTATTAAACAGAAGGCCATCTACACGGGTAGACAGTCTCAACTCATAAGGAACAATAGGTTGCTCAAATATCTCATCTTCGTGATGGATTTCATTCTCAACACTTGTTTCACTAAATTCAACATCAACGAGGTCATTATTATTCAAAGGATAATCAACATGTAAATCCATGCCTTGATTTTCACCGGGCTCATCAACTACATTATTTAAAGTTTTACTTCTTATGTTAAAATGGTATATACATGTGTAAAGACGTTATGTAGATGCATCTATTAGGTGGTATGACAAAATGAATGAAATGAATGTTAAAAGTGAGAAAGAGATACCAAAGTAGACATGGAAAGAGACAATAATAAATGATATGACTTATATGATAATTGAGGAGCACATGATCATTGATAAAGTACAATGGAGACCGCTAATTTATGTAGATGATATAAGATTTAAATGAGAATTTTAGGTATATAGACTGGAATCACAGTTGAGATGATATGATACTTTTAAAAGAGACGTATTATAAAGGCCATATTATGCATTAGGTACTATCAGATACAAAAAGAGATTAGGATTTAGGTTATGACTCAAAAAAATATGGAAAGCATAAGAAATGATTGATTCATATAGTCAACGCTACATAGTAGAAAAACCTTGAATGTTGTTGTGGTTGAACCTAGAGTCCCCAGCTCTGGAGGAGTTAGAGAGGAAAAAACACTCAGTTTTTGATCGTGTTTTAGCCATTGATGCAAGGGACATCTCGGTTGGCATTTGGTGTTTCTAAAAATGAAAGAGGTAGACCTTGCTTGATATGCATGTTCACGTAATGACACTTGGGAGTCATGAACCAGACTAGAACATCCTGGGTACTCACAGCTTTGTATGCTTCTCCATTTGAGCATGCACGAAGTAAAGTTTGGGAGTACCTATGTAGTTTGAACATGTGTGTGGGGTAATGTTTGGCGGCTGTAATCAGTGGCTGGAATTGAAAGACTGCAAAGAGGGTTCATCAAAAAGAAAGCGAGGGGCTGAAGATTTACATAACCTATTAGACAAGAGGAAGTTTATTGGTGCCAAAAAGCAACACTGTTGCAAGATGAAAATAATATGTTAGAACATGATTTGGTTTGGTTTTGATGATTTGCACAAGGTTGGCATCAGAAATTTTAGATTAGGCGCTTCAAGTTGTATGTTTGAAGTCAGTGCATTTCGAACACTCACTTCAGGCGCTTAATGTACCTTGGTGGAGTCCAGTACACTTCGAACGCCTGCATTAGGCGCTTTATGTGAAGTGTCTGGATGTGCGTACACTTCGAACGCCTAGATCAGGCGCTTCATGTGAAGTGTATGAAAGTCAGGACACTTCGAACGCCTACATTAGGCGCTTCATGTGTCCTGATGAAAAGTGCGAACACTTCGAACGCCACATTAGGCGCTTCAAGTGTTTCACCAAGTCAAAAGTACTTTTCTCTGAATGGACACGCTCTCCCAAAGTCCTTTTCTGAGAAAATGTCAGTTTTAGTTCGAACAAGCATGAAGGGCTACATTAGGCGCTTCATGTGACTTCGAACGCCTTCAGTTGCCAACATAAGGCGCTTAATGTGACTTTGAACGCAAGTTCTTTTTCACATTAAGCGCTCCAAGCTACATTGAACGCCTATACACTATACACATTAGGCGCTTCATGTGATCAACGGCTCAAAAGTCTTTGTGCTTCATTTTCTAACCAGTTGACTCTTTGTACCCTCTTCTTTTAGTGTTATTTTCACAGGTTTTCTCTCACACCAAGAGTTGCCAGTTTTCTATTCTTGGCCATGGCTCTGGATCTTCTCAAAAAGGTTTTGCTACATGCCAAGAGAAGATCTCCAAGGATGATAAGGTACCATCACAAGCTGCCAAATCCCATTATTGGCTGTGCAGAAGCTTTCAAACGGGAAGAATTTTGAGTTTGATAAAAAGAAGGGTTTCCTCCATTTCTTCCCCAACTTTCTACATTGCAAGCTCTCAAATTCTCTCAAGCTCAAGCTCTCAAAATATTTGTAATCTTTGTATACTTTTACTTTATTGTTGGGAGTGATTATTGTAAGAAGAAGAAGAGTCTTCTTCTTGGCGAGATCATATTGTGAGTGATTGGGTAGATTGTTGGTCAAGGAGCAAGGGTGCTTCTTGTTTAAGTTTTCTAGACTTTGTAGGGTTAGATAGTGTGTGGTGCACTATTCTCCCTACAAGATTTCTTTGAGGGCAAAGAAGATCTTTGGAGGCTAAACTTCAAAGGGTTAGAATTCTTGGTTGTGGTCTAGGCAAGGTGCCTAGTTTTTGTATTTTCTGGATTTTGTTTTTGATTGTTGTTTCCCCCAAAAGAAATAACAATCCCCATTTCAAAATCCTTCTTGTGAAACATCAAGAAGGTAGAGGAGTAGAGTCATTTGACTTGAACCTCTATACATACTTGTGTTCTTTATTCTCTTGCAAGTCTTTATTCCTTCTAAAGAACACACCCAAGTATTGGTTGCACTTCAAAACGAAAAATAGCCATAAAATATCCATACTTGGTGAACACACTATTCAACCCCCCCCCTTCTAGTGTGTTCTAAGGGACCTAACAATTGGTATCAGAGCCTCATCTTGCTTATTTGAGTCCAAATACAAGATTTGATCATTTTTAGTATGGATCCCTTTGTCTTTGATGATTTGGGTTCTCCTAGTGCTGATACCTCTAGAAGAAGGAGGCAGGAAACCCTATTCCCTTCTATCTCAAATGTTCATGTCAAAGTTCCCATGTTTGACCCTTTAAACTACCCACTGTGGAAGTCAAACATGGAAACCTACTTGCGTTCTTGTGCGCACAGAATATGGGTTGAGGTCTCAAGAGGATCTATGATTCCCATTGATATTGATGATCCTACTCCTGAGGAGGAGTTTCAGTTGGCCATAAATAGCAAGGCTCTTGCTATTTTAAATAGCTCTCTTTCCCCAAATGAGAGAGCTCAGATTCAAGGTGTCCAATCCGCACACGAGGCTTGGACAAAGCTTGAGATGATCCACGAAGGAACATCTCAAGTAAGAAAGGCCAAAAGGAGACAGTTGATAAAACAATTCTACAACTTCACTGTCCCCAAAGGTGAAAAGATTGAAGAGTCCATCCAAAGATTCACCAAGCTTGTCAACCTTCTCAAAGAGGTTGGCAAGAAAATAGAACAAGAGGATCTAAACCATTGCTTCCTAAACAGTTTAGGAAGAGAATGGAACGCAAAAGTGACGGCCATTGAGGAGTCCAAGGATCTTGAAACAATCACCTTGGATGAGTTATACGGGAATCTCATCACTTATGAGATTCATTTGGATGCACAAGAAAAGAATGATCCTATTCGCCAATCTTCAAAGGCGTTAGTAGTCAAGTCAGAGGACTCGGATGATGAAGTCGGACTTCTTGTCAAAAGATTCCGACGTTTTGCGAGAAAGAATGGTGATGAAGCCAAGAGATTCATCAAAGAAAAATACTCCAAGGACAAGGTGAATGACCAAGAGAATAAATGCTACAAATGTGGGAAGCTTGGTCACTTCATGAAAGACTGTCGGGTGAAGGAGCCGCAACTCAAAGACAAGAAGGCCATCTACCAAAGGAAGAAGGCCTTGCAAGCGGAAGTAGCCCATTGGGAGAGTTTTCTTTTCGGGTCTGAGAGCGACAATGGCGATCGTGATGATCTTGCACTCACGGGGGTGGTGCAAGATGATCTTGACAAGGAATTCTTCGCACTCAAAGCCATCGACGATGACAAGGAGGTATGCAACATTTCATCTCACTATAGAATTATTGATGAACGAGATGATTTAGTACAAGAAAATGATCTCCTTGACTTAAAATATAAACGTGTCAAGAAAGAGTTTAGAGCATGCATAAATGAATATAATGACACGTTAGAAGATCATATTGCATTGCAACTTGAGCATGATATAATTTTGACTATGCATGTGATTGCACTTGAAGAGAAACATGATTTGATGAAATCATGTGCTCAAGCCCTTGAGGATATGAAAAATGATTCAAGGGTAAGTGCTAAAAAGATAGAGATCAAAGATGCACCTAGGCCAAGCATGAAAGCTAAAATCAAACCTAGTGTCATGTATGCATCTAAGAAGGGAAATAAAAAGGAACAAGCACAAGTGATCAAGGAGTCTAAAACCTCCTTGAAGAAGCAAAGGCACATGCCTAAACAAAAGGCTAATGCACCAAAGGCATCACAATCTTTGGTCCATGTTGAGAAACAAAAACCTTCTTCAATTTCAAAGAAGGTGGTTCCTAAAAAGGAAACACGACATGTGCCAATGCACAAACACTCGCACAAGCATGCACCAAATCACAAGCATACTCCTACATGTTTTTATTGTAATAGGAAAGGTCATGTAGAAAGAGTATGTAGAGCAAAGAATAATAAGAATCTTGTGTGGGTGCCGAAAGGCGAGATGAAGGTGACTAACCTTCAAGGACCCAAAATAAAAAGGGTACCAACTTCATATGGTTCTTTTGTAGGCCCTAGCACTCAATGGAGAAAGTGAAGACAAGAAGGTCAAATGGGTCGTGGACAGTGGGTGTTCCAACCATATGACGGGAGACAAACGTCTCTTCCATAGACTCACTATGCAAGACGGAGGAGTTGTCCACTTTGGCGGTAGCAAAGGCCAAATCAAAGGACATGGTATTGTGGGTAACGATTCCTTCTCTCTTAGTGATGTCTTATATGTTGTAGGTCTTAAGTTTAACTTGATAAGTGTCAGTCAACTTTGTGATGCTAACTATGAAGTAACGTTTTTGAAAACAAAGTGTGTTGTGAAAAAGGAAGAAAAGATCTTATTTGAGGCTTTGCGTTTCAAAAATATTTACAAACTTAGCATCAATGATTTGGTTTCTCAAAATGTATCTTGTCTAGTTGCTAAGAATGATTTGACGCAACTATGGCATAGACGTCTCGGACATGTATGTTTCAAAACATTTAAATTTATTTGCAAAAATGATAAAGTCCGAGGCCTTCCAAAAATGAGTTTCGAAAACCATGACTTATGTGACACTTGTCAAAAGGCGAAGCTTGTGAAAACAAGCTTCAAACCCAAGACAAACATTTCCACCTCCAAGCCCCTACAATTGCTTCATATGGATTTGTATGGGGATGTCGGAACAAAAAGCTTGGGTGGTAAACATTATACCTTCGTGGTAGTAGATGACTACACTCGTTATACGTGGGTGATGTTTCTAGCTAAGAAAAGTGATGCATGTAGTGAGTTTATAAGTCTAAGTAAACGATTGGAAAATCATGTGGGTGACACCATTAAAACCATCCGTAGTGATCGTGGTGGTGAGTTCGATGGTGATTTCGAAAGGTTTTGTGTATCCAAAGGATACTCTCATGACCTTTCGGCACCTAGAACTCCTCAACAAAATGGTGTGGTTGAACGAAAGAATAGAACTCTACAAGAAATGTGTAGAGCAATGTTGAATGAGTTCGGTTTGCCTAAGTATTTTTGGGCCGAAGCGGTAAATGCCGCTTGCCATGTGATCAATCGTGTCTATTTGAGACCATACCTAAATGTGACACCCTATGAGCTTTGGAATGGAAAAGTTCCCAACATTGGGTATTTCAAAGTCTTTGGTTGCAAGTGTTTTATACTTAATACCAAAGATACTTTGGACAAACTTGACCTCAAAGCGGATGAAGGTATCTTTTTAGGTTATGCCTCAAATAGTAAAGCATTTCGTGTTTTCAACAAAAGGAGTCAAAAGGTGGAAGAATCAATCCATGTTAAGTTTAATGAGTCACTTAGTGACGAACCTAAACTTAATGAGGATTGTGAAGAGGATGAAGATGTGACTCCTCAAGAAGAGATTCTTGAGGATGTTCCTATGGTTGTTCCTCAACGAGAGATCGTTGATGATCCTCCAAATGGAAACATCTTCATTGATTTGAGAGTTGAACCTCCTGAAGGTACTCCTCCACCTTGTGTAAATGAACTTAGTGAGTCAAGTAAAAATATTTCTCATACTCATGTTGATACACAAAATGTAGAAAATGCATCACACATTCCGGAATATGAGGTTCATGTTGATAATGAAGGTTCATCTCTACCGGAACATGATCAAGAGGAAGTTGGAGGTGATGTCTCCAATCTTCCTAGATCATTTAAGCACAAAAGTTCTCACCCTCAAGAGTTAGTCATTGGTGATTTAAATAGAGGTATCACCACACGAAGGCAATATAGAGAGAATGCATTTGTCTCTCTTATAGAGCCTAAAAATATTAAAGATGCACTTCTTGATGAAAATTGGATCTTGGCTATGCAAGAAGAATTAAACCAATTTGAAAGAAGTAATGTTTGGGAGCTAGTTCCAAACCACACGATCATCCTATTATTGGTACGAAATGGGTTTTTCGTAACAAGATGGATGATCAAGGTAATGTCACTAGAAACAAGGCTAGGTTAGTTGCTCAAGGATACCGTCAAGAAGAAGGTATTGATTTTGATGAGACATTTGCACCCGTAGCACGGCTTGAAGCTATTAGAATGTTATTAGCATATGCTTGTTATAGGGATTTTACACTTTACCAAATGGATGTTAAATCCGCTTTCTTGAATGGTGTTATTCAAGAGAAAGTGTATGTTGCACAACCTCCCGGGTTTGAATGTCATGATTCACCACATCATGTCTTCAAACTTAAAAAGGCTCTTTACAACCTCAAGCAAGCTTCAAGAGCTTGGTACGAGAGGTTAAGTACTTTTCTTCTTAATAATGTTTTTCAAGAGGTAAAGTTGACACTACTTTGTTCATAAAAGAACAAGGTAGGAATCATTTAATTGTTCAAGTATATGTTGATGATATTATTTTTGGTGCTACTAACAATTGTCTTTGTGAGCAATTTGCTAGTCTTATGCAAGGTGAGTTCGAGATGAGCATGATGGGCGAACTAAATTATTTCCTTGGATTGCAAATCAAGCAAACTGAAGATGGCGTGTACATTTCCCAAACCAAATACACAAGAGATTTGCTCAAAAAGTACAATTTTGGTGAAGGAAGAGAGGTGAACACTCCTATGAGCACAAGTGCAAAGCTTGACAAGGATGAAAAGGGAAAGCATGTCGAGGTAACCTTGTATCGTGGCATTATAGGTAGTCTACTTTACTTAACGGCTAGTAGACCCGATATGTTACATGCAGTATGTCTATGTGCTAGATTTCAAAGTGATCCTAGGGAGATGCATTTTATTGCGGTAAAACGCATCCTTAGATACCTTAGAAGTGCTTTGAAATTTGGCTTATTTTATCCTAAGAATGCATGTTTTGACTTAAGAGGTTATTGTGACTCCGATTATGCGGGGAGTCTAGTTGATAGAAAGAGCACCTCCGGAACTTGTCAGTTCCTCGGAGATTGTCTCGTTTCTTGGTTCTCCAAGAAACAAAACAGTGTGTCTCTCTCTACGGCAGAATCCGAATATGTGTCGGCCGCCTCGTGTTGTGCACAATTATTATGGATGACAAACACGTTAAATGATTATAACATTCACTTCTCAAAGGTGCCAATTTTGTGTGATAACACGTCCGCCATTAATATTGCACAAAATCACGTCCAACATAGTCGGACCAAGCACATCGAAGTGATGTATCATTTCATCCGTGACTGTGTACAAAAGAACTTGGTAAGTGTGGAATTTGTTCCTACACGAGACCAACTAGCGGACATTTTCACGAAACCCCTACCTAGTGATGTCTTTGTATCCATAAGAAGTAGGTTGGGGTTGCTCAATATGGGTTGATAAAACCATCTTGAGTTTTGAGCACGAAAATTTCAAAAATTTTCAAGATCAGTACACATAAAGCGCTTTATCTAAAATTGTTCAGGCGTTCGATGTTACATCAAGCGCCTGATGTTAAGGATGTTACTTGTTCAAAGTGACATCAGGCGCTTTATGTACCTGTACAAAGGCATTCGATGTAGGATTAAGCGCTTGAACTGAATTTGTTTACTCGTTCGAAGTAACATAAAGCGCTCAATCTTCATCTCCACAGCCGTTCAATGTGACTTTAAGCGCTTCATCCTAATTTGTGAAGTCGTTCGAAGTCACTTTAGGCGCTTCAACCCAAATTTCACACTGTCATTTCCGCCGTCTCTTCAGCTTTCGCGTCATTCAATCATCATTAACTCCTGCCGCCATTACCACCTTTCCCTCTTTCCCACGTTCTCACTCTTCCCAACTCCTCATCTTCCCCAAACTTCAATTCCTTTTCCCTCAAATCTCTCCTCCACTTTCCCCACTCACCCATCTTCATTAACTTCCACTCCCTCTTCATCTTCTTCATCTCCTTTATAATCTCTCCTTTCTCTCTCAACCTTTCATCTTCATCTCTGTTTCCCAGCTTCATCTCCCTACTCCAATAGCCTCGGCTGGACCCTCAAAACGCCCTCGCAGTCACAAGCGAAAGCAGACCGCTGGAGTTGTTGAACCTCAACAACTCATCTCCATTCGTGAAAATCTCTCCAAGGAAAACTTTCCTTGGTTAAAGAAATTCGATCCAGAGATTACCAAACCACCTCGTCACACCGGAAAAGGCGTACATATTTCCTTGTACTCCAATATGATCTTTGAAGAATGGCACACCAAAAACCGTCCTATCGTTCCACTCAAGCTCTTGAGTCTCAGCGATCTGTCCGAGACTCATATGGGACAAATTGTGTCTTTGCTCGAGTACCAAGGTTGGACCTCTCTCTGGTCCAGACTTGATATGCAGAGTTTCTCCCGGGAGCACACCCGGTTGTTTTATGCCAATATGTGGATTACTCCACAGTCTGATTCTCACTCCTTGTTAAACACTGTTATTGATGGTACGCCCCTTAGCTTTTCTATTCCCGAAATCTGTGATGTCCTCAGGATAAGAAACGAAGGGCTAAGTGACTTTTCCGTATTTGACTGGAGTAGTAAATACGGAATACCTGAACAAGATGTAAAGTTTGATCTGGGATTCTTTCCTTCTCGAAAGACTCAGGACATGGCTCTCATGGATCGCATCTTGTTGGTCATTGTCACTTACTGTGTAAATGGTAAGTCGACAAGAAATCCAAGCAACATGGATTTCTACGTCACTTACCGCATCAAACATGAAATCTAACTAAATTTTGCCTGGATTATGATTGAAGTCATGTTTGCTGCTCTTCGGAAAACTTCCAAGGCTTTACCTTTTGCCAATCTCATCACCATTCTTCTCAAGTCAAAAGGTATTGTCATTCCTGAGAATGAACTCACCCCGGTGGCAAATACGGACTACTATAGCAATTACAATATTGCCCAAGCCATCGACTCCCAAAAACGAAAAGCCACTACAATTCCCGGTCTTGATGAGGAGGCAGAAGCAGCGCCTCAGGAAGACGTTGAATCAAGCACCGTGGCACAGCTGCGTGCCCAAATTCAATCTTTGGAACAATCTGTTCAGCAGCTTCAACTCAGAGATGCGTGTCATGAATATCGCGCAAATGTTCTCAAGGCGGCCCTCCTTCGTGAATTCTCTTGGGCCTACTTTCCTCCTAATTTTGATGATTTAGGGGGAGAACCTACTGGAGATGCTGCTGGTGCCGGAGATACTGCTGGAGTTGGTGCTGGTGAAAGTGGGCAGGCTGGAGGGAGTGGTCAGCAAACGGATGGGTTTGCAGAGTTTGCTTCTGGTTGTTTCAGTTTTGGTGATTTGCAGCACCCTGGTGGTAGTGGTGGTGGTCTGTAGTTGTCTTTTTCTATTTCTGATGGATTTACTTTATCATTTGATTACTTGCAACTCTATTTATCTTTCCCTTATGTCTTTGGCTTTATGTTGATATTTATAAACATTGTTTGCATCATTCTTGAGAAGTTTCTTTCTTCTTAACTGTGGTTGTTGCACTTTGTGAGGGGGAGCATTTGTTAAGGGGGAGTCAATTAAAATAACGCACGTTGTGAAATCATCAAAAAGAGGAAGAATGTTAGAACATGATTTGGTTTGGTTTTGATGATTTGCACAAGGTTGGCATCAGAAATTTTAGATTAGGCGCTTCAAGTTGTATGTTTGAAGTCAGTGCATTTCGAACACTCACTTCAGGCGCTTAATGTACCTTGGTGGAGTCCAGTACACTTCGAACGCCTGCATTAGGCGCTTTATGTGAAGTGTCTGGATGTGCGTACACTTCGAACGCCTAGATCAGGCGCTTCATGTGAAGTGTATGAAAGTCAGGACACTTCGAACGCCTACATTAGGCGCTTCATGTGTCCTGATGAAAAGTGCGAACACTTCGAACGCCACATTAGGCGCTTCAAGTGTTTCACCTAGTCAAAAGTACTTTTCTCTGAATGGACACGCTCTCCCAAAGTCCTTTTCTGAGAAAATGTTAGTTTTAGTTCGAACAAGCATGAAGTGCTACATTAGGCGCTTCATGTGACTTCGAACGCCTTCAGTTGCCAACATAAGGCGCTTAATGTGACTTTGAACGCAAGTTCTTTTTCACATTAAGCGCTCCAAGCTACATTGAACGCCTATACACTATACACATTAGGCGCTTTATGTGATCAACGGCTCAAAAGTCTTTGTGCTTCATTTTCTAACCAGTTGACTCTTTGTACCCTCTTCTTTTAGTGTTATTTTCACAGGTTTTCTCTCACACCAAGAGTTGCCAGTTTTCTATTCTTGGCCATGGCTCTGGATCTTCTCAAAAAGGTTTTGCTACATGCCAAGAGAAGATCTCCAAGGATGATAAGGTACCATCACAAGCTGCCAAATCCCATTATTGGTTGTGCAGAAGCTTTCAAACGGGAAGAATTTTGAGTTTGATAAAAAGAAGGGTTTCCTCCATTTCTTCCCCAACTTTCTACATTGCAAGCTCTCAAATTCTCTCAAGCTCAAGCTCTCAAAATATTTGTAATCTTTGTATACTTTTACTTTATTGTTGGGAGTGATTATTGTAAGAAGAAGAAGAGTCTTCTTCTTGGCGAGATCATATTGTGAGAGATTGGGTAGATTGTTGGTCAAGGAGCAAGGGTGCTTCTTGTTTAAGTTTTCTAGACTTTGAAGGGTTAGTTGATAGTGTGTGGTGCATTATTCTCCCTACAAGATTTCTTTGAGGGCAAAGAAGATCTTTGGAGGCTAAACTTCAAAGGGTTAGAATTCTTGGTTGTGGTCTAGGCAAGGTGCCTAGTTTTTGTATTTTCTGGATTTTGTTTTTGATTGTTGTTTCCCCCAAAAGAAATAACAATCCCCATTTCAAAATCCTTCTTGTGAAACATCAAGAAGGTAGAGGAGTAGAGTCATTTGACTTGAACCTCTATACATACTTGTGTTCTTTATTCTCTTGCAAGTCTTTATTCCTTCTAAAGAACACACCTAAGTATTGGTTGCACTTCAAAACGAAAAATAGCCATAAAATATCCATACTTGGTGAACACACTATTCAACCCCCCCTTCTAGTGTGTTCTAAGGGACCTAACATAATACTCTCTCTTCTTTCCAAAAATATTGATACAGTTGACTTTTTAAATTACTTACTATATTGAAAAGTCAATTATGACGATAGCTTTTAGATGGACTGGATAATTAGTTTTCTCGTCTTTCAACTTCCATAAGAAGAATGGAGAACAAAGTGGATTACCATCTTGCTTTTGACGACAGTTGTTTCAAACAAGGGAAGAAATGGCGAAACACATCCTATTTCAAGAACTCATTGTTTGACTTAGAAATCTAAAATGTCTTCTGAATTGTGTTTTTTTGTAGCTTCCGTGCAGCCCGCATATGGACAGTGCGTTGTCATCTGGGAGCCGTTTTGTTAAGTCGTTCCCTTTTTTCTTTTTACTTAGTCCGGAATAAGAACATTAGAACAAAATATGCTTCAACCAAATCTAATGCATAGGCACAAATTTGTTACTAGGAGCACACCCTGTCCCTTCTTGGTTTTTCATCCTACCTCCGAAGGTTTCATCTTATTAAATATTAGCTGCTTATCCATCACAATTTCTAGAAATGGGGTTTTCGAAAAACATTTTTCCACTTATGTACACCCTGTTGGGATTGGTGGAACTGAAATGCCAAGCTGAATGTGAGGCTGAGCTCAGGAGGCCGAGCTCAAGCACTTAGTTGTGGAATGATGTCAAAAGCAGAAGTGCCGAGCATAACAGATGCAGCGCCGAGCAGAACTGCAGTCTCGGCCATGTACCAGAAAGTCACGGGATTGGATATATCTTGATTGGAGATTTGATTAATAAAAAATCATGCTTTAGGTAGAAATTTCTATGTTTATCTTTTTTATATAAGGAATATCCATTAGAATCCTATTCATGGTATGATTGTGAAGAATAAGGCATATCCCTTAATTGTTACCGATCTCTTTTCTATAAGTCCCCTGGTTAGGCGCAAGCGAGTTGTAACCGAGATTTCAAGTTTGTGATAGTGGATTTCTTGGCTTGCCGCCGTGAGTTTTTCTTCCCCTTGAGGGTTTTTCCACGTTAAATCTCGTGTTCTTCGTTTTAGTCTTCTTTTGTTTATTATTCATTACTTTTGTGCGTTCTTGTGATTGTCGTTGTGGTTGTTCTTCACTAATTCTGCGAATCATTCTCAACAACTGGTATCAGAGCGAGGTTCTCTGTTCAAGTGGTCGCAATGGACGACGAGGGCAAATCAAGGATTGAGAGATTTGATGGATCAAACTTCGATTTCTGGAAGATGCAAGTTGAAGACTATCTACACCAGAGAGATCTATAGCTGCCTCTTGAAGGGAAAGAGGTGAAGCCTACTGACATGACGGATCGAGAATGGGAGATTCTTGATCGCAAAGCACTCGGTGCCATTAGGTTATCTCTGACCCAAACCGCTGCATTCAATATCTCAAAGGAGAAACCATAAAAGATGTGATGAATGCATTAACAAGAATGTATGAGAAGCCCTCTGCCTCTAACAATGTGCATCTAATGAAGAGGCTCTTCAAGATGAAAAAGACGGAAAACAAAATGATGCAGGAATACTTAGGTGAATTTAACACGATCACAAGTCAACTTGAATCGGTTGGGATCGTCTTCGACGATGAAGTTCTGGCCTTGGTGATACTATCAAGTATACCTGACAGTTGGGACAGAGTTGTTATGTTTGTAAGCAACTCATCTGGAGAAGGTACATTGAAGTTTGACAACAGGGTAGATGTGCTACTTGATGAAGATTCAAGGAGGAGAAATAGTGGCACCCTTGAAAGTTCTGGAGCCGCGCTGAACACAGAAGAGCACGGCAGATCTGCCAAGCGGGGAAACAACCGAGGTGGAAGATCGCAGTCTAGAAAAAGCAAATCAAAAGCCTCAAATATAACCTGCTGGAATTGCAAGAAGAATGATCATCTTAAACGCGATTGCAGAGTCAAGAAGAAGGTTGATCAGGCGGACAAGTATGGGGATGAGATACATGTTTCTCAAGCGTCCGAGACTGATAGTGATGGGTTGATTCTGAGCTGTGAGAGCCGAGCCGACGCCCTCTGGATTTTTGACATTGGTGCCTCATTTTATGCTACATTCAATAGAGATTACCTTACAAATTACAAAAGTAGAAATTTTGAAAAAGTGTATCTCGGGGATGATGACTCCTATGATATTATTGGCAAGGGGGATATCATGTTAACGCTACCAGACAAAAGGCAGCTGAAGCTGCTTCAAGCAAGAAATGTACCTCGGCTGACCAAGAACTTGATCTCAATTACAAAGCTGGCTGATGACTCTGATCTAGAAGGAAGATTCAGCAAAACTCATTGGAAGTTAGTCAAAGGGTCCTTGATTATAGCCCAGGGTTCGAGAGAAGGAATCCTCTATAAGTTCTCAAACCAGAGATCAGCAAACGTGGTCAGCTCGGCAAATGATGCTGAGCTGTGGCATCAGAGGCTCGGACATATGAGTGTCAAGGGAATGAAGGTCATGGCGTCTAAGAGGAAGCTGGGAGGTATAGACAACATTAAAGTACCATTGTGTGAATCTTGTGTGCTGGGGAAACAGAAAGCAGTCAGCTTCATAACGCACAACAGAAGTGCCAGAGCTAAGAAGTTGGAACTTGTACACACAGATGTTTGGGGGCCTTCAGATCTGCCTTCTCTGAATGGTTCACGTTGTTATGTAACCTTCATCGATGACTCAACTAGGAAGCTGTGGGTGTATTTTATAAAACACAAGTCCGACGTATTCAATGTCTTCAAGAGATGGAAAAGTCTTGTTGAGAATGAGACAGGGCTGAAGCTGAAGTGCTTGAGGTCGGACAATGGTGGAGAATACTGCAACAAAGAGTTTGAGGACTACTGTGCTGAGAACGGAATCAGGAGAGAAAAGACGGTGCCCAAGACACCTCAACATAATGGTGTTGCTGAAAGGATAAACAGAACGATCTGTGAAAGAGCAAGGAGTATGAGGATCCATGCCGACCTGCCGAAATCCTTCTGGGCTGAAGCTGTGAACACAGCTGTCTATCTGATAAACAGAGGACCATCCACTGCCATTGACTGCAAACTTCCTGAAGAAGAATGGACTGGCAAGGAAATTTCACTTGCCCATGTCAGAGTGTTTGGTTGCACTGCCTACGCACTGCTGAAGCTAGACGAGAGATCAAAACTCGACCCCAAGTCCAAGGTATGTTCTCTACTTGGCTACGGAGGGGACAGTTTTAGATATAGGTTGTGGGATCATGAAGCAAGAAAGGTGATCAGGAGTAAAGATGTGGTTTTCAATGAAAACATACTTTACAAAGACAGAGTAAAGAAAGAGAAGCAGCCTGTGGAGCCTAGGTGCTTTGATCATAGTGACGATGGTCATGCCGAGCCAAGCAGACCTGCAGACCAGACTATCGAGGTGCCGACTTGAAGAACAGGTCACACCACCTATTGCTGTTCGGAGAGAGAGAAGAACTATTACTGCACCTGCCAGGTTCTCACCTTCACTTTATTATTTGCTTCTTACTGAATGTGATGAGCCGAGTTGCTATGAAGAAGCAATATGTTCTGAGAAAAGTGAAGAGTGGAGGTCAGCCATGGAGGATGAGATGAACTCTCTACAGAGGAACTTCACATGGGATCTTATGAAAATACCACCAGGGAAGAATGTTATTCAGAACAAATGGGTATATAGGTTGAAGCAAGAGGCTGATGGTATATTGAGGTACAAGGCACGGCTTGTTGTGAAAGGATTCCAACAAAAGGAGGGGGTTGACTTCACCGAGATCTTTTCACCTGTAGTCAAGTTGTCAACCATCAGAGTTGTTCTGAGTATTACAACTGCAGAAGATCTGCACTTAGAACAGCTTGACGTGAAAACTGTCTTTCTTCATGGAGAACTAGAAGAGGAGATTTACATGATGCAGCCACAGGGGTATAAGGTACAAGGCAAAGAAGAACTGGTATGCAAATTGGGGAAGAGCTTGCACGGTCTGAAACAAGCTCCGAGACATTGGTATAAGAAGTTTGACAACTTTATAGCAGAGGTTGGCTACAAGCGCTGCCATGGAGATCACTGATGTTACTTCAAAAGATTTGAAGGTTCGTACATTATCCTCCTACTATACATTGACGACATGTTAATAGCAGGAGGAAGCACTGATGAGATCAAGAAGTTAAAGGAACGATTGGCCCAGAAATTCTCCATGAAGGATCTCGGCCCGGCGAAGAAGATACTGGGACTCAGCATTGAAAGAGACAGGAAAAATTAAGTGCTGAGGCTGAGCCAGAGAGATTACATCTCCAAGGTACTAAAGAGATTTAATATGGAGAATGCAAAACTGGTGTCTACACCTCTAGCAGGACAATTCAAGAATTTGTCAAAGAAGCAATGTCCTAAGACAAAGGATGAACTTGAACGAATGAAGAAGGTTTCCTATGCCTCAGCAGTAGGGAATTTGATGTATGCTATGGTGTGCACCAGACCAGACATAGCACATGCAGTGGGAGTTGTGAGCAGATTCATGTCAAATCCTGGTCCTGATCATTGGGCTGCAATGAAGTGGACAGTAAGGTACTTAGTGGGAACGCAAGACTTGGCACTGCAGTTTGGCAACAATGATCTAAACCTACTCGGTTTTGTAGACTCTGATATGGTTAGAGACGTTGATGAACGCAAGAGTACTACAGGGTATGTTTTCAAGCTGGGCAATGCTGCAATCACTTGGGTATCAAGATTGCAGAAGATTGTGGCATTGTCAACGACTGAAGCTAAGTATGTGGCAGTAGTTGAAGCTACCAAGGAACTGGTATGGCTGAAGAGCTTACTGAATGAGTTGAAGCATTCTCGGATCGGCTAAAAACTATTCAGTGACAGTCAAAGTGCGATACACTTGGCTAGGAACTCTTCCTATCATGCAAGGACAAAGCATATTAACATCAGGTATCATTATATAAGAGATATACTTGAGGCAAGACAGTTTGACTTGGAGAAGATTCATACAAGCCAGAATCCAGCAGACATGATGACAAAGATTGTTCTGAAAGAGAAGCTTGAGCTTTCCAAGACTTCTCTTGGTCTTGTTACTTGATGAAAGTGCTTAAGTGGCGGCTATCTGAAGAAAAAGAAATTCATGATGTATCTAAGTTAAAGTCAGTTCCAAGTGGGAGATTTTGTTGAGATTGGTGGAACTGAAGCGCTAAGCTGAATGCAAGGCCAAGCTCGAGCACTTAGTTGTGGAATGATGCCAGAAGCAGAAGTGTTGAGCATAACAGATGCAGCGCCGAGCAGAACTGCAGTTCGGCCATGTACCAGAAAGTCACAGGATTGGATATATCTTGATTGGAGATTTGATTAATACAAAATCATGTTTTAGATAGAAATTTCCATGTTTATCTTTTTTATATAAGGAATATCCATTAGAATCCTATTCATGGTATGATTGTGAAGAATAAGGCATATCCCTTAATTTTTACCGATCTCTTTTCTATAAATCCCCTGGTTAGGCACAAGTGAGTTGTAACTGAGATTTCAAGTTTGTGATAGTGAATTTCTTGGCTAGCCACCGCCGTGGGTTTTTCTTCCCCTTGATGGTTTTCCCACGTAAAATCTCGTGTTCTTCGTTTTAGTCTTCTTTTTGTTTATTATTCATTATTTTTGTGCGTTCTTGTGATTGTCGTTGTGGTTGTTCTTCACTAATTCCGCGAATCGTTCTCAACACACCCAACTCCCCACCCCAAAAAAAATTATGTCTCAATCTCTTTCTTGCACTCATGTCTTGTATGTTCCTTACTTGACTACTTTTTCTTTTAAACATTCTCAGACGCCTCTAAATTAGGCAGCCTTCTCCTGCATCAGTGGATACCTCTAGTTCTGAGTCTCCACATCTTTATGAGCGTGCACGCACTCTCCACTTCATTGTGAACATGCACCCTACACTGCACTTGTCCTCTTGCTGACCTACAAGCTTTCTCTCTTTGTTCTCATATGCCATCGTCTCAGGCTCCTACATGTTCAGCTAGACCCAAGCAACCTCCTTCCTACTTGCACAATTATGTACGTAACCAGTTATTCACCTAATAACTTAAGATTTCTTGATCACAATTTGATGTCATCTACATTTAAGGGTTTCGTAGTTAATGTGCATTCCATTGTTGAACATAGGACTTAAGAGAAAGTTGTTATGTATCCTGAATGGAGAGCAGCAATGCAATTAAAGCTAACCAGACATGGTCCTTGGTGCCCTTGCCTCCTGGTAAACAACCAGTTAGTTGTAAATAGGTTTCCACGAAAAATACAAGCCAAATGGTAGTGCCGGGAGATGTAAAGCTAGGCTTATTGCTATGAACAATAGTCAGAAACCCTGTGTGGATGTTTTAGACATTTTTTCACCTTTTGCAAAGACCACTTCTCTTAGACTGCTTATTGCCTTAGCTGCAGCTCGGGGTTGGTTCCTTCACCAACTACATGACGGTAATATTTTTTCTATGGTGATTTGCATGAAGGCATTTACACGGACATGCCTCTTGACATTGGGAGGGGGGAGTGATGACAAGAATAATTAGGACAATATTGAAGAAGATTACTTTTCATTGATTTTATTTTGTACACCCATGAGGGATTCTTATACATCCACCTTGTCTCTATACATGGTAAGTATCTATTCTAATCCCGTAATTACAGCTACTCATTACAACAAATTGATTTGGTCAATAATCACTATAAATGCAGAATATGATTTGATCTATTTTCCTAATATGATGTGATCTACTTTCCTAACACTCCCCCTCAAGTTGAGCAGGGTACTCTACAATGCCCAACTTGACTAATGTGTCATCAAATGCCCTTCCTGCCACGGCTTTCGTCAAGATATTAGCTAATTGATCCTCCGAGGGTACATATGGTAATTCAACAATCTTGCCTTCAATTTTTTCCTTAATAAAGTGACGGTCGACTTCAATATGTTTGGTTCGATCATACTGAACATGATTTTCGGAAATACTAATCGATGCCTTATTATCGCACATTAATTTCGTTGGAAGCGTTACCTGAAGCCCCAAGTCATCCATAAGTTTCTTTAACCAAAGTATTTCTACCACACCTTTTGCTATCCCTCGGAATTCTGCTTCAGCACTTGACAACGATACTACCTTCTGTTTTTTACTTCTCCACGTGACCAAATTTTCTCCAACCAGAGCAAAGTACCCTGAGGTAGATCGTCGATCTATTAAGCTTCCTGCCCAATCTGCATCTGTATATACCTGAATATCCATGTGCACATGGTTCCTGTACCATATACCATGCCCTGTTGTCCCTTTTAAGTATCGGATAATTCTCATTACAGCTTCTAAGTGATGATCCTGAGGCTGATGCATGAACTGGCTTACTAGGCCAACCGCAAATGAAATATTCGGGCGAGTATGAGCAAGATAAATTAGTTTCTCAACTAGTCTTTGGTACCTTTCACGATCAGCATCTGGCCTCCCCTTTTAGAACTCTAGTCTTTGATTTACCAGCATCGGGGCTCCAGCTGGCTTACAGTCTACCATTCCGACCTCAGCAAGTAGATTCAAAATATATTTTTGCTGGGAAATGAAGATTCCATGTTTAGATCATTCCACTTCAATGCCCAAAAAATATTTCAGGTCCCCTAAATCCTTCATCTTGAATTCTGAGAATAGCCGTTGTTTTAGTACGTCCATTTCTTCAGTATCATCCCCAGTGATGATCATATCGTCCACATAAATTATCAGACAAGTTATTCGACCTCCTTTCCTTTTTATGAAGAGCGTGTGATCTGCATTGCTCTGCTTATAATTCTGCTGTTTCATGAAGATAGTAAACTTTCCGAACCAAGCTCTTGGTGATTGTTTGAGGCCATACAACGACCGTCTCAACCGACACACCTCATTTTTTGAGAACCTTTCCGTGAACCCTGGAGGTGCACTCATATATACTTCTTCCTTAAGCTCCCCATGAAGAAAAGCATTCTTAACATCATACTGCTGGAGCGGCCATGATTTGGTAGCAGCTACCAAAAAAAGAACTCGGATGGTATCAAGCTTGGCTACCGGAGAGAAGGTTTCTGAATAATCAATCTCGTATGTCTGAGTATATCCTTGCGCCACCAACCTTGCTTTATACCTTTCGATGCTGCCATCTACTTTATACTTAATAGTGTATACCCATCGACAACCTACTGGCCGCTTTTCACTTGGCAATACCACTTTCTCCCATGTGTTATTTCTGTAGAGGGCATTCATTTCTTCGTTCATTGTTGCGCACCATTCGGGTAGTTTTAATGCTTCCTCAACTGTTCTGGCTATTGGATTGTCGCAGACTGAAGACAGAAAACCCTTCGCCTTCTTAATTGGATATATTGCTCCTTTTGACATCTTACTTGGGGAGTACCAAACAGGGGGTTTTCCTCTGTTCTGTCGAGGCGGCAATCTTTTGCCCTGGTCTCAAATATCACATGTACACTGAAGAGTTTCACATACATCGGGATATATACTGGGAGAATCATTAGAATTATCAGGATCATCGGTAGTAGGTAGGGAAGGTATATTAGGGGAAGAGTCTAGTACCTGGTCTTGCACGATATTTGCTGGAAGGAGATCGCTGGCCGGCTCAGAAGTAGGGGCTATATCTTTACTAGGTAAGGCACAGTCGGCGTCACCTACTTGCCGTGTTGGAACCACATCGGTCTGACTAGGGTTATGGAACAGCCAGTCGTAGGTCTTGCTTTCACTTGTGTCATATGTACTCTCCCCCTGAGACCAAGATGACGAAGAGTAGAAATACTCGTGTTCAAGAAAGGTGCAGTCCATGGTTGTGTAAATACGTCGAGTGTGTGGGTTATAGCAACGATACCCCTTTTGAGACATGGCATACCCCACAAAGACGCACTTGTCCGCACATGCGTCTAACTTAGTATGCTGCGAAGACGGAATATGTACAAAGACAGAACAACCGAATATTTTGGGGGAAGAGTAAGCATGGAAGGAATTTCAGTATGAGATGCAAGTACGGATAAGGGTGTGTAGTGGTCTAAGATTTTTGTAGGTAGGCGATTTAGAAGATAGGCAGCAGTAGCCACGGCTTCTGGCCAGAGTAATTTTGGGACATTGGATTCTATCATCATATCACGGGTCATTTCAAGCAAGAAACAATTTTTTCTCTCAGCAACGCCATTTTGTTGTGGTGTATGTGAGCAGGAGGTTTGATGGAGAATACCATGAGTGACAAGAAACTCTTTGAGGCCACTGTTAACATACTCACCACCATTGTCAGAACGAAGTATTTGAATATTGGTGTTAAATTGAGTTTTAATCATAGTGTAGAACTCAATAAATTTAGAACAAACATCAGACTTATTTTTCAGGAAATAGATCCATGTAACTCGAGAACAATCATCGACAAAAGTAACAAAATATTGATATCCAAGGGATGTAATTTGTGGCGATGGTCCCCATACATCAGAATGAATAAGACTAAACAAGTTTTTGACTCGAGTGTAATTTGGTTTGTAAGTCGAACGATGATGTTTAGCACGAAAACATGTATCACAAGAAAACATAACCTCAGAATGTACTAATGATGGAAATAACAGTTTCATATAACCTAGTGAAGGATGACCCAGCCGGCGGTGCCATAACCAAAGTCTCTGGTCAGTAGTCCCGGTGGCAAGATTGGACCGGCCCTGTTGCACCACATCTGTCACATAGTATAGCCCGTCCTTCTCAATGCCACGCCCAATGATCACCCTCGAGCGAATATCCTGCAACAGGCAAAAGGTAGGGTACATAAGAACAACACATTGTAATTCACGGGTAATTTGACTGATAGACAGTAATTTTGAGGATAGACCAGGTACATAGAGGCAATTATGTAATTGTAAACTGGGTGTTACTGACACAGTCCCACCGCCGGAGACTAGGATAAGGGTACCATTAGCAGTTTCAATATGAGTTTTAGTGGGAGGTGTTCGAGTGGTGAAATCATGGGCTTCATAGGACATGGTATCAGTTGCTCCACTATCTAAGATCCACATGGAGTCTATATGAGTATTGGGTTTGGTTGAGGGTTTTTTTGGAATTTCAGGGGTCTGATAGGACTTTATGGGAAGAGGAGGGGTTGCTGAGGCGTTTTTGGGAATAACAAGGGTGGAATCTGCCAAATTTGAAACTGCTGGGGCTGAGTTATCTATGGCCGAAAAAAATGGACTGATTTGTCATGCTGTGAAACCTGCAGGGGCACATGTGATATTTTTATTAAGGGCATAAAAGTCAAAGTGAGAGTTATAAGAGTTGAGGTTACCCTCAACCCTTTTACCTAAACCGCAGTCTGCCTCCTTCGATTGTTGAGTTGCTCCTGCTTCTTCTTCCTCCAAGCTGCAGCCGCCGCTGGCCATGGCTGCAGCACCTACGGCCACCACTCCTTTTCCACGCCCCCTTCTTCTTGATGTCTTTTCCCTTCATACCAATAGGGATAACCGATTAGTCTGAAGCAATTCTCTCTTGTGTGCCGTTTTTGGCCACAAAACGTGCATAGCAGGCCCTCCTTGTCCTCCACGCGCTTCTGGTTGCCGGAGCGTTGAGAGACTTGACTCCCCCGGCCTCTGCTGTGTGATGTCCCTCGTCCCTGTCCGGATTCGCGGCCTTTGGTAGCCAACCCTTGAGCTGCCTGGCCCTGTCCAACCCCCTGTGATGAGTCTTCCTCTGAGGGGTTCCGTTGTAACACCATGGATCTAGCTTCTGCCCTGCGTATTTTGCGGTAGGAAGTCTCCAGATTTGGTAATGGTTCCCATTTTAAAAGATCATTTTTTCGGCTGTAAACTTTTCATTAATGGCGGTTAAAAACTGATATAGTCTCAAAGCTTCAGTTTTTTTATTGTGGATGTTGATATCCACAGGGCAAGTCATGGGATTCGGTTCCTGTGCATCAATTGCGGTCCACAGATCCTGCAATTTGTTCCAGCAACTCTCAATACTGCCTCCTCCCTGTCTAACCATGCTAGCTCTGCGATGAAGATCACAGATCCTGAGCAAATCTGTCCCTGCCCCATATGTAAGAGCAAGGTCATCCCATAGTACTTTAGCCATTGGGTACCTTGTCACATTCACAACCAGTGATGGCTCAATTGTTTGTATGATCCAAGTAAAGACCGAGTTATCAGCTTGTTCCCAACTTGGGAAATCTGAATCTGTGGGAGCGGACGGAGGAGGAACACCAGTGAGGTGATGCCTCCTTCCCCTCCCAATAATCGCCTGAAGCACTAGCGGTGCCCACACTGCGTAGTTATTGCCATTCAACTTGACTGAAATCATGAGGTTTTCGGATAATGGTAACTGCGATTGGGTTGCTGAATGTGTGGGTAGTTTTTGTGGTGTATTCTGTAAAGTATTGGCTATTTGAACGGCAAGGTCTGTAAGATCTGGGGTTTTTGGCTCACTGGTTTCAGGATTTGACATATTGTTTATTTGGTGAACAGGTTGGTGATGGAAGATAATGGCAGTCTACACTGGATTTGGTTATGGCCAGAAGATGGCCGGGAAAGGTAATGGCCGGGAAAGATAAAGGCAATGATGAAAAAAATTCTGAGCCTATACTCAGAAAATATTCAACGTTATCAAGAGTAGGACTATTCCTGCTCTGATACCATGATAACAAGAATAATTAGGACAATATTGAAGAAGATTACTTTTCATTGATTTTATTCTGTACACCCATGAGGGATTCTTATACATCCACCTTGTCTCTATACATGGTAAGTATCTATTTTAATCCCGTAATTACAGCTACTCATTACAACAAATTGATTTGGTCAATAATCACTATAAATGCAGAATATGATTTGATCTATTTTCCTAATATGATGTGATCTACTTTCCTAACAGGGAGGTGATAACATGTTTTCAAACTTCAGACTCCTCTATATGTACTAAGACAATCCAGTATACAGTGGTATAATAAACTATCTTATGTCTTGAAAAGTTAGCGATTCAGTCAGTCACAAAGTAATCATACTCTGTTGATAAGAAATAGAGAGTTGTCTTAAATTGTTTATGTTGATGATATATTGTTGTCAATAGCAATGAGAGTGATATGCTCAAGAAATTCTTGAACACAGTTTTCAATAAAAGATCTGGAGAACTTAAATACTTTCAAAAATAGAGGTGATCATCAGGGAAAAGGGAATTATGTTCACTCAGATGAATTATGCATTAGAATTGCTCGAGTCATCAGATCTTATGGTTAACAAACCTAGTAATGTCCCCACAGGATAGCAACTATAGAAGCTGATGCGCTGTGATTTAGATAAAATATAAGATGTTAGTATATGCATAGAAAGTTGATTGGAAAACTGTTATACTTGAGAATTACAAGAACTGATAATTCATTTTCTGAGCAGCATTTAAGTATGTCTTTGGATTGTTCAAATGAGCTTCATTTGAAGGCTGCTCATAAACTGTTAAGGTACATCAAGCAAACAACAGGGCAGGGAGTATTCTATTCAGCAAACAGGGAGATGAAGTTGAATGGTTTTTGTGACTCAGATTGCGCATGTTGTAACAAGACAAGGTAGCGTATAACAGGTTATTGTGTTCTTTTATGGGAACTCACTGACATCGTAGAGAGAAAAGAAGCAATCAACTATTTAAAAACAGTTTAGAAGCAGAGTATAGGTCATTGGCTTCCGTTACTTGGGAAATTCACTGGCTGCTATATTTGCTTCAGGATCTTGACACGAAGCATCCACAGGTTATTCCTTTGTACTGTGACAATAGGAGGGCATAGGAGTGCAATCTACATTGTTATGAACCAAATTATCCATAAGAAGTCTAAACATATATATTGTGATCATGTGGTTGGAAGACAAACTTATGACCTAGACATGGGTGGGCTAATTTCCTCTGCAGTTTTGGGTTTTGGCGGTATTTATCATGCGCTTCTGGATCCATACCATATCTGTTTAGAGAAGGAACCTCTTCTTTATGGGTATCCGCAGCAGTTGGGGTAGGTCTTTCATGACCCACACCTACCGTAAACGGATTACTGAAGCAAAATCAACAAAGGAACTTAAAGAAGAAACGAGGACTTCTGAGAACGAGATTTCTGCCAACAGTGAAATTTACGCCCAATCTGCAGAAGTTTTGGGACTAGTGCTTCTCTTTCACCAAATCTTCCGTAAGAGGGCTAAGGGTGGAATGGGGAAGTCTTTCTATTTTCTTTTTGTTTGGCCCGAGAATTCGAACACGAATCCTTAAGTAGAGGTTTTCGTCAGGATGGAATGAGGAAGTTAAATTTTTGTTAGCTTGGCAAATGAGCATGCGCTGAAATTGGTTTAGCACCTGAATTTTGTTGTTAATGTTTTGAGCGTGAACAATTTAATTCCCCTTCTATCTCTTTTTCTTCAGGTAACTGCATTTTGCAGCTTCCATGGCTGCATTTCTTAAAGGTTCGATCACTGAAGAATCCCCTTCTATGAGAACCTGATGTTGTCTTCCAGATTGCTTTATCTAGCCTCTTCTTTCAGATTAAGCACGTAGATTTTTTTTTTATGATACACTTCGTAGGTAGATGTCCAAGTGGGTTGTTAAAGATATGAATGCACTGGTGCAAGAAATAGGAAGTGGCAAGAAGGTCTTGGTTGGTGGTTAGCCATGGCATGTGCTTGGCACGGATGGTAGCACAAGACTTAGACCTTGGCACGTATGGCATGGTTGGCATGCTTGGCACGCTGGAGTGGAACTAAGTCTTGGCACATATGGCACGGTTGGCGTGCTTGGCACGCTGGGACCGCAAGACTTCATAAGGCTGGCACGGGTGACATGCGGGAGTTGGTTTAAGCTCGGTATAGCAGAGATTGCTGGGGCAGTAGTAAACTAGCTCGTTTCTCACGTGTGTTTTTGTGTTTCTAGATACTTCTTTAGATTAGTATAAATACTTGTATTAGCTGTACATTTGAAGTGTGAGAAAGCAAAATAAAATTTCAGAATTTTCCTTTTCTTCTTCCTCAAGTTGAGGTTTCTCTCTGGCGCCATAGCGCACTTTCGCTCCTCCACAGCAAATTGTTTCCTGTTTGTTACGTCTTGATCAACTTGATCATTTGTTTTTGATTTCTATCAGAATTTTGACATGGTATCAGAGCCATGACAATTCGATATTGATTCATCGTATGCTCATGATCAAACGCTACATCACAACATTTGTCTTACGAATCATTGTAATTGAAGTATAGCCATGGCGAACACGAGTGCTGCTTCATCTAGCTCACGAAGCAATCACGTAAACAATGAGAATCCAGCAAGTAGCCCGTACTACTTGCATCCAAATGATAGTCCAGCAATAGTCTTGGTTCAACCTCCACTCAATCCACATAATTACCACTCTTGGAGCAGAACATTTCAAATGGCGTTGTTAGTAAAGAACAAAACCTGCTTCATAGACGGATCTATGCCTAAACCTGTACAAAATGATCCTCAATTTCAGGCATGGAGGCAGGTAAACACCATGATCCAATCCTGGATCATGAACTGCGTCTCTCCTTCAATTGCACAAAGTGTAATGTGGTACGATAGTGCTTTAGATGTGTGGAATGATTTAGCTATGAGGTATGGAAGTGGTGATCCTTTCAGGTTATCTGATTTATTGTGTGAATTTTATGCTGTGAAGCAAGAGAATCTTAGCGTGAATGATTACTTTACGAAGCTGAAGGTACTATGGGAAGAATTAGCTTCATTAAGATCTGTACCAAAATGTGATTGTCTTCGTTGTGTGTGTGATATAACTAAAAAGGTGAATCAATTCATTGAGAGTGATTACGTTATAAAATTTGTCAAAGGCTTGAATGAGGAGTTCGATCCAGTGAGATCACAGGTTTTCGTGATGACTCCTCTGCCGGATATTAAAACTGTTTTTGCGATGGCACTGAAGTTTGAAAGAAAGATTACTAGTAATTCTGTGTCAACTAGCTTTAGTAATGCACCTACAGCATTGATTTCGAATTGTGATGATCAAGAGAGCTTTGTAGCGAATGCGTATGTTAATAAGAAGCAAGGGCAGACATATAGGAGAGGAAATGGAAGATTTTATCAGGAAGGAAATAAACGTTTGCAATGTAACCACTGTGGTATGATAGGACATACAAGTGATAGATGCTATAGAAAGCATGGATTTCCTCCTGGATTCAAGTTTAAGAATCAAGTAAACGCAGCTAAGGTGGTTGAAGAGAAGTCTCAGAACTGTGATGCTGAGATGCCTTTGTCTGGTTTATTTCCACAGGCTACGCAGTCTCTTACTCAAAAACAGTTTACTAAACTTTTAAAATTGTTGGATATTGATGATGCCGTTTCAGGAAGCAGTGGAAATAAGGAAGTGCAAGGAGCTGTCATGACGGCACAAACTGGTATGTCCACAGGTAAGCGTTCTGTAAGTACTGATTGCGTTTGGATCTTGGATTCAGGAGCCACTGACCATATTTCATGTTCCTTGGCTTTGTTTCAGTCTTATAATCCCATTGATCATGTTTCTATTAAGCTCCCTAACAATGTCACAGTTGATTCAACTCATAGAGGAGTTGTTATATTACACAGTGGTCTGGTCTTGAAGGATGTCTTATATGTTCCTTCATTCTCTTTCAACCTTGTCTCTCTCAGCAAGCTTACTGACTCCCCTCATCTGCTTGTTTCATTTCATGATTCTGGTTGTTTAATTCAGGATCAGTTGTCCAGGAGGATGATTAGTTCAGCTAGGAAGCATCATGGGCTTTATTATTTACATGATTCCAGTTTGCCTCTGCAGTGTGGAGACTCCAGTACATGTCTTTTACCTTCTGCTTTGTCTTCTTCTAGCCTTAACTCTGATTCATATCTGTGGCATGCCAGACTTGGGCATGCCTCATCAACTAGAATACAAGATTTACATAGATCTCATCCGGAAATACCTTCTTTTGATCAGAATAATGTCTGTACGGTTTGTCCCTTGGCAAAATTGAAAAGATCACCGTTTCCTATATCTGCTACAGCCTCCAAGTGTCCTTTTGATGTTATTCATGTTGATATATGGGGCCCTTATAGGCACCCTACAATGTACAATCAAAGGTATTTTTTGACTATAGTTGATGACTGTTCAAGGTATACCTGGATATATCTGCTTAAGGCAAAATCTGAAGTTAGACAAATTTTGCAAAGTTTCTTTCATTATGTATTTACTCAATTCAATGTTCATATCAAGGTTGTCAGAAGTGATAATGGACTTGAATTTAAAATGACTGAATTTTATATGCAACATGGGGTAGTCCATCAAACAACCTGTAGCCACACTCCTCAACAGAATGGAGTGGTTGAAAGGAAGCATCAACATCTTTTGGTTGTAGCTAGAGCACTTAGATTTCATGCTTCATTGCCCATTGATTATTGGGGGTTCTGTCTTCAGCATGCTACATATCTGATAAATTTGATGCCATCTCCTGTACTTCAGTGTAAAACTCCTTATGAGATTTTGCATCAGAATCAGCCTATATATACTCATCTCAGAGTGTTTGGGTGTTTAGCTTTTGCGTGTGACAACACTCCTCATAGAGCTAAGTTTGCACCCAGAGCTTTTCCTTGTGTCTTTCTTGGATTTCCCATGAATACAAAGGGGTACATTGTTCAAAAGCTGGAAGACAAGTCTGTTGTTGTGTCTAGAGATGTCCTGTTTCATGAAAACTCTTTCCCATTCTCTAATGGATTTTCCTTGCCATCAGCGTCAGTCTCAGTTCCTCATGCTGTGACTGATGCACCTCTGCCTCCGTGCCCATCACCTCCACAAGTACATCCTTTGCATCAGTTGCCACCATCTTCTGATGCTCTTCATTCAGATGAAACTGAGTCGTCCTCAGTGTCACCAGTGCCTTCAGCGTGTTCCTCTCCTTCTTCATCCTCAAAGGAGTCAGTGTCCCCTCCAAGCGATCAGATGCCCATAACTCACCTGGAGGTTCATTTGCCCCCTGTCTCTGATTCTGATCATAGACGTGTTAGGCAGAGACATGCTCCATCGTATTTGCAGGATTATTATTGCAATCTCAGTCACTCTTCTGTTGCTTTAGAGCCATCTGAGTCTGTGCCATATCCTATACAGTCATTTCATTCTCTTGAAGCTTTGGCTCCTGAATACAAGTCCTACGTCCTTAGCATCAGTATTGAGCAGGAACCTGTGACTTATCAGCAGGCTGCTACATCAGCAGCCTGGCAGCAAGCTATGCAGGTTGAGTTGGCAGCTTTGGAGGCTACACGTACCTGGAACATTGTTCCCTTGCCACCTGGTAAGCAGCCCATTGGCTGTAAGTGGGTGTATAAGGTTAAGCGCAAGGCTGATGGTTCAATTGAACGATATAAAGCAGGGTCAATTGAACGATATAAAGCAAGGCTAGTGGCTAAGGGATACACTCAGCAACCAGGTATAGATTATGTTGACACCTTCTCACCTGTGGCAAAAATGACTTCTGTGCGTCTCCTTTTAGCTTTGGCATCTGTGAATCATTGGCATGTGCATCAGTTAGATATAAATAATGCCTTTCTTCATGGTGATTTATACCAGGAAATTTATATGGAGTTGCCTCAAGGAGTTCAGTCTTCCATTCCTAATGCAGTTTGCAAGCTTCAGAAATCTCTTTATGGGCTTAAACAAGCCAGTAGACAATGGAATGAAAAGCTTACTGTGTATTTACTGTCTCAGGGTTATAAACAGTCCAAAAATGATTATACCTTGTTTACTAAACGAACCTCAGATTCTTTCATAGCTTTGCTCATTTACGTTGATGACATTATTGTAGCTAGTGATTCATTGTCTCATATTCAGGCTCTGAAAGCTCATTTGCATTCCACATTTCAAATCAAAGATTTAGGTGTTCTGAGGTACTTTTTGGGACTTGAGGTGGCAAGGTCTCAGGGGGGGATTATGATTTGTCAAAGAAAATATGCAATGGAACTATTAGAAGAGACAGGTTTTTTGGCTGCCAAGCCTGCCTTAACACCCATGGAACAAAATTTAAAACTGGAACATAATGATTCACCTCTATTTTCAGATGTTTCTTGTTACAGGAGAATTATTGGAAAGTTATTGTATCTCACTATTACAAGACCTGACATTTCATATGCTGTGCAACAATTAAGTCAGTTCTTAGATTGTCCCACAGAAATGCACATGAAGGCTGTTCACAGGTTGCTTAGGTATTTGAAGGGTAATCCTGGTCAGGGCTTATTGTTTCCCAGCACAGGTTCAAAATTGCTTAAGGCTTATTCAGATTCAGACTGGGCTGGGTGTACTGAAACCAGAAGGTCTATTACAGGATATTGTATGTTCTTTGGTAATGCTTTAGTATCCTGGAAAGCAAAGAAACAGACTACAGTCTCAAGGTCCTCCTCAGAGGCTGAATACAGGTCACTTGCTGCAGCTGCTTGTGAAGTGCAGTGGTTGTTGTACTTGTTGAAAGACCTAGGCATAGAACAGAAAGAGCCTGTAGAACTGTTTTGTGATAATAAGAGTGCCATATATATTGTTGAAAATCCAGTTTTCCATGAGAGGACAAAGCATATAGAGGTGGATTGTCATGTGGTCAGAGATAAGTTTCAAGAGGGGGTGATTAAGCCAATGCCAGTCAAAACTGAGTTTCAGGTGGCTGATCTGTTCACTAAGGCATTGAGTTCTCAAAGGTTGCAATTTCTGACTTCTGCATTAGGGGTCTGTAACATTTACAAGAAGTCAGAATTGAGGGGGGGTGTTAAAGATATGAATGCACTGGTGCAAGAAATAGGAAGTGGCAAGAAGGTCTTGGTTGGTGGTTAGCCATGGCATGTGCTTGGCACGGATGGTAGCACAAGACTTAGACCTTGGCACGTATGGCATGGTTGGCGTGCTTGGCACGCTGGAGTGGAACTAAGTCTTGGCACATATGGCACGGTTGGCGTGCTTGGCACGCTGGGACCGCAAGACTTCATAAGGCTGGCACGGGTGACATGCGGGAGTTGGTTTAAGCTCGGTATAGCAGAGATTGCTGGGGCAGTAGTAAACTAGCTCGTTTCTCACGTGTGTTTTTGTGTTTCTAGATACTTCTTTAGATTAGTATAAATACTTGTATTAGCTGTACATTTGAAGTGTGAGAAAGCAAAATAAAATTTCAGAATTTTCCTTTTCTTCTTCCTCAAGTTGAGGTTTCTCTCTGGCGCCATAGCGCACTTTCGCTCCTCCACAGCAAATTGTTTCCTGTTTGTTACGTCTTGATCAACTTGATCATTTGTTTTTGATTTCTATCAGAATTTTGACATGGGTAGTGGAGATTACAACTTTTTTTCTAAATCATATCACGTCCTGTTAAGTCTTGCTTCATATGAAGAGATATTGCTCTAAACGGAAATTGAAACAATGACTTCTTATTCATGCAGCTTCAACATTACCATTGGAATAATGCTTCTTTGGCAGCACGTAGAATTGGATGGCGGAGTCGACTCAATGTCCGGAATTTTTAAAAATCCAAAAGACAATATAAAAAAAACCCAAATGATGTGGATTGGACATAAAAAGCTTACCTATGATATTCAAGATAAGTTTCATACAGTTGTAATGGGTGTGTTCTCTTTCCAATTCTTTTTCCAATTGCTATTTATGTAGACTCCCGTATACACCCTTTTCACCACTTTTTTTTACTACGCGAAACAATACTTTTAATAAAATAACATCACTTTTTTAAAAAAAAAAATAATTATATGACTATCAAATAAATACCATATTGCATATATTATATCATACTTATTCATAAATACCATCTTGAATACTTATTTAAAATGTTCTCCTCTTTTATTTTTACATAATGGCCGAATTAATGACCGAATATACTGCATTCATTGCAGTATATTCGGTATTCATTGATAGCATTTATTGTGTAATATTCAGTATTCATTGATAGCATTTATTGTGTAATATTTAATGTGCTAAATAGCACATACCAAAGATAGCAATCATCAATGTATAGGATACTATCCATATTGGTAGGGCATAATCATAGGAAGACATCTTGTATTTGTATGGAAGATTGAGGAAATGGAAAGGGAAGGATTCAATCAATCTTTTATGGTATCAGAGCAAATCCTCTAACCCTCTCAAACTCTCTCAAACTCGCCGGCCACCACATCCGCCGCCCTCCTCCTCCACCACTACTCTTTCTCTCTTCTCATCAACAATGGCTGATAACAAGTTTCATCCTGCACTTGCTGTCACCAACATCAAAAATTTCACTCCTATCACCTTGGAAATGGAGAAAAGCCAATACTCATCTTGGTCTGAACTCTTCAAAATTCACTGTCGCGCGTATCAAGTTCTTGATCACATCATATCCCCTTCATCTGATACCTCTACATCAAAAGATAAAACAGCCTCTCAGGATGCCGACCTATGGAGTCGTCTGGATGCCATTGTCTTACAATGGATATATGGTACCATCTCTACTGATTTACTTCACACAATTCTTGCTCCTGACTTAACCGCTAAGAACGCTTGGGATAATCTGAAGAACATATTTCAGGATAACAAACACTCTCGTGCAGTATATCTTGAGAATCAATTTTCAAATACTCGTCTTGATGCTTTTTCTAACATCTCTTCTTATTGTCAAGAATTGAAGTCTCTTGCATATCAGTTATCTAACGTTGGTTCTTCTGTCTCGGACCAACGTCTTGTTCTCCAACTTGTCAGTGGCTTAAATGAAAATTATGACGGCGTTGCCACTATTATCCAACAGAGCAATCCCTTACCAACCTTCTATGAAGCCCGCTCTCGCCTCATCCTCGAAGAAACCCGCAAATCCAAACAAACTGCATCCGCTGCCAAAATTGCCGACACCGCACTGAACACCACCACCACTCCCAATCCCACGCCAGACAACCCACCGCCCTCCCATCACCCTTCTCCCCGCCCATCCGTGGCTGCTCCAACCGCCCCTTTGGCCACCTTCTTTTCCCTCCTGGCCATCCTACCCACCATGGCGATGGCCCCAACAACAATGGTTCACACCTCCCTATCCCTATCCCACTACTTCACCCGCCCACCCTCCTCCCACCCAGGCCGGCCTTCTAGGCCCTCGACCACCTCAAGCTCATACTGCCACCCATTTTCCATCTCCCTACACACCCACTGATATTGACCAAGCCATGCACACATTAACTCTGAATACCCCCGACCCCACCTGGTACATGGACACCGGCGCCACCTCTCATATGACCTCCAACTCAGGTATGCTCTCGTCTTATTATAATAAGCCGCATTCAAATTCTATTATGGTTGGCAGTGGTCATTCTATTCCTGTTCATGGCTCTGGTCATGCACATCTTCCCCATCCCCTTCCCCCTCTCCACTTATCAAATATTCTTCATTCCCCTCAAATTGTCAAAAATCTCATTTCTGTTCGTCGTTTTACCACTGATAATAATGTTACCATTGAGTTTGATGCTTCTGGTTTCTCTGTGAAGGATCGTCATACGGGCAAACAAATTCTGAGATGCAATAGTGTGGGCGACCTATATCCACTCACATCACTGTCCGCCCCCCCTCCTGCGTCCACTGCTTTTTCCACAGATATCTGGCATAACCGGCTCGGCCACCCTGGTCGTTCAGTTTTTCAGTTTTTATGCAATAAAAATATTAACAGTTGCAATACACAATGTAATAAATCTCCTTGTTCTTCATGTGTACTTGGCAAACATATCAAGTTACCATTTTATGATTCTCTCAATGTCACAAATATGTCGTTTGATATTTTACACAGTGATGTATGGACTTCTCCAATTCTGAGTTCAACTGGTCATAAATATTATGCCTTATTTATCGATGGCTACACTAATTTTTTGCGGACATTCCCTATGGGTCACAAATCACAGGTCTATTCTCATTTTCTCAATCTTTACAACTATATTCAAACTCAATTCGGTATTCCTGTTAAATGTTTGCAGTGCGATAATGGCTGTGAATACACCAACTCACAATTCCACAGTTTCTGTCAACAAAATGGTATGACACTTCGCTTATCTTGTCCTCACACATCATCTCAAAATGGCAAAGCCGAGCGTACCATTCGCACAATTAATAATATCATCCGCACTCTTCTCATCCACTCAAGTCCCACCAACATTTTGGCACCACGCACTTGCCATGGCTACTTACCTACTGAATGTCCTGCCTATCAAACACCTATCTCATCTTTCACCTACTCAAATGCCCTATAACAAAGAACCATCATACTCCCACCTGCGCGTTTTCGGATGCCTCTGCTATCCTCTCATACCCTCTACTACCATTCACAAACTCGATGCACGCTCCATGCCTTGCGTTTTTCTGGGATATCCACCTAATCACCGGGGTTACAAATGCTATGACTTATCTACGGGCAAAATCATCATCTCTCGCCATGTCATCTCTGATGAAAACACATTTCCCTTTTCCACGCTATCTTCCACCTCTACCCATCCATACAACTTTCTTAATGACGATTATTCTCCGCTACTACACAATCCTCTACTTCACCCAACACCTACATCCGCCCCATCCGCCCCATCTCCGCCCCATTCGCCGCCCCTCCCCCTTTCGGCGTCAGCCGTTCCTACCGCCCCCCAACCCGTACAATCACAACTCGCAATATGCACGGCATTGTCAAGCCTAAACGCCCTCTCAACCTTAATGTCATCACTACACCATCTCCTATTCCGCGAAATCCCACTGACGCCCTTCGAGATCTGAACTGGTACGCTGCCATGCATGATGAATTTGATGCGCTTATTAAAAATAAGACATGGGTATTAGTCCCCCGTCCATCCCATGTTAACATTTTACGCTCTATGTGGATTTTCCGTCATAAAACTCGTTCTGATGGTTCTTTTGAGCGTCATAAAGCTCGTCTTGTAGGTGATGGCAGATCTCAACAACAGGGCATTGACTGTACTGAGACATTTAGTCCTGTCGTAAAACCTGCTACTATTCGCACTGTTCTCCATTTGGCTTTTTCTCAATCTTGGCCAATTCGTCAACTTGATGTCAAAAACGCGTTCTTACATGGTCATCTTCAGGAGACAGTAACCGATGGGTTTTCAAGATCTAAACAATCCGAATCATGTTTGTTTGCTTAAGAAATCTCTTTATGGTTTGAAACATGCCCCTCGTGCTTGGTATCAACGTTTTGCTGACTACGCATCCTCTATTGGTTTTGTTCATAGTCGCTGTGATCACTCTCTTTTTATCTATCATCATGGTACACACATGGCTTATCTTCTTCTCTATGTGGACGACATTATCCTCACTACTTCATCTGACACACTACGTCGTCATCTCATGGCCCTTCTTGCTTCAGAATTTGCCATGAAGGATCTCGGCCCCTTAAGTTATTTTCTCGGTATCTCTGTTCAACGCCGCTCAGACGGTCTTTTTCTACACCAACAAAAATTACACTATAGAGCTTCTCGAACGTGCGGGTATGTCAAACTGTAAAACTATTTCTACGCCCATTGACACGGCTGCTAAACTCAGCAGCACTTCCGGCGTTCCCTATGCCGACCCGACACTATATCGACGTCTAGCAGGTGCTCTCCAATATCTCACTTTTACGCGTCCCAACATCACTTATGCGGTTCAACAGATTTGTCTCCATATGCATGCTCCTCATGACATTCATATGACCGTCCTCAAAAGAGTCCTACGATACCTCAAAGGTACTCTAACTTTCGGCCTTCACCTTACTAAGTTCACTCACACTAATCTCATTTGTTACATTGACGCAGATTGGGGAGGTTGCCCCGACACACGCCGATCTACTTCCGGCTACTGTATTTTCTTTGGTGATAATCTTATCTCTTGGTCCTCTAAAAGACAACCAACATTATCATGCTCCAGTGCCGAGGCCGAATATAGAGGCGTAGCCAATGTCGTTGCTGAATCTTGTTGGCTGCGTAACTTACTTCTTGAACTTCGATGTCCTATTACTAAAGCTACACTTGTTTATTGCGACAATGCAAGTGCTGTTTATCTCTCCAGCAATCCAGTACAACATCAACGCACTAAACACATTGAGATGGATATACATTTTGTACACGAAAAAGTCTCCCAAGGTCACATACGAGTTCATCACGTTCCATCTCGACATCAACTTGCCGATATCTTCACCAAAGGTCTTCCACGAATCTTGTTTGATGATCTTCGAACCAGTCTCAACGTTCGCAAACCTCCCGTTTCGACTGCGGGGGTGTAATGGCCGAATTAATGACCGAATATACTGCATTCATTGCAGTATATTCGGTATTCATTGATAGCATTTATTGTGTAATATTCAGTATTCATTGATAGCATATATTGTGTAATATTTACTGTACTAAATAGCACATACCAAAGATAGCAATCATCAATGTATAGGATACTATCCATATTGGTAGGGCATAATCATAGGAAGACATCTTGTATTTGTATGGAAGATTGAGGAAATGGAAAGGGAAGGATTCAATCAATCTTTTAATACACGTAAAAATGGATGCATTTTGAAGGAACGCATATATGTGCTTTAGAATACATATATTAACGAAGAGATTCACATGTCAACGAAAAACTTCATTAAAAATATTGAATTTGAGATAATAGTACTTTCAACAAGATAAAGTTTGCCACACAATACGACAGAGACAGTTCTTGTTTCATGTAGAATAGAGACGTAGTTTACAAGAAATATTATCAGATTGTTCGAGATATATGTTTTTAAAGGCCTGCAACCACAAGCGGAATTGGTCTTCAAGATTTCCACTCCATCTAATATACGGGAGTAGAACTCTAAATTGTCTAACGACTCAAGTTTTCTCTGACAATGCAAAAAGATTATGGCTGACTTTATTAGGTCCCTTAGAACACACTAGAAGGGGTTGAATAGTGTGTTTACTAAGTATGGACATTTTCTTGGATATTTTTCGTTTGTAAGTGTAAATCAATACTTGGATGTGTTCTTGAAATGAATAAAACTTGCGGAAGCAAAAAGAACACAAATATATAAAGGTTCAAGTCAAAATGACTCTACACCTCTACCTTCTTGATTTTTCACAAGAAGGATTTTGAAAAAGGGATTGTTATTTCTTTTGGGGGAAACAACAGTCACAAACAAAATCCAAATACAAAAAAACTAGACAACTCGTCTAGACCACAATCAAGAAATACGAACCCCTTGAATTCTAGCCTCCAAAGAACTTCCTTGCACCTCAAGGAATTCTTGTAGGGAGTATAGTGCACCACAACACTATCAACTAACTCTCCAAGGTCTGGATTTCTTCAAACAATAAGCACCCTTGTTCTTGACCAACAATCTACACTTAGCCTCTCACAATCTTCACTCAACAAGAAGAAGGCTCTTCTTCTTCTTTACAACACAACTCTCACAAATAAAGTAAAATATGCAATATTACAACTATTTTGTGAGCTTAAACTTCGAGAAAAACTTGAGAGCTTTGATAGTAGAAAGTTGAGAATAAAAAAGATGAAACCCTTGTTTTATCAAGCTTTCATTCTAGCCGTTTGTTGCACTTGCAGGAGCCAATAATGGGCTTTGTCTTCTTATGATGACATGTCCTCATCTTTAGAGATCTTCTCTTGGATGATTACAAGCTTCTTGAGAAAGCTTCTTCTTGAAAGCTCAAAGAGGAAAGATGATAGGAAAGATGATCCTCTCCAAGAGAGAGAAAGAACCTGTGATATTGCACTAAAAGGGAGGGTACAAATGTCAAGTAAACGTTAGAAAGTGCAACATAAAACATTTGTAACATAAGTCACATGAAGCGTCTAATGTGTTTTATGAATAGGCATTTAATGTGACATGGCACGCCTTAAGTGTTTTTGAACTAGTGTTTAATGTGATATAAAGCGCCTTAAGTGAATAAAGCACTTGTTCAATGTCACATGAAGCGCCTGTTGTGGGCAGCAGAACTCGTTTGAAGTCACATGAAGCGCCTCATATCAGCCTTCATACTTGTTCGAAGTAATTCTGACTTTTACCAAAAGTAACTTGATGTTTGTGCCCATTTTGAGGGAGAAGTTCATTTGACTTTGTAATACACATGAAGCGCTTGTTTAAGCGTTCAAAGTGTATTGTTTTTCAACTTGACACATGAAGCGCCTAAAGTAGGCGTTCGAATTGTACTGGAATCTAAACACTTCACATGAAGCACTTTATGTAGGCGTTCGAAGTGTAGTAACTTCCAGACACTTCACATGAGACGCCTTATGTAGGCGTTCGAAGTATACTGACCTTCAAACACTTCACTTAGGCGCCTAATCTGGCGTTCTAAGTGTCAATTGTGCAAATCATCAAAACTTAGCACATTCCAACATTTGGTATCAGAGCCTAATCTTGAATATTTGAGTTCAAATAGCAAGATTTGATCTTTTAAAGTATGAACCCTTTATTTTTGAAGATGCTAGTTCCCCTAGTGGTGATGCTTCTAGAAGAAGAAGACAAGAATCACTACTCCATTCTATTTCTAGTGTCTATGTCAAAGTCCCCATGTTTAACCCTCTAAACTACCCACTGTGGAAATCCAACATGGAGACATATTTACGTTCTTATGGGTATCGTTTATGGAGAGAGGTTTCAAAAGGTACCACCATTCCCTTTGATGTTGAAACTATTACTTTGGATGAGCTTTATGGTAATCTTATCACTTATGAGATTCACCTTGAAGCTCGAGAGAAAAATGATCATATTTGAAGTTCGTCAAAGGCGCTTGCGTGCGAGTTGGAAGAATCGGACAACGAAGTTGACTTCTTGTCTGAAGATTTAGAAGATACGCAAGGAAGAACGAAGATGAAGCCAAAAGGTTCATCAAAGAAAAGTTCTCCAAGGATAAGGACAAGGTCAAGGACCAAGAGAACAAATGCGGAAAATTTGGTCACTTCATGAAAGATTGTCGGGTGAAGGAGCCGCAACTTAAAGACAAGAAAGCCATCTACAAATGGAAGAAGGCTTTACAAGCGGAGGTAGCCCATTCGGAGAGTATCTAGTCCGGGTCCAAGAGCGACAACAACGACAACGAGAATCTAGCTCTCACAGGGGTCATCAACGATGATCTCGACAAGGAGTTCTATTTTTTTATGGTCATCGAGAACGACATGGAGGTATGCACTATATCATCTTATTATAGATTGCAAGATGAAAAAAAGATGACTTGGTGCAAGAAAATAATTTTTTAAATATGAAGTACAAACGTGTCAAAAAGGATTTTAGAGCATGCTTAAATGAATATAATGGCACACTTGAGAATCACATTGCATTGCAACTAGAACATGAAATTTTATTGACCATGCATGTGATTGCACTAAATGAGAAACATGACTTGATGAAATCAAGTTCAACTTCTCAAGGCCTTTTGAAGAAGAAAATTCTTCAAAAGGATAGTGCTAAAAAGGATAAAAAAATTAAAGATGCATCCACATCGCACAATAATAAAATCAAACATAGTGTCATGTATGCATCTAAGAAGGGAAAGCCAAAGTAACAAGCATCATTAGCCAAGGAGTCTAAGACTTTCTTGAAGAAGCAATGGCACATGCCTAAGGGAAAGGCAAACTCAAAAAAGTTGTCAAAACCTTTTGTTGAATCCGTGAAACAAAAATCTTCCTTGATTCCAAGGAAGGTTATACTTAAATAGGAATCACAGAACGTGCCATTGCACAAGCATGATAACCATCCTCACCCACACAAGCACATTCCTACATTTTTTATTGTAATAAAAAGGGTCATGTAAAAAGAGTGTGTAGAGCTAAAAATAATAAGAATCTTGTGTGGGTGCCCAAAGGCGAAGTGAAGGTAACTAACCTTCAAAGACCCAAAATAAAAATGGTATCAATATCATATGGTTCTTTTGCAGGCCCTAGCTTTAAATAGAGAAAGCGAAGACAAGAAGGTCAGATGGGTCGTGGACAATGGGTGTTCCAACCATATGACGGGAGACAGAAGTCCCTTCCATAGACTCATTATGCAAGATGGAGGAGTTGTCCACTTTGGAGGTAGCAAAGGAAAAATCAAAGGACATGGTATTGTGGGTAACAATTCCTTCTCTCTTAATGATGTTTTATATGTTGTAGGACTAAAGTTTAACTTGATAAGTGTCATTCAACTATGTGATGCTAATTATGAAGTTACGTTTTTGAAAAAAAAGTGTGCTGTGAAAAAGGATAACATTATTTTATTTGAAGCTTTGAGATCCAAAAACATTTAGAAACTTAGCATCAATGATTTGGTTTCACAAAATATATCTTGCCTAGTTGCTAAAAATGATTTGATACAACTATGGCATAGACGTCTCGGACACGTATATTTCAAAACATTTAAATTTATTTACAAAAACAATAAGGTCCGAGGGCTTCCGAAAATGAGTTTCGAAAACCAAGACTTATGTGACACTTGTCAAAAGGTAAAGCTTGTGAAAACAAGCTTTAAACCAAAAACAAACATATCCACCTCCAAACCCTTACAATTACTACATATGGATTTGTATGGGGATGTTGCAACAAAAAGTTTTGGTGGTAAAGATTATATCTTTGTGGTAGTAGATGATTATACTCGTTATACATGAGTGATGTTTCTTGCAAAGAAAAATGCTGCATGTAGTGAGTTTATAAATTTGAGTAGATAATTGGAGAATCACATAGGTGACACCATTAAAACCATACGAAGTGATCGTGGTAGTGAGTTCGATGGAGAGTTTGAGAGGTTTTGTGAATCCAAAGGTTACGCATATGACTTTTCGGCTCCTAGAACTCCACAACAAAATGGTGTAGCCAGACGAAAGAATAGAACTCTACAAGAAATGTGTAGAGCAATGTTAAATGAGTTTGGTTTGCCCAAGTATTTTTGGGCCGGAGTGGTAAATGTCGCTTGTCATGTGATCAATCGTGTGTATTTGAGACCTTACCTAAATGTGACACCTTATGAGCTTTGGAATGGTAAGTTCCCAACATTGGGTATTTTAAAGTGTTTGGGTGTAAGTGTTTCATACTTAACACTAAGAACACTTTGGACAAACTTGACCTCAAAGCAGATGAAGGTATCTTTTTAGGTTATGCCTCAAATACTAAAGCATTTCGTGTATTCAACACAAGGAGTCAAAAAATGGAAGAATCAATCCATGTTAAGTTTAATGAGTCACTTAATGACGAACCAAAACTTAATAAGGATTGTGAAGAAAATAAAGATGTTACTCCTCAAGAAGAAATTCTTGAAGACATCCCAATGGTTGCTCATCAACAAGAAATTGTTGATAAGTCTCCAAATGGAAACATCTTCATTGACTTAAGAATAGAACCTATTGAAGGTACTCCTCCACCAAGTGTGCATGAACTTAGTGAGTCAAATAGAAATATTTCTCATACTCATCTTGTTGATACACAAAATGTTGAAAATGCATCTCATATTCCAGAAAATAATAATCATCTAAATGGTGATGATCTGTCTCTTCCGGAAAGTGATCATGAGGAAGTTGGAGGAGATGTCTCCAATCTTCCTAGATCATTCAAGCATAAAAGTTCTCACTCACACGAGTTGGTCATAGGTGATCTAAATAAGGGTATCACTACACGAAGGCAATATAGAGAGAATGCATTTGTCTCTCTTATAGACCTAAAAATGTTAAGGATGCACTTCTTGATGAAAATTGGATCTTGGCTATGCAAGAAGAATTAAACCAATTTGAAAGAAGTGATGTTTGGGAGTTAGTTCCTAAACCACTTGATCATCCCATTATTGGTACAAAATGGGTATTTCGTAACAAGATGGATGATCAAGGAAATGTCACTAGAAACAAACCTAGACTAGTTGCTCAAGGATACCATCAAGAAGAAGGTATTGATATTGATGAGAGATTTGCACCCGTAGCACGGCTTGAAGCTATTAGAATGTTATTGGTATATGCTTTCTATAAAGATTTTAAAATTTACAAAATGGGTGTCAAATCCGTCTTCTTGAATGGTGTTATACAAGAAAAAGTGTATGTTACACAACCTCCCGGGTTTGAATGTCATGACTTACCACATCATGTTCAAACTTAAAAAGGCTCTTTATGGCCTTAAACAAGCTCCAAGAGCTTGGTACGAGAGATTAAGTACTTTTCTTCTTAATAATGGATTCTCAAGGAGTAAAGTTGACACTACTTTGTTTATCAAAGAACAAAGTAAAAATCAATTAATTGTACAAGTATATATTGATGATATTATTTTTAGTGCTACTAACAATTGTCTTTGTTGGCAATTTGCTAGCTTAATGCAAGGTGAATTCGAGATGAGCATGATGGGAGAGCTAAATTACTTTCTCGGACTTCAAATCAAGCAAACTCAAGAAGGTGTGTATATTTCTCAAACCAAATACACAAAGGACTTGCTCAATAAAGTACAATTTTAGTGAAGGAAGAGAAGTAAACACTCCAATGAGCACAAGTGCAAATCTTGACAAAGATGAGAAAGGAAAGCATATCGAGGTAACATTGTGTCGTGGCATTATAGGGAGCCTACTTTATTTGACTGCAAGTAGACCGGATATATCACATGCAGTGTGCTTATGTGCTAGATTTCAAAGTGATCCAAGGGAAATGCATCTAGTTGCGGTAAAACGTATTCTTAGATACCTTAGGTGTACTTTGAAATTTGGGTTATTTTATCCTAAGAATGCATGTTTTGATTTAAGATGATACTGTGACTCCAATTATGCGGAGAGTGTTGTTGATAGAAAGAGCACATCCGGGACTTGTCAATTTCTCGGTGGCTGTCTTGTATCTTGGTTTTCCATGAAACAAAACAGTGTTTTTCTTGCTATGGCAGAATCCGAATATGTGTCGGTCGCCTCTTGTTGTGCACAATTGTTATGGATGACAAACACGTTAAATTATTATAACATTCACTTTTCTAAAGTGCCTATTTTGTGTGATAACACGTCTGTTATCAATATTGCACAAAATCCGGTCCACCACAGTCGGACTAAGCACATTGAAGTGAGATATCATTTTATCTGTGATTGTGTACAAAAAACTTGGTTAGTGTGGAATTTGTTCCAACACGTGACCAATTAGCAGTCATCTTCATGAAACCCTTGCATAGTTATGTGTTTGCATCTATAAGAAGCAGGTTAGGATTGCTTACCATGGGTTGACATTAACCCATCTTAAGTTGGAGCAAGAAAATTTCCACATTTTCAAGAATCAGTGTACATAAAGCGCTTTATTAAAATTAGTTCAGGCGTTCAATGTCACATTAAGCGCCTGATGCTAAAAATGTCACTTGTTCGAAGTGACATCAAGCGCTCTATGTCTCTAGAAACAAGCATTCGAAGTGACATTAAGTGCTTACAATGTCACTACTGGCCAGAGAAGAAAGAGATCTGCTGGAATCAGCAAACCAAATGAGCTGAAAGTCATCCGAAAAGCACTCATCGAAGACAATTTTCCATGGATGAAAAGAAAGTTTGACAAGGATGTTACTCAATCTCCTTACCACACTGCCTTAGGTATCCATCTCTCTTTACACTCCCATATGCTATATGAAAAATGGAAGAGCAACAACAGGCCAGTGGTGCTACTAAAATTGGTTCAAATTGGTGACTTCACGGAAGCTCACAATGCCAACCATGTCATTGCTCTTCTTGAAAAACAATGACGGACTCATCTTTGGTTGAGGTTAGATATGAAATCCAACTTCAAAACCCTTACCCGTAAATTCTATGCAAATATGTGGGTTACCCCTGCCACTGAAACTTCATCTTTCTCTTTACACACTGTGATCAATGGAACACCACTCAGTTTTTCCATCCAGGACATATGTACCACATTAGGAGTGAGAAATGAATGATTAAATGATTTTTCTGTGTTCGATTGGAGTGACAAGTATGGCATTAGTGAGCAAGATGTCAAATTCAACCTTAAGTATTTTCCAACCAAAAAGATTCAAACATGCCATTAATCAATTTTTTTTGCTTGTTATTGTTACTTACTGTGTGAATGGGAAAGCAACTAGAAATCCGAGCAATATGGATTTCTATGTTACTTACCGCATTCTGCAAGAGACACAGTTGAACCTTGGATGGATTTTGGTTGAAGTGATGATGGCTGCCCTTATGAAGGGATCAAAAGCATTGCCCTTTGCGAACATAGTGACAATGTTGATAAAATCCAAGGGCATTGAGATTTCTGAAGGATCCCTGACAACCGTGCCAAAACAGATTATTATGACAACTTCAACATAACTCAAGCAATTGACTCCCAACGACGAAAAGGTACTCTTCATCCTGACCTCTCTGATGAAGTAGATGAAGGTCCTCAGGACAGAGAGGGCACTAGTACTGAAGCAGAGTTAATCATACGAATCCAGACTTTGGAATAAACTGTTGAACAACTGCAACTTAGGGATGCACGCAATGAATATCAATTTGGGGTCCTCAAAGCAGCCATTCTAAATTAAATGCCTTGGGCTTACATTCCTCCCGATTTTGATGATTTAGGGAGAGAACATACTGGAACTGCTGGAGGAAATGTTGGTGCTACTGGTACAGAAGCTAGAGTTGGTGGTGGTGAACAAGCTGGCGGAAGTGGTCAGCAAGATGAAATGAGTGGCTTTACAGATTTTGCAACAAGTGGTGGCTTTGGTTTTGCTGTTTTACTCCTAGAGCAAGTGATGGTGGAGCTGCAAATGATGAAATGAATGACTAAAGATGTTGGTGGCTGACTAATCATTGTTTTTCTTCTGTGTGTTTTTCTTGTCTCTTGGAAATTAGAACAAAATTTCTTTATCTTGTGATGATGCACTCCTTTGAGAAACATGATGAAAATTTTGTTACGATAAATGCATTATAAAATTTGATTAATCTATTTTCTTCTAAAAGATAAAGTTAGGCATGATGTGAGGGGGAGCATAAATTAAGGGGGAGCTAACTTTAAAAGTTATGCACATTGTAAAATCATCAAAAAGATGGAGAATGTTTGAATGTGTTAAGTTTTGATGATTTGCACAATTGACACTTAGAACGCCAGATTAGGCGCCTAATGTGAAGTGTTTGAATGTCAGTATACTTCGAACGCCTACATAAGGCGCCTCATGTGAAGTGTCTGGAAGTCAGTACACTTAGAACGCCTACATAAGGCGCTTCATGTGAAGTGTTTGAATTCCAGTACACTTCGAACGCCTACTTCATGCGCTTAATGTGTCAAGTTGAAAAACGGTACACTTTGAACGCTTAAACAAGCGCTTCATGTGTATTACAAAGTCAAATGAACTTTTCCCCCCATAATGGGCATGAACATCAAGTTACTTTTGGTAAAAGTCAGAATTGCTTCGAACAAGTATGAAGACTGAGATTAGGCACTTCATATGACTTCGAACGAGTTCTGCTGCCCACAACAGGCGCTTCATGTGACATTGAACAAATGATTCTTATTCACTTAAGGCACTTTATGTCACATTGAACGCCAGTTCAAAAACACATTAAGGCGCTCCATGTCAGATTGAATGCCTATTCATAAAACACATTAGACGCTTCATGTGACTTATGTTACAAATGTTTTATGCTGCACTATCTAATGTTTACTTGATATTTGTACCCTCCCTTTTAGTGCAATATCACAGATTCTCTCTCTCTCTCTCTTGGAGAAGATCATCTTTCCTCTTTGAGCTTTCAAGAAGAAGCTTCCTCAAGAAGCTTGTAATCATCCAAGAGAAGATCTCCAAAGATGAGGACATGCCATCACAAGAAGACAAAGCTCATTATTGGCTCCTGCAAGAGCAACAAACGGCTAGAATGGGAGTTTGATAAAACAAGGGTTTCATCTCTTTTATTCCCAACTTTCTACTATCAAAGCTCTCAAGTTTCTCTCAAAGTTTAAGCTCTCAAAATAGTTATATAATTGTATATTTTACTTTATTTGTGAGAGTTGTGTTGTAAATAAAAAGAAGAGTCTTCTTCTCGTTGAGTGAAGATTGTGAGAGGCTAAGTGTAGATTGTTGGTCAAGAATCAAGGGTGCTTCTTGTTTGAAGAAATCCAGACCTTGGAGGGTTAGTTGATAATGTTGTGGTGCACTATACTCCCTACAAGAATTCCTTGAGGTGCAAGGAAGTTCTTTGGAGGCTAGACTTTAAGGGGTTGGTATTTCTTGGTTGTGGTCTAGGCGAGTTGTCTAGTTTCTTTGTATTTGGATTTTGTTTGTGATTGTTGTTTCCCCCAAAAGAAATAACAATCCCCCTTTCAAAATCTTTCTTGTGAAAAATCAAGAAGGTAGAGGAGTAGAGTCATTTTGACTTGAACCTCTATACATATTGTGTCCTTTTCGCTTCCGCAAGTTTTATTCATTTCAAGAACACATCCAAGTATTGATTTGCACTTACAAACAAAAAGTATCCAAGAAAATATTCATACTTGTTGAACACACTATTTAACCCCATTTTAGTGTGTTCTAAGGGACCTGACAGGCTTCATCTTCTCTTCCTATTTTCTCTCCCACCTGACTTTACCCTCTCTTCTATAACGCTTAATAATAAGAATTCTTGCTTTTTGTTGTTGAAGATTGTGGTTGAAGCATATTTTTGTTATCTTTGTAAACAGGCAAAATACTCAAAATAATTTTGGAACTGTTTCTGCATGGCTTGTTAATGCTTGAATAGTTTTTAAGAGCATTCAAGATCGAGTCAATTTCAACATGTTCGATTGCTCAAAACAAATGTATATTCAAAATTCAAATCTCACTTATCAAATCTCAATAATTAGTTACCTATATCATTAATACATAATCACCAATGTACTAAAAGATATTGGATAAAATGATATTTAGTTTTTATCATATGCTCAAATAATACTCGGTAAGCATTTGAGTCGAGTATTCTAGCCAAGTCTCATATAGCTTGGTTTTTTCTAATTTAGCATCTTGAATTTGTTCATGTCCCTTCAAACAAGCCGTTCCATGAGGACAAAAACAACTCCCAGACTATTTGGCTCATTTATACTGAATCTTTGCATCCTGGATAAACATAGATAGCTGTGGTTTTATTGTTTCCCCTTTACAATATTAGCTGGTACGTCACATTAAAAATTATCTTCTATGACAGCAAGGCGTTATCTTTATCATTGATTTCCGGATTCATCATTTGTAAATTTACAATCACAAGATCGAATGGCAAAGCCAATTCTTCTTCCCGATTTACATCCTATTCAAAAGGGAGGGGGTACGGAGAATTCCAAAAGATAATTTATCGCAAAATATTGTCAAAAAAATATCACAATATAAATACACGCATACACACATATATATATGTACATACATACATATATATACATGTATATATATACACATATATATACATATATATATATACACACATATATATACATATATATACATATATATATACATATATTATGTCGTGTTTGTTTGTCATGAAATAAAATTGTAATGACTCAAATTCGTCTTGCATATTTCAGTCCTTTCGCATTTCGGTCAACCCAGATTCGCGTGGTAGATTTCATCCTTGCATATGTCCGGGCCCATTGACATTACTATGGGTGTGAGAGTCATACCGAATGTCAAAATTTCTAGATTTTTGTCATCGTTGTTTCGAAAAAGATTAATCACCATTGATGGTAACTATATAGGCTCATCAATATATACCATGTATTAATCTTCACATTATTCAATGTAGAGGATTGCAGGTTTTTACGCTCCACCCCTCTTAAATGGGTCGGCGTCTTCACTGAGCTTACTTAAAATGCACTTTTCAAACCATTACCGTATAATAGTCATTTTTTTTTGCCATAATTGTGACGATCAGAATTCATCCAAAAGATTATGAGCATTGCATCTATTCAGTTCTGGCGATGTCGCAATGGGCATAATCAAAAAGAATTAATATTTATTGATATTTACCAGACCCATTCATATATATCATAATACAATCTTTAAAAAAAATGCCATGTGGAAAGCCGACAAAATTTTGAAGTAAACTAATGCCCAATGTTATTTTTTCTTCAAGGGCCAGCCAAGCAAAATAAAACCTGTCAGATTCCACAATGATGATACCAGGGAATTCACCCGTTAGTCAATGACAGTCAACGTTAGAGCAAGAGCACAGAAATGACTGTGCCGCAGGTCGGCCTGACAACTGACCAAGTCGTATGCAGACGAATATTTCGTTTCGGCCATAGGGCCCCATCGCCACCTCGATTACATGGTCAGCACCCTACCGGAACTAAGGGTTCCACCTCGGCCAATGGGTTTCACCTCGGCATAAGGGCTCACCACAGCCTAAAGGCTTTTACCTCGGATCAATGGCTCTATCACGGCCAATGGATCTTATCTCAACTACAGTTAACTGGAATAGCCTGGCCAGAACCTCGGCCCAAGCATTTTATCACAAGACCTCGGCATTTCTGCCCTACAAAATGGCACCTCGGCCATAATAACAGTATCTCGGACATCTAGAAGAGCGGATATACCTCCAGCTCGGCCAAAGGAAACCAGCCCTTGGTTCCTGGCTGAGCCCTCAACAGTTCCATCTCGGCCAAAGGAACACATCTCGGCCAGGTTACAACAGTCACAGAGCTGTGTGCTACGTGGTCTACATGCAATATCCAACTTTCCAGTTGTCAATCATACGGAGGGAAGGTGCCAGTACAGCAATCCTTAGCAGCTGCACGGCTACCGTGCAAGCGGGCCAGACGTCGTCATCACAACCATCTGAGACACGCAGCTCCCAGCTTTGCCAACTATAAAAGAGCTTTTCCAACAGTAAGAAGGTCCAAGTCGAATTTGTAAGGACAAAATCCAAGTTCAAATCTCAAGTGAGAAAAACACCCCGCTGTTTTCATTCCAGCTCGGCCTACATCCTGGCCGACCTCAAACAGGTTTCATCAAGCCTATATTTCAGTAAAAGCCATACGCTATAATGCCCGCAACTGACTTGAGCGTCGGAGGGTTTCCCCGGGGCAGCGCCCTGGGACCCCTAACGCGTTTTTTCCTTTCTCAGGCTTCCTAGGAGGACAAGTGACGGAGGGGTGACGGCCTTAGACCCCGGATATTTCGACTTTTACCTTGGCGAGACAATCCGACCTCGTCAAATTGGCGCTAGAAGGAGGGCCGAAACTTCGGGTCCCTTGACTTTCGAAATATCGTCACTACCAACTCTTCTTAGCAGACTTCAAAAGCTACTGAGAGAGATGAGCAGAGAAGATAATCAAATGTCTTCTTTGCAACCAACTGCTTCATGTTCTAAGGAGCCAGAGGAGTTTTCAACTCCTATTATCTTCTCACATGAAGAACACATGAGAGCTATACATTATGTGGCTCAAAATCCAGCGGCATTTCAAGCTGTTAGGGATCTAAGAGGGAAAGCTATGACAGAAGGAATCAATGGTCCCTCTCCTAGCAGTGCTAGTGATCAGCAGTTGGAGTATTCTCCATCTCGGCCAGGGTATCATTCTGAATGTCAAGCTGAGATTATATATGAAGCAGGATACTCACCACGGAGGTCTGATTATCAGACCATACAGCGCCCTTCGGTCTCATCTCGGCCTTCCAGTTCTGGAACACATATCCAGGCCTCACGGCGAGAAAGAGCATCTGTTAAAGTTCGGATGGGGGGCCAGGGCAGAGAAAGGACTTCTCTTTTGGCTTCAAAAGCTCGCATCCTCTCCTATATGAGAAAGAAGAGTTTGGTGAAGGAACCAAAGCCTCTTGCAGGGCCACTCCATAAGAGGAATCCTCAACTTTACTGCCTATATCATCATGATATAGGACATGATACAGAAGACTGTAGGCAACTCGGTAAAGAGATAGCTCGTCAAATTGAGCTCGGCCATTTGCAGCAATTTCACGATCCGAGATTGAACTCGTGCAGTAGGGCCGACTTAGACGGTCCCCGAGGTGGGTGCCAATCCGAGCGGCAGCCCTGAGTAGGAAAAACAGCAAGTTACTGTTGACTGTTAACTGAGCTCAAAGTGGGGATCAATTTTCGTATGTATCTGAAAATCCCCAGATCGGCTCTGTAGTTGGCCTGTACAGCAGTCACCTCTTGGTGCATGAAACTTCTCAGCAATAAAAAGTGTTCATTCAACTCAGTCTTATGGACAGCCTTGCGAAACTGAAGTTCATTAAATTTCTCCTCGGCAAGTTCTGGGGAAAGAGCCCGCCAAAGGGTTAAAATTTTCTCCTCAGCAGGTTCTGGGGAAAGAGCCCGCTAGAGGGTTAAAAATTTCTCCTCAGCAGGATCTGGGGAAAGAGCCCGCCAGAGGGTTAAAAATTTCTCCTCAGCAGGATCTGGGGAAAGAGCCCGCCAGAGGGTTAGATTTCTTCTCAGCAGGTTCTGGGGAAAGAGCCCGCTAGAGGGTTAAAGATTTCTTCTCAGCAGGTTTGGGAAAGATCTCGCCTGAGGGATGAAGTTGCGTCTCGGCCAGCTCGGGATACCAACTTGCTCGAGACGTATGACCTTGGCAACTCTGGATAAGGTCGGGGCAGATCTCTATATCTCACCTCGGCTAGTGTACAATGGATATGCTCAGAGTTATTTTAAATGAGATCTCAGCCAAGGCTTCACGAGATTCTCTTATTCAAGCTCAGCAAGACAAGGTAACTTTTATTTTGTCATCTTTTATTAAAGTTGAGCAGATTTAGTAAGCCCAAAATTCAATTTCGGCAATATTAAACTTAGAAAGCTCAAGATACGTCTGAGAGCAGAAATTTGTTCAAGATTAGTGAGTCCGACGTGGGATCTCAGCGACAAAAAAGTTAGAAAATATTGAAAAATGCAAAAAACTCGGAAACAAACGAGAATTGCAAATTAAGAGGGCAGAAACTTTCATTGATGACAAGAGTACACATTACAATTTAAGTTTAGATTTGCTCATCATCATCACGCAAGTCTGCCCCATCAGTGAACTTCTGAAACTGGGCTTCGAACTCGGCCTCAGCATTGATGTTATAGAGCTCAACCAGCCTGGGGTCATCTTTGTTTAGCTGGGGGCAGACCTCAGCACAGACGTCAATGGCCTTTGTCTGACCCATCTGCATAACTGGGCCCTGCAGCAGCACCATATTCTCTTCGAACAGTTCGGATTTCTTAAACTCGGCCACTGCTTCAGTCTTGGCCGCATTAAGTTGAGCAGAAAAGTTTGATGCTTGCTGCTCCAGTTTCTCTTGCAGAGTTTTGATCACGGCATCTTTCTGCCCAGACTCAGCCATTACTTGGTTGTAGCATGCCTCCAGGTCGGCATTCCTCTTTTCCAGCTCGGACACCAAGGAGTTGGCCGTAACCCATTTGGTTTCAGCCTCTTCCTTTTGGCCTTGAATTTTGATGATCTCCGACTTCAAAAATGCGATGCTTTGGGAATTAGCATCAGACTCTCTGGTTTTACTTGCCAGCTGACTTTGTAACTCCTCACCTCGGCTAATGAGGTCGGACAGTTGCACTGTTAGCTGTTTCACCGAAATGGAATTAGAAAAACTTTAGCATGTGAAACAAATAAGAGGTAAATCATACCATGGCAGAGTTGATATGGACAGAGTTGACCAAGCTGCCCCACGATGCAGTTGAGAAACGTTGTTTGTCAATGGGTAGTATCAAACTGTTCATCGACCTGGCTGTAGCAGGGTTCATCACGATGTCGGCTTCATCAAATTCGCCCACCGTTACATTTTCCTGAGCAGGTGCCATCTCGGCCTCAGGAACGGGGGCATCTTCTCTTGGCCTTTTTCCCAGGACAGAACCCTCAAATTTCTGGGTCCGTTCGAGATCAACAGGAGTGGGGTCTGTTGGCGAAATCTTGGCCCTTGTCCCTACTACAGTAACTGAAGTTAAAAACCATCCAAGAAAACGATTTAATGAGTCTTCAAAATGTAAGATACCTGGAGTGGTGGATTCAGAAGCGATTGTGATGGCCTGATTCACCTCGGCCTCGGCAATGCCTTCGGCTGGGGGCAGTTGTGCGGCCTCAGCCCTTGCTTTCGCGGCCTGAGCTTTCTTGCGAGCTGCAGCCTTAGCAATCTTAGCCGCAAAATCCTTCCCTCCAGGAGCCATGGAGCCTGCATAAAGTGCACAAGGTTAAGCGGGGGAAGTTAGAGATGAGAAAGAAGCACAAGTATTAGAATATACCCCGGACTACCGCCAAATTTTCTGGAGAAAGAGGTTTGTAATGAGGACCAGAGGCCAAAGAACTCAGATCGGCTGCCTTCAGGATGGACTCATTAACTCTATGCCAGTCAATGACTACAGGCAGAGAGTACAACTTGGCCGCCTCGTCACAGTATTCTGGGCTCGGGTTCATGTTGTCAGCTCTGCCCGACTTCCATATATCAAGTTGGGGTAACCCTAACTTCTTAATATAAAAGAACCTACCCTTCCAATTCTTCTTGAAGGAAGGAATATGTACAACATAATTAAAATCTTCAGGAGTCACTCTTTTGGTAAAGTAATACCAACTCTCTGAAGACCTACAAGCAAACAGACTTCTAAAGATTCTTTGATCGAAGGGGATCTCAGATGCTCTAAGGAAGAGCAGAAAAGAAAGAATAATTTTCAAACTGTTAGGCTTGATTTGGGGAAGCCTAAGGTTGTAAGAATGAAGAATTCGAAACAAAGAAACTGGGACGGGAAGACGGAATCCAGAATGAAAATATTCTTCGTAGATGGCTTCATATCCCGCAGGAGGGTCATAGGCCGTTTGATTGGGTAAAGGAAGGATGGGATCGAATTGCTCAACGTCAATATCGTACATCCCGCATAATAAAGACACGTCCACCTCGGACAGAGTACAAAAGGACTCTTGAACCTCGGCTGAAGGAGACCCCCTATAGACAACTCCTACCGGCAGAGTTGAAACCCTAGATCTACTAGGCACTGTTGCCGTGCCCGGAGGAGGAATGGTTTCTGCCTGCTCTGGAGAAACCTCAACTACTCTAATAGCTCTGCTCGGCGGAGCCTGTCCGCTAGGACCGGCACCATCTCCAGCGCCACCTAACGGCCGAGCTGGAAGGCGGTTCTCAGAGACAACCGTCTTCTCCGATGATGAGTTGAGGTTTCCTACGTTTCCAACGTAGGAAGCTCCCTCAGAAAGATTTTGGGAATCTGAAGCAGAAGACATGGAAATTGGAAGACTTACAGGCGACTAGCCGGAAGAGAGGTAAGAGAATTGCCGAGGTGGAAAGGACGCCGAAGCAAGGGCTAACACCGGGTGAGAGCAGACACCGATAGGAAGTGAGAGCAATCAAAACGTAAAAGAGTAAAAATGAGGAATGGAGCCCTATTTATAGGCAGAAATTTCAGCTACTCCAAAGGTCACCTCGGGTTGGTCGACCTCGATTCTTACGCCGCCGTTATGATTGGCATCGAATCCTGAACCGACATGAGTAAAAGCTGAACCGCCGTTACCTCGGTATGCGCAGACAATAATTGTGCAAGACGAACCAACCCGAGATGGACACGTGCCAATAAAGATTATCCACCTGGTCAGTTTGATCCAATCAGTACAGCTACGAACTGATGCTTCGTACACTGTGCTTGACAGTTACGGAGTAATTGGCATCAAGAGTAACACCTCGGTTGAAGGCAACAATATCAACAGATTAGCCTGCCCTCAGCTCAGCTCAGCCAAACTAATCTGGGGGGCAAATGATGATACCAGGGAATTCACCCGTTAGTCAATGACAGTCAACGTTAGAGCAAGAGCATAGAAATGACTGTGCCGCAGGTCGGCCTGACAACTGACCAAGTCGTATGCAGACGAATATTTCGTTTCGGCCATAGGGCCCCATCGCCACCTCGATTACATGGTCAGCACCCTACCGGAACTAAGGGTTCCACCTCGGCCAATGGGTTTCACCTCGACATAAGGGCTCACCACACCCTAAAGGCTTTTACCTCGGATCAATGGCTCTATCACGGCCAATGGATCTTATCTCAACTACAGTTAACTGGAATAGCCTGGCCAGAACCTCGGCCCAAGCATTTTATCACAAGACTTCGGCATTTCTGCCCTACAAAATGGCACCTCGGCCATAATAACAGTATCTCGGACATCTAGAAGAGCGGATATACCTCCAGCTCGGCCAAAGGAAACCAGCCCTTGGTTCCTGGCTGAGCCCTCAACAGTTCCATCTCGGCCAAAGGAACACATCTCGGCCAGGTTACAACAGTCACAGAGCTGTGTGCTACGTGGTCTACATGCAATATCCAACTTTCCAGATGTCAATCATACGGAGGGAAGGTGCCAGTACAGCAATCCTTAGCAGCTGCACGGCTACCGTGCAAGCGGGCCAGACGTCGTCATCACAACCATCTGAGACACGCAGCTCCCAGCTTCGCCAACTATAAAAGAGCTTTTCCAACAGTAAGAAGGTCCAAGTCGAATTTGTAAGGACAAAATCCAAGTTCAAATCTCAAGTGAGAAAAACACCCCGCTGTTTTCATTCCAGCTCGGCCTACATCCTGGCCGACCTCAAACAGGTTTCATCAAGCCTATATTTCAGTAAAAGCCATACGCTATAATGCCCGCAACTGACTTGAGCGTCGGAGGATTTCCCCGGGGCAGCGCCCTGGGACCCCTAACGCGTTTTTTCCTTTCTCAGGCTTCCTAGGAGGACAAGTGACGGAGGGGTGACGGCCTTAGACCCCGGATATTTCGACTTTTACCTTGGCGAGACAATCCGACCTCGTCACACAAATATGCCGATCATATGTTTTGATAAACATACAGCTTTTGCTGATCAAACGCATGCCAGTGTCTTCACACATTGTACGTAGCACTTTTTTTTTTTCCTTTTTGCCAATTAAGGCTTCGTCATCAGATATTGAAACTTTTGTCGGCAATAACCGAGTCGCGTCGATGCTTTTCTTCACTAGAACCGACAACAGCTAGAGAAAAGCAATACATGTTTCCTTGCTGGAGAATCTGTTATTAACAACAGTCATAGTTAAATGGCAATTCAATATAAAATATCTAGTTCAATCTAAATTTCAAAATGCATAAAACTGGATGTAAAAGTTTATTCATAATATGGAAGAAAATTTTAATTATACAATTGTTATGTAAACTAGAATGGTTATTTAAAAGTGTTTGATTTGTGAATAAAATTATTTTTCATTGATTTACAATTATATACATCAGTCCTATGTATAATATAGAATTATTGTATCTATGATATGTAATAAATATAAGAAATATACAAATATTACCACGGTTTGATTGGATGTTCCTCGATTCAATCTCCGAATGTATTTCGTAACACTCTCTCAGGTTGACCAGTGAGATAATTAATGTCAACTTGCACAATATTGAATCAAACACCTTTTATGTTTCTTTGTAAAAATGTCTACTAACTGATTTTTAGATTTCACAAATGGAAGTTCAATGGTTCCCTCTATAATTTTCTCTTTTATATAACGGTAGCCTACTTCCACATGCTTTGTCATGTCATACTGTACTCAATTTTCAGAGATACTAATTATCGTTTTGTGTTGGCACATCAGCTGAGTCAGATGTTTTGGCGAGAACCCAATCTCAGTCTTTGATTTTTTCCGATCACATAACCTCCATTATGCCTTTAGCAATCCATCTGAATTATGCATCCGCATTAGACAACACTACTATCTTTTGTGTTTTTTTACTTATGCACGTGACTAGTTTCTCCCCACTAAGGCAAAGTATCCTAAAGTGGACCGTCTATTGTTCAAGTTACCCGTCCAACCAGCATCGGTAAATGCATCAACATCTAGGTGTCCATTCTTCCTGAACATAATACCCCTACCTAGTGTCCTTGTAGGTACCGTATTATTCTCATGGATGCCTCTATGTGTTTTTTCTGGTGTTAATGCATGAACTGACTTACTACTCTAACTGCATACGCAATATCAGTTCTTATGTGTGATAGATATATCAACTTTTCCACTAGTCTTTGGTATTGTTTCCAATTTGCTAATGGAGCTCCTTCGTCCATTTTTAGCTTGTGGTTAGTCATTATCAAAGTATCAGTGACTTGCAATTTATCATCCTAACTTCAGTCACTAGGTCTAGGATACATTTTCGTTGAGAAATAAAATTCTTCTATTCGATCGAAGAACTTTAATCTCTAGAAAATATTTTAGACTCTCTATATCCTTCATTTTAAACTCCGTGAACAAATTCTTCCTGAGTCGCTCAATTTCTTTCTTAGATTTTTATTTCTTTTGCAGAACAATGTATGATCAACATTGTTCTGCCTCTATCCATTCTATTTCATTGCTACTGTGAATTTCTCAAATCATGCACGAGGCATCTGTTTCAATTTATAGAGAGTCTTTCGTAGTTTGCATACCTTATTTTTTCAAAACTGACTGGAAATTTCTGGTGATGATTCCATATATACCTTTTCCTTCAACTCTCCATGTAAGAAAGTATTATTAACATCAAACTGATTGAGTGGCTAATCTTTATTTGATGTGATCGAGAACAGTATTATGATGGTATCAACACTTGTTAGATTTACATAGTAAATCCATTGCTCGAGGATCGCTTAAGAGAACACAAGAACAAAGTACATAAATGCGGAAGTGTACCTAGCTCCGTTGGTTAACGTTGTAGGGGTTCAGACATGCGATAATTGGAGAGAGAGTCTCTGAGTAGTGAATCCTATATATATGTGTGTATCCCTTGGCTACCAGTCTTGCTTTGTATCTCTTACCAGCTACCTTATACTTAATAGTAAAAACTAAACTACACCCAACTTTCTTTTTTTCCTTAGGGTAACATATCTTTTCCCTTGTTGCATTCCTTTTTAAGGCCTCCACCTATGTTTCTGTGGCCTTTTGCAATTCAAATGTCTCACTTGCTTTCTGTACTATCCTAGAAATGAATTCTAAGAGAAGAGTTGTCAAAAAATCACATGCACTATATGCAAGTCTCCTCTAGCTTGTTGATTGGGTACTTGGAGATTTAGGACAATGTTCGGGTGAGTACCAATCAGGAGGTACTTTTCTATTCCTTCGTGGTGGTGAACAAACGCATGCTGCTCAGTTGAATTCTCAACATGTTGTTCATCTGAACTCTCAACATTAGTAGCACTGGCATCATGTGCATCTCAATCAGGGTACGAGTCACTTACCTTTTGTCTGACATCTGATGAAGGAGACTCACTAGTTGTTGGGACTAGTTCGTCGACCCCACCTACGTTGAGAGGCAAATTCGATAGCTCTATCTACCTGCTCTGTTGGAACAGTCTGTAAGTAGCTTAAGATGTTTAGCCAATCTAATGGTTCATTTATCATCTCCTGTTGAACATTAGACTAGTGGGTAAAGAAATACCTATATCCAAGAAATGTGTAGTCTATAGTGACACGAATGATTTTTGAAATAGAGGAATGGTAGTTTGAGTAGCTAAAGTTTGTATCGGTGATTTGTGATGAATGATTTTTGTGGATAGATGATTTACGAGGTAAAGAGAGTTTCTTATGGCATTATGACATAAATTTTTCAGTATATAGGATTCAAACGACATAGCACCGGTCATCTCAAGAAATGTTCGATTTTTTTGTTTAGCCTTCCCATTTTGTTGGGTGTGTATAGGCACCAGGTTTGATGGATTAGACCGTATTTTACAAATAAGGCTTGCATGGACTGATTGATAAACTCTCTACCATTATCAGAACAGAGAATTTGTATTTTGGTGTTAAATTTGGTCAGAATCTCATGGAAAAATGGAAAAACTTCTCAGACACTTAAAACTTATATTTTAGAAAGAAAAAATAGAATCAACTTGTGTGTTATTTGGTTAGAGTGTAGGTCTACGTCTTTTGGCACGAATGCATTTCTAACATGTCATGTGAGTGGCAATATTCATAAAAAGATTCGAAAATAAGAATTCGAGATACCCAAAAGATGGATGACCAAAAGTATGTGTCATAATTAAAGTTGTCTGTTGACCATTTCGTGAGCAAGCATGGTATGATCATGGTGAGTCACCTCATCAGCGTAGTAAAGGCCTTCACACTCAGTACTATGTCTAATGATCTCCTTTGTGAGAATGTCGCACAAGAGGCACAAAATTGGAGCACATCAGCACCATTAAGTTCTTTGTCACTTGACTAATTGAGAGTAACTTGGATGATAGTGTTAGGACATAAAGACATGTATTTAACTGCATCTGTGGAAATAATAGGGCTTGCACCTCAAACATTTACCAACTCTCTATTAGTTATATTTGTGGCTTCACAATCGAATATCCACTGAATTGGTTTGTTAAGAGCTTGAATGGTTGTGGATTGGATTGGATGGCCTTGGGGCAAATGTATAATTTCTAATGAACCTATAGGAAAAATATTAGTGTCAGGAGAAGCGTGGGACAATTTTTTCAATTGTTAAAGGATGTGAGGGAATATGCAATATTAACAGAACTATGGGGCAATTTTAGACAGCCTGAAAACGTTGAGGGCCCATATTCAGTTTTCAAAATATGTTTATGAGATGTTACGGGGTTAGGTTCAAAACCCCAATCCTACTACCTTCCTCCTTTATTATTTCCGGCCATTCTGCTTTATTATGTTTGTCGTTCTCGACTTCGCTTATATTATCACCTTCTTCATCCATTCGACCGTTGCTGCTTCTGTCTTTAGTAATAGGGACGCCGCCGCGACTACTAGTGGCTCCCCTGGGATGCTCACAACGGTGGCTCCCTCCCTAGTCTATTTGATTTTTTAGAATTTTGTTGTTATCCTTCCACCAATACAGATAGCTAACAATCCAAAAGAAAGTCTCTTTTGTGTGCTTTTTCATCCTCAATGGGTGCAATAAAGTTGCGACTTGTCCTTTTTATCCATGCCTTGCGATGAAGTTCCTAGGTGTGATGTTCTGGCCATCCGATTCTGTTTGTCTCTCCCTGGTGTAATAAGTTTTCGGCTACAAGCTAAGACCTATCCCTAATGATACAGCGAATTCGTCTGAGGGGATTGACATGGTGCTTTGTATATGTTTTGGTAAAGTTGCGGGACTGGTTGTGGAACCATTTCTGAGGATTTGTTGCTGAGATGGGCTGTGTTTTTTTCCTTTCAATTTGTTGGTTGGATTGCAGGTTGACTCTGTACTTGTTTGTTGGCTAAACTGTGTGGATTAATTGTGGTTTGATTTGTGGCTTTTGTGGTCGTTTTTTGGATTTGTAGGGCTTATTTTCTAGTGGCCATGGTGGCTGTTTGAGGCTATCGTGTAGCTATGTTTTAAATAAGTTTTTGGCGGATGTGACTGTTGGAATGTGTTAAGTTTTGATGATTTTCACAATTGACACTTTGAACACCTACATAAGGCGCCTAATGTGAAGCGTCTGAAAGTCAGTACACTTCGAACGCCTACATAAGGCGCCTAATGTAAAGTTTCTGGAGACCAGTACACTTCGAACGCTTACATAAGGCGCTTCATGTGAAGCGTTTGGATTCCAGTACACTTCGAACGCTTACATCAGGTGCTTCATGTGTCAAGAAGAAAAACAATACACTTTGAACGCTTGAACAAGCGCTTCATGTGTATTACAAAGTCAAATAAACTTTTCCCTCCGAAACGGGCACAAACATCAAGTTACTTTTTAGTAAAAGTCAGAACTATTTCGAACAAGTATGAAGGTTGAGATCAGGCGCATCATGTGACTTCGAACGAGTTATGCTGCCCACAACAGACGCTTCATGTGACATTGAACAAGTGCTTCTTATTCACTTAAGGCACTTCATGTCATATTGAACGCCAGTTCAAAAACACATAAGGCGCTCCATGTCACATTGAACGCCTACTCATAAAACACATTAGGCGTTTCATGTGACTTATGATACAAATGTCTTATGCTGCATTTTCTAATGTTTACTTGACATTTGTACCCTCTTTTTTGGTGCGATTTACAGGTCCTCTTTCTCTTAGAGAAATCATATTTCCTCTTTGAATTTTCCATAAGAAGCTTCCTCAAGAAGTCTTCATCCATCCAAGAGAAGATCTCCAAAGATGAAAACATGTCATCACAAAGAGACAAAGCCCATTATTGGCTCCTGCAAGAGTGTTCGAACAGCTAGAAGAAAGAAAGATAAAACAGGGGTTTCATCTCCTTCCTCTAACTTTCTACTATCAAAGCTCTCAAGTTTCTCTCAAAGTTTAAGCTCTCAAAATAGTTATATAATTGTATATTTTACTTTATTTGTGAGAGTTGTGTTGTAAATAAAAAGAAGAGTCTTCTTCTTGTTGAGTGAAGATTGTGAGAGGTTGTGTAGATTGTTGGTCAAGAAGCAAGGGTGCTTCTTGTTTGAAGAAATCCAGACCTTGGAGGGTTAGTTGATAGTGTGGTGGTGCACTATACTCCCTAAAGAATTCCTTGAGGTGCAGGAAGTTCTTTGGAGGCTAGACTTCAAGGGGTTGGCTTTCTTGGTTGTGGTCTAGGCAAGTGTCCTAGTTTTCTTTGTATTTGGATTTTGTTGTGATTGTTATTTCCCCGTAAAGAAACAACAATCTCCCTTTCAAAATCCTTCTTGTGAAAAAGCAAGAAGGTAGAGGAGTAGAGTCACTTTGACTTGAACCTCTATACATATTGTCTTCTTTATTCTTCCGCAAATTTTATTCATTTCAAGAACACACCCAAGTATTGGTTTGCACTCGAAAACAAAAAAAAAATCTAAGAAAATATCCATACTTGGTGAACACACTATTCAACCCCCCTTCTAGTGTGTTCTAAGGGACCTAGCAATTGGTATCAGAGCGAAATCTTGAGTATTTGAGTTCAAATAGCAAGATTTAATCTTTAAAGTATGGATCTCTTTAGTTTTGAAGATGCTAGTTTCCCTAGTGGTGATGCTTCTAGAAGAAAAAGGCAAGAATCACTACTCCCTTTTATTTCTAGTGTCCATGTCAAAGTTCACATGTTTGACCCTCTAAACTACCCACTGTGAAAATCTAACATGGAAATATATTTATGTTCTTGTGGGTACCGAATATGGAGAGAGGTGTCAAAGGGTCTACTATTCATTTTGATGTTGATGATCTTACTCCAGAGGAGGAGTTATAATTTGCCATAAATAGAAAAGCTCTTGCTATTTTGAATAGTTCTCTATCACCAAATAAGAGAGCACAAATACAAGGAGTCCAATCAACCCATGAAGCATGGACGAAATTGAAGATGATCCATGAAGGAACATCTCAAGTGAGAAAGGCCCAGAGGAGACAACTTATCAAGCAATTCTATAATTTCAATGTCCCCAAAGGTGAAAAGATTGAAGAGTCCATCCAAAGATTCACCAAGCTTGTTAACCTACTCAATGTGGTTGGCAAGAAGATAGCGCAAGAGGATCTCAACCATTGCTTCCTAAATAGCTTAGGAAGGGAATGGAATGCAAAAGTGACGGCCATCGAAGAATCCAAAGATCTAGAGACTATCACTTTGGATGAGTTTTAAGGGAATCTCATCACTTATGAGATTCATCTTGAAGCTCAAGAAAAGAATGACCCCACTCAAAGTTCATGAAAGGCGCTCGCATGCGAATCGGAAGAATCGGACGACGAGTTTGGACTTCTCGTTCGAAGGTTTAGAAGATTTGCAAGGAAGAATGAAGTGAAGAAGCCGCAACTCAAAGATAGGAATGCCATCTATCAACGGAAGAAGTCTTTACAAGCGGAGGTAGCTCATTGGGAGAGCATTCTATCCGGATCCGAGAGCGATAACGACGACAATGAAAATCTAGCTCTCACGGGGGTCACCAATAATGATCTTGACAAGGAGTTCTACGCTCTCATGGCCATCGATGACGACATGGAGGCATGCACTATATCCTCACACTATAGATTACAAGATGAAAAGGATGATTTAGTGCAAGTAAGTGATTTTCTAGATATGAAATATAAACGTGTCAAAAAGGATTTTAGAGCATGCTTAAATGAATACAATGACACGTTAAAAAATCACATTGCTTTGAAATTAGAACATGATATTTTATTAACCATGCATGTGATTGCATTAAATGAGAAACATGACTTGATGAAATCAGGCTCTTCTTCTCAAGGTCTTTTGAAGAAGAAAACTCTTCTAAAGGATAGTGCTAAAAATGATAAAGAAATCAAAGATGCATCTACACCGCACAAAATTAAAATTAAACCTAGTGCCATGTATGCATCTAAGAAGGGTAAACCAAAGGAACAAGCACTAATTGTCAAGGATTCTAAAATCTCCTTAAAGAAGCAAAAGCACATGCCTAATGGAAAGGCAAACTCAACAAAGGTGTCAAAGCTTTTTGTTGAATCCGTGAAACAAAAGTCTTCCTTGACTCCAAGGAAGATTGTTCCTAAATAGGAATCACGGAATGTGCCAATGCACAAGCATGATAGCCATCATCACTCACACAAACACATTCCTACATGTTTTTATTGTAACAAAAAGGGCCATGTAGAAAGAGTGTGTAGGGCTAAAAATAATAAGAATCTTGTGTGGGTGCATAAACACGAAGTGAAGGTAACTAACCTTCAAGGACCCAAAATAAAAAGGGTACCAATATCATATGGTTCATTTGCAGGCCCAAACACTAAATGGAGAAAGCAACGACAAGAAGGTCAAATGGGTCGATGACAGTGGGTGTTCCAACCATATGATGGGCGACAAGAGTCTCTTCCATAGACTCATTAAGCAAGATGGAGGAGTTGTCCACTTTGGAGGTAGCAAAGGCCAAATCAAAGGACATGGTATTATGGGTAACAATTTCTTCTCTCTTAGTGATGTCTTATATGTTGTAGGATTAAAGTTTAACTTGATAGTAATCCACATGTTGGCATAAAATAGCCTGGTGTGGTCTCTGGAGAATTTCTGCATGTCACGTCTGGACCAAAGAGAGATCCAGCCCTGATGATCCAACATGGTGATGACTTGATTTTCGTTGTGAGCCTCAGTGAAGTCACTGAGGTGAATCAGTTTGAGGGGCACGATGGGTATGTTGTTGCTGTTACATTCTTCATAGAGCAAGTGTGAATGAAGTGATATATGGATACCTTTGCCCGCGTAAGGAGGTGGATTGGTAATGTTAGAGTAAAATTTCTTTATCCAAGGAAAGTTATCATTGGTGAGCCCTTCACGGAGAGATATGAGTCCTTGTGGTTCCACAATGCGAGCAGTTTGCTTGCGTTTGTGTCCTCTTTGAATGCGTCTTGAAGGACCTGCTGAAGCCATCCTAGAGTGAAGAAATGAAGTTTTGAGAGTAGGAATATGGAGGATTTTTAGAAGTTTTGTGAGAAGGGAGGAAGAGGAAGATCGAATTTAAAGAGAAGGAGAGAAAGAGGAACAGACAGAGGCGGTTGGGATGAGAAAGTAGTGGGAGAGTGGGAGTAATGGAGAGTGATTGAGGAAGATGAAGAGGTGGGAGAAGAAGATGAAGGGATAGAGAAGAAGGAAGTGGAGTGGGAAAAACTTAGGAAGTGAAGGGACTGGGAAACGTGGGAGGAAGGAGAGGCGTCGTGGGAAGAGGCAAAGACGGCATAGTGGTCAAATCCTTCAATTCGCACGAAAAGATGAAAGGACGCCTGGTTTGACAGTTAATTACTAGGGTTTAGGCACCTTATGTCACTTCGAACGACTTCATAAACTAGGATGAAGCGCTTAATGTCACTTCGAAAAGTTGTTTCTAAGAACATATAGAGCTTGATGTCACTTCGAACGAGTGACATCCTTAGCATCAGGCGCTTGATGTAACATTGAACGTCTGAACTAATTGTGATGAAGCGCCTTATGTATACTGATCTTGAAAATTTGAAAATTTTCTTGGTCCAACTTAAGATGGGTTAATATCAACCCATGTTAAGCAACCCCAACCTACTTCTTATAGATGCAAAGACATCACAAGGAAAGAGCTTCGTGAATATGTCTGCTAATTGATCACGTGTTGGAACAAATTCCACACTAACCAAGTTCTTTTATACACAATCACGTATGAAATGATATCTCACTTCAATGTGCTTAGTCCTACTGTGTTGGACATGATTTTGTACAATATTGATAGCAGACGTGTTATCACACAAAATAGGCACTTTAGAGAAGTGAATGTTATAATCATTTAACGGGTTTGTCATCCATAACAATTGTGCACAACAAGAGGCGACCGACACATATTCGGATTCCGCCGTAGAAAGAGAAACATTGTTCTGTTTCTTGGAAAACCAAGAAACAAGACAATCACCAAGAAATTGACAAGTCCCGGATGTGCTCTTTCTATCAATAAGACTCTCCACATAATCGGAGTCGCAATATCCTCTTAAATCAAAACATGCATTTTTTGGATAAAATAATCCAAATTTCAAAGTACACCTAAGGTATTTAAGAATACGTTTTATCAAAACTAGATGAATTTTCATAGGATCACTTTGAAATCTAGCACATAAGCACACTTCATGTAATATATCCAGTCTACTTGCACTCATCCTTGTCAAGCTTTGCTCTTGTGCTCATTGGAGTGTTTACTTCCCTTCCTTCACCAAAATTGTTCTTTTTGAACAAATCCTTTGTGTATTTGGTTTGAGAAATATACACACCGTCTTGAGTTTGCTTGATTTGAAGCCCGAGAAAGTAGCTAAGTTCGTCCATTATGCTCATCTCGAATTCACCTTGCATTAAACTAGCAAATTGCTCACAAAGACAATTGTTAGTAGCAAAAAATAATATCATCAACATATACTTGTTCAATTAATTGATTTTTACTTTGTTCTTTATTAAACAAAGTAGTGTCAACTTTACCCCTTGAGAATCCATTATTAAGAAGAAAAGTACTTAAACTCTCGTCCCAAGCTCTCGAAGCTTGTTTAAGGCCGTAAAGAGCCTTTCTAAGTTCGAATACATGATGTGGTAAGTCATGACATTCAAACCGGGGAGGTTGTGCAACATACACTTCTTCTTGAATAACACCATTCAAGAAGGCGGATTTAACATCCATTTGGTAAAGTTTAAAATCTTTATAGCAAGCATATGCCAATAACATTCTAATGGTTTCAACCCATTCTACGGGTGCAAATGTCTCATCAAAATCAATACCTTCTTCTTGACGGTATCCTTGAGCTACTAGTCTAGCCTTGTTTCTAGTGACATTTCTTTGATCATCCATCTTGTTACGAAATACCCATTTCGTACCAATAATGGGATCAAGTGGTTTGGGAACTAACTCCTAAACATCATTTCTTTCAAATTGGTTTAATTCTTCTTGCATAGCCAAGATCTAATTTTCATCAAGAAGCGCATCTTTAACATTTTTAGGCTCTATCAGAGAAACAAATGCGTTCTCTCTATATTGCCTTCGTGTAGTGATACCCCTATTTAAATCACCTATGACCAACTTGTGTGTGTGAGAACTTTTATGCTTGAATGGTCTAGGAAGTTTGGAGACATCTCCTCCAACTTCCTCATGATCACTTTCCGGAAGTGACGTATCATCACCATTTAGATGATTATCGTTTTCTGGAATATGAGATATATTTTCAACATTTTGTGTATCAACAAGATGAGTATGAAAAATATTTCTATTTGACTCACTGAGTTCATGCACACTTGGTGGAGGAGTACCTTCAATAGGTTCTACTCTCAAGTCAATGAAGATGTTTCCATTTGGAGACTTATCAACAATTTCTTGTTGATGAGCAACCGTTGGAATGTCTTTAAGAATTTCTTCTTGAGGAGCAACACTTTCATTTTCTTCACAATCCTCATTAATTTTAGGCTCGTCATTAAGTGACTCGTTAAACTTAACATAGATTGATTCATCCACCTTTTGACCCCTTTTGTTGAAAACACAAAATGCTTTACTATTTGAGGCATAACCTAAAAAGATACCTTCATCCGCTTTGATGTCAAGTTTGTCCAAAGTGTCTTTGGTGTTAAGTGTCTTTGATGCTTTACCATTTTATTATGGAGTTCTAGGAGCCAAAAAGTCATGTGAGTATCCTTTGGATTCACAAAACCTTTCAAACTCTCCATCAAATTCACCACCACGATCACTTCGTATGGTTTTAATGGTGTCACCCATGTGATTTTTCAATCGTCTACTCAAATTCATAAACTCACTACATGCATCATTTTTCTTTGCAAGAAATATCACTCATGTGTAACGAGTATAGTCATCTACTACCACGAAGGTGTAATGTTTACCACCTAAACTTTTTGTTCCAACATCCCCATACAAATCCATATGTAGTAATTGTAGGGGTTTGGAGGTGGATATGTTTGTTTTTGGTTTAAACCTTATTTTCACAAGTTTTGCCTTTTGACAAGTGTCACATAAGTCTTGGTTTTCGAAACTTATTTTTGGAAAGCCTCGGACTTTATTGTTTTTGCAAATAAATTTAAATGTTTTGAAACATACATGTCTGAGACGTCTATGCCATAGTTGCGCCAAATCATTTTTAGCAACTAGGCACGATACATTTTGTGAAACCAAATCATTGATGCAAAGTTTGTAAATGTTTTTGAATCTCAAAGCCTCAAATAAAATAGTGTTATCCTTTTTTACAACACACTTTGTTTTCAAAAACGTAACTTCATAATTAGCATCACATAATTCTCAGTCCCAGCAATTCTCTCTGCACACTGTCGTCGCTGGTACACCCTTCAGCTTCTCCATCCAAGAAATATGTGATGCTCTAGGAGTAAGAAATGAGGGATTAAGTGATTTCTCTGTATTTGACTAGAGTAGCAAATACAGAGTCCATGAGCAAAGTGTAAAATTTGATCTGGGATATCTTCCCACAAAGAAGACTCAGAATATGTCTCTGGTGAACCGAATACTGTTGGATGTGGTCACCTACTGTGTCAACGGTAAGGCAACTAGAAATCCAAGCAACGTGAATTTATAAGTTACTTATCGTCTCAAACATGAGACCCAGTTAAAATTTGCATGGATCATGGTAGAAGTCATAATGGCTGCTCTCCGGAAGGGGTTAAAGGCCTTACCGTTTGCAAATATTGTTACCATTCTGATGAAGTCCAAGGGTATTGTCATACCTGATGGAGAACTGATAAAGGTGGCAAAGACAGACTTCTACGACAACTTCAACATTGCCCAAGCCATTGAGTCCCAGCGAAGGGAGGCCACTACCATTTCGGATATTGCTGATGAGGTCGACGAAGGACCTCAAGAAGGTGAAGGTGGTAGCAATGATCCGGAATTGCTATCACGGATTGTATCACTTGAACAAACTGTCCAACGGTTGCAAATTCGCGATGCAGAGCATGAAGCTCGGCATATGCAGAACGAATACCGCATGACAGTTGTCAAAAATGCCTTCTTACAGCTAAATCCATGGTTTCAGCTCCCCTCTGATTTTGATGATTTAGAGGGAGAAAGTGCTGGTGGTGCTGGTGCTGCTGGCGGTTCTGGTGGTGCTGAAGAGTCTATGAGTGGTTTTGCTGATTTTGCAACCGGTGAAGGTTTAGGATTTGGAGGATTTACACCTCCAGGTGGAGGTGTTGGTGCTAGCGGAGCTGGAAATGCATAATTTTTCTAATTAATCGGATTTTTTTCTTTCTCGTTTTGATGACATGTGTTAATGTGTTAATGCAAAATTTTCAATTAGAAATGTAATGGACTTATTTTGCTTTTTCTAATAAATTTGTTAATGATGATTTTTGGTTAACCTATCTACACCATTATATTTGATTCATCAAGATATACTTAAGAAAAACTCAGTCATGAAGTGAAGGAGAGCATAGGCTAAGGGGGAGCTAACTTTAAAAGTTATGCACAATATGAAATCATCAAAAAGCGGGAGAATGTTGGAATGTGTTAAGTTTTGATGATTTGCACAGTTGACACTTCGAACACTTACATAAGGCGCCTAATGTGAAATGTCTGAAAGTCAGTACACTTCGAACGCCTACATAAGAAGCTTAATGTAAAGTTTTTGGAGACCGGTATACTTCGAACGCCTACATAAGGCGCTTCATGTGAAGTGTTTGGATTTCAGTATACTTCGAACGCCTACATCAGGCGCTTCATGTGTCAAAAAGAAAAACAATACACCTTGAACGCTTGAACAAGCGCTTCATGTGTATTACAAAGTCAAATAAACTTTTCCTCCTAAAATGGGCACTAACATCAAGTTACTTTTTAGTAAAAGTCAGAACTACTTCGAACAAGTATGAAGGTTGAGATCAGGCGCCCCATGTGACTTCGAACGAGTTTTGCTGCCCACAACAGGCACTTCATGTGACATTGAACAAGTGTTTCTTATTCACTTAAGGCGCTTCATGTCGCATTGAACGCCAGTTCAAAAACACATAAGGCGCTCCATGTCGCATTGAACGCCTACTCATAAAACACATTAGTCGCTTCATGTGACTTATGATACAAATGTCTTATGCTGCATTTTCTAACGTTTACTTAACATTTGTACCCTTCTTTTTAGTGCAATTTCACAGGTTCTCTCTCTCTTTTAGAGAAATCATATTTCCTCTTTGAACTTTCCACAATAAGCTTTCTCAAGAAGTCTTCATCCATCCAAGAGAAGATCTCCAAAGATGAAAACATGTTATCACAAAGAGACAAAGCCCATTATTGGCTCTTGCAAGAGTGTTCAAACGGCTAGAAGGAAGAAAGATAAAACAGGGTTTTTATCTCCTTCTTCCTCAAACTTTCTACTACCAAAGCTCTCAAGTTTCTTTCAAAGTTTAAGCTTTCAAAATAGTTGTAACATTGTATATTTTACTTTATTGTTGAGAGTTGTGTTGTAAAGAAGAAGATGAGTCTTCTTCTTATTGAGGAAAATTGTGAGAGGCCGTGTAGATTGTTGGTCAAGAAGCAAGTGTGCTTCTTGTTTGAAGAAATCCAGACCTTGGAGTGTTAGTTGATAGTGTGGTGGTGCACTATACTCCCTACAAGAATTTCTTGAGGTGCAGGAAAGTTCTTTGGAGGCTAGACTTCAAGGGGTTGGCTTTCTTGGTTGTGGTCTAGGCAAGTGTCCTAGTTTTTCTTTGTGTTTGGATTTTGTTGTGATTGTTATTTCCCCCTAAAGAAATAACAATCCCATTTTCAAAATCCTTCTTGTGAAAAATCAAGAAGGTAGAGGAGTAGAGTCACTTTAACTTGAACCTCTATACATATTGTATTATTTACTCTTCTGCAAATTTTATTCATTTCAAGAACACACCCAAGTATTTGTTTGCACTCAACAACAAAAAACATCCAAGAAAATATTCATACTTAGTGACTACACTATTCAACCTCCCTTCTAGTGTGTTCTAAGGGACCTAACAGTGACTGTATCTTTTACACCTATTTGGTTTTGGTTGTTTTGTTGAGAAAGGTAACAAGGACGATGATGAAATCGTTCTAAGTCCTATAACTAACACTTCTATGATACCATGTTTAATTTGTGAACAGAACTCTTTTTTATTGATTTTCAACTTATACATCGAGACCTATGTATAGTACAGAATTATCGCTATCTATGGTATGTAGTAAACACAATAAATGTGTAAATGTTCTCTTTCTTTAATTAATACGATTTGATTGGATTCTCTTCGATTCAATCTTTGACTGTATTTGTTTAATAATAATAATAATAATAATAATAATAATAATAATAATAATAATAATAATAATAATAATAATAATAATAATAATAATAATAATAATAATAATAATAATAATAATAATAATAATAATAATAATAATAATAATAATAATAATAAGAACAATTGCCTGTTTTATTTGTACTATAATTTGGACGCATTGTTACGGATTTATTTGATAAAATCCAAAGCTGAGGTCAGAAATATTGTTGAAAGCTTTTATAACTTTGCTTCTGTTCAATTTGACAGCAAAATTAAAACAATTCGGACGATAATGGTCCAGAATTCTCCATGAATCAATTCTTTTCTTCTCATGGGGTCATTCATCATACTAGTTGTGTGAATTCACCACAGCAAAATGGGACAGTTGAGAGAAAATACCAGCACATTTTGACTGTAGCCAGATCTCTCAGATTTCAATCTTCTCTTCCTTCTTCATACTGGGGCATTTGCATTCAGCACTCAGTCTTCCTTATTAACATCACTCCTACTCCTATTTTGCATCACAAAACTCCTTATGAACTCTTGTATAAAAGGCATCCCATCTATAACAATCTCAGTGTGTTTGGTTGCCTAGCATATGGGGCCAATACCCAGAAACACAAAGGCAAATTTGATGCAAGAGCTAGAAAAAGCGTATTCTTGCTGGCGGTTCTGGTGGTGCTGAAGGGTCTATGAGTGGTTTTGCTGATTTTGCAACCGGTGGAGGTTTAGGATTTGGAGGATTTACACCTCCAGGTGGAGGTGTCGGTGCTAGCGGAGCCGGAAATGTATAATTTTTCTGATTAATCGGATTTTTTTCTTTCTCGTTTTGATGACATGTGTTAATGTGTTAATGCAAAATTTTCAATTAGAAATGTAATGGACTTATTTTGCTTTTCTAATAAATTTGTTGATGATGATTTTTGGTTAACCTATCTACACCATTATATTTGATTCATCAAGATATACTTAAGAAAAACTCAGTCATGAAGTGAGGGAGAGCATAGGTTAAGGGGGAGCTAACATTAAAAGCTATGCACAATATGAAATCATCAAAAAGCGGGAGAATGTTGGAATGTGTTAAGTTTTGATGATTTGCACAGTTGACACTTCGAACACCTACATAAGGCGCCTAATGTGAAGTGTCTGAAAGTCAGTACACTTCGAACGCCTACATAAGATGCTTAATGTAAAGTTTCAAGAGATCAGTATACTTTGAACGCCTACATAAGGCGCTTCATGTGAAGTGTTTGGATTCCAGTATACTTCGAACCCTATATCAGGCGCTTCATGTGTCAAGAAGAAAAACAATACACCTTGAACGCTTGAACAAGCGCTTCATGTGTATTACAAAGTCAAATAAACTTTTCCCTCCGAAACGGGCACAAACATCAAGTTACTTTTTAGTAAAAGTCAGAACTATTTCGAACAAGTATGAAGGTTGAGATCAGGCGCGTCATGTGACTTCGAACGAGTTATGCTGTCCACAACAGACGCTTCATGTGACATTGAACAAGTGCTTCTTATTCACTTAAGGCACTTCATGTCATATTGAACGCCAGTTCAAAAACACATAAGGCGCTCCATGTCACATTGAACGCCTACTCATAAAACACATTAGTCGCTTCATGTGACTTATGATACAAATGTCTTATGCTGCATTTTCTAATGTTTACTTAACATTTGTACCCTTCTTTTTAGTGCAATTTCACAAGTTCTCTCTCTCTTTTAGAGAAATCAAATTTCCTCTTTGAACTTTCCACAAGAAGCTTCCTCAAGAAGTCTTAATCCATCCAAGAGAAGATCTCCAAAGATGAAAACATGTCATCACAAAGAGACAAAGCCCATTATTGGCTCCTACAAGTGTGTTCAAATGGCTAGAAGGAAGAAAGATAAAACAGGGTTTTTATCTCCTTCTTCCTCCAACTTTCTACTATCAAAGCTCTCAAGTTTCTTTCAAAGTTTAAGCTTTCAAATAGTTGTAACATTGTATATTTTACTTTATTGTTGAGAGTTGTGTTGTAAAGAAGAAGAAGAGTCTTCTTCTTATTGAGTGAAAATTGTGAGAGGCTGTGTAGATTGTTGGTCAAGAAGCAAGGGTGCTTCTTGTTTGAAGAAATCCAGACCTTGGAGGATTAGTTGATAGTGTGGTGGTGCACTATACTCCCTACAAGAATTCCTTGAGGTGCAGGGAAGTTCTTTGGAGGCTAGACTTCAAGTTCTTGGTTGTGGTCTAGGCAAGTGTCCTAGTTTTTCTTTGTATTTGGATTTTGTTGTGATTGTTATTTCCCCCTAAAGAAATAACAATCTCACTTTCAAAATCCTTCTTGTGAAAAATCAAGAAGTTAGAGGAGTAGAGTCACTTTGACTTGAACCTCTATACGTATTGTGTTCTTTACTCTTCTGCAAATTTTATTCATTTCAAGAACACACCCAAGTATTGGTTTGCACTCAAAAACGAAAAACATCCAAGAAAATATTCATACTTAGTGACCACACTATTCAACCCCCCTTCTAGAGTGTTCTAAGGGACCTAACAGTGACTGTATCTTTTACACCTATTTGGTTTTGGTTGTTTTGTTGAGAAAGGTAACAAGGACGATGATGAAATCGTTCTAAGTCCTATAACTAACACTTCTCTGATACCATGTTTAATTTGTTAACAGAACTCTTTTTCATTGATTTTCAACTTATACATCGAGACCTATGTATAGTACAGAATTATCGCTATCTATGGTATGTAGTAAATACAATAAATGTGTAAATGTTCTCTTTCTTTAATTAATACGATTTGATTGGATTCTCTTCGATTCAATCTTTGACTGTATTTGTTTAATAATAATAATAATAATAATAATAATAATAATAATAATAATAATAATAATAATAATAATAATAATAATAATAATAATAATAATAATAATAATAATTGCCTCTTTTATTTGTATTATAATTTGGACGCATTGTTACGGCATGCGTGTTTATTAAAGATGTACTCCAGGACAAATTCATTTATTAACTAAAAAAATTGTGCTGGAAAAAATTTATGATTTGACATAATAGCTTACATTCAATACGATAAAGATTGCCAGACAATGTAAGGAAAGGCATGCGGTCTGATTGTTCAAGACAAAACTCCACTCCTTTTTTTAAAAGGAATTCGGACTCCAAATTGTGTGGCCACTCCCATTTTCTTTGACAATGCAAAAGAAAATGGCAAATTTGATCATCCTCTTCCTATTTCCTCTCATCACCTCAGGTTACTCTCTACTCTTTGCTCTACTTGATAAACATTGCATCATAATGCGTAGCTGTGTTTTAGATTTATATAAATGATTGCTAATATTGACGGAAAATTCTAAGACAATGGGATAATGTTATTGTTGTTGTATTATTGTAATGATAATATTAGCTTATGCGGCTGCATCTAATATCAGGAGCAAATGCAACCAGCGAAAGCCCAGTTTTTTCCAACATCTTTATGTCAAGAAAGATACTACAAGAAGATTCATGTCCAGATTTTGGGTGCATCAATGATTACACTTGTCCTAAAGGTTGTTATTGTGGAGTCAATTTATATTGCACCGCCTATGATGTACCATGTCCCGACATTGTTTGCTGGGATACCACCAGGTGTCCAACAGGATGTTACTGCACCGTTGATAATGACTGTGATTACACTGAGCGTGGCGTGTAGGTACTTCTTAAGCAACACTTCTCCAGGCCTGGTACAGAAATGGAGAAACATATGTTATTTCAACAACTCATTGTTTGAGTTACCAAACCAAACGATCTTATGAATTGTATTATGGGGAAATGACCATTTTTATCCTCAAGCTTTAATCATGATTAACGTTTTTCATTCCAAACGTTTATCATTTAAACTAATTTCATCCTGTATTCACTTTGGTATATTTTTTTTCTTTTTTGATTACTTTCTTCGTATATGTATAAGACAGAATACGGTCCATTTCTATGAAAGTGGAATCTTTTATAAGTGTTATGATTTTTTTTCAATCTTTTTGATGTGGGTTCGGTAAGAGCCATGAGATGATCAACCTCAATTAACCTAAAACATTGGATTGCTGATCCGATTAAGATTGTGCTAGCTAATCTGGCTCCTTCATACCAAAACAAAAAGATGCATATATATATATATATATATATATATATATATATATATATATATATATATCGTATTTGGAGACCACAATCAAAATCAACGCCAGATGTTATAGAAAAAGACAATCATCATTTCCTCCTCCTAAGTATTTTAGGGAAATGAAAATTTTAATCCTCAAGCTTTTACCATTTTGCAGTATTCATCTCTAAAGTTTTCATTTAATGTTTTTCACTTCAAAAGTTTATTATTTACATTAATTTCATCATGTATTTCACTTTGATACCTTTTTTCTGTTTTGATTACTTTCTTCATATATGTATGAAATAGAATACAGTCGATTTCTATGTAAGAGGAATCTTTTATAAAGATTGTACCACAACCAGTAAGAGTCTCTGTTACGTACGGTCGGGGTGTAAATTAAGAACCTGATAGATTCAGACAAGAAGTGTAGGGATGTAAAGGGACCCCCCGTCCCACAGGAAGTGTAGGGATGTAAATTAGGAACCTGATAGATTCAGACAAGAAGTATGAATATAAATTAGAAACCTGATAGATTCAGACAAGAAGTGTAGGGATGTAAAGGGACCCCGGTCCCACCCACAGGAAGTGTAGGTATGTAAATCAGGAACCTGATAGATTCAGACAAGAAGTGTAGGGATGTAAATTAGGAAGTGTAGGGATGTAAAGGGACCCCCATTCCACAGGAAGTGTAGGGATGTAAATTAGGAAGTGTAGGGATGTAAAGGGACCCCCGTTCCACAGGAAGTGTAGGGATGTAAATTAGGAACCTGATAGATTCAGACAAGAAGGGTAGGAATGTAAATTAAGAACCTAATAGATTCAGACAAATAGCAGGTTATGTATACAGCATTATGGATCTCAAGCAATAGAACTCCCCATAAATGTCATCGGAGGAATTCGAACTCTCAACCTCCCTCTTTCAAGGTAACCCCTTGCCTGTTAGGCAATGTCATAGGGACGATTTGAATGATCTGAATAATTTTTTCAATCTTTTCGATCTTAGTTTTGTAAGAGAAAAGCAAGTCAGAGAAAATGAGAAATAGAACCTTCTTCTGATTTAGATCGTTCTTAAGAGCCATCAGATGATCAACCTCAATTAACCTAAAACATTGGATTCTTGATCCGATTAAGATGGTGCTAGCTAATTTGGCTCCTTCATGTCAAAACAAAAAGATGCAAGAAAAAAATATAAAAATATCATATTTGGAGACCATCAACATCAAAAACAGATGTTCAAGAAAAAGACAATCATCATTTACCTCTTCCTAAGTATTGTATGTGTACTAATGATTCTACAATGAAATGGTAAAGTAATTACATGTAAAGAAAAGACCAGAGGAATCAAAGTAGTTTTGCAAATTGAGATGACACTTCAGCAATCTAAATTCAACATTATGTTAAATATCAATGAAATTTGTCTTTAGAGAAATCATAATACCATGGAGATAACGTTCGTTTAGTAAAAATTCCAAAAGCTACCCGCAAAAACTATAAGGTTGAAGATGAAACCTGAAAAATACTAAAACGTCGCGGATGAAACTTGAAAAGATTGAAGACGTTGAAGATGAAATTTCTAAAAATATTAAAAGATTAGGGATCAAAGCCATAATTAAAAACAAACGTTTCAAACGTGTTATATTAGTTCGACATGAACTTTAAGTCTGTTAGAGTTTGAAATAAAATGAAGGATTATATTAGTTTGAATAGTAATGAATAGGGATGAAAAATGTTAAATCAAAAAGTTTTTGCAGCTTCCGTGTACACCGCATATCAACATTGCATAGTGATCTGGCGATCATGGTGAAAATTTGTGTAGAGACGAGACAAAGTTCAATGACTTTAAGTCCCTGGTCATATTTCAAAGACTATGCCTAATCAGATTTCACGCGGATTGGACGAAAGGTGCGAATCAGACAGGCAATGCACTACATGCCTAAGAGATTGCGCCCTTGCTACTAAGGTGTGGAAGGTCATTCTACAAGATCAAATTAGACAGAACTTTAGTTTTTTGCAGAAAGCTCGGTGAAGGATTGGCTGGATCTTAATCTAGACTGGAACCCAACTGGGATCAGGCATTCCATTGATTGGAAATTCCTTTACGGAGAAGCGATCAGCAGTCTATGGTGTGATCGAAACAAAGTAACCTATGGCGTAAGTAATCTATGACGATGCTACCCCAGCCAACCCCGAAGACAACTTTGGTTACTTCAATTCTACAGCGAGCAGGTGAAATAGATTAAGTTTGGAAGTTACAGTCAAATAGATAGCTAGAAGCTATATGAGAATACTACACTTTTTCTTTATGGAATGTTAGCCTATAAATAGAATGTGCACAGGTGTTATACGCGTTTTGGTTACATACTTGTTCATTTTCCCAATTTAGGAATTGTAAGTTCCTCCTCAATTAAGACAACAAGCTTAAATTCCCAATATGGTCCTGATCTGGTCAGGTGGGTGCCTTACCAGAGACTTGGGATCAGGATATCGATTTGTCGGATCAATAACTGCACTGTATATAAGGTCATATGCTTCAGCTAGTGACCTTGCAACAAGAACGCAGGCTTCAGATCGCAAGCTTGGAACCTGCACTTCTTCAAACTCCGGCAGGGGACTTTCACTACCCAAAATTACACCAAAGAAAGCCTTCAATCCCTCCGCAAGAGAAGCCGGGGAAGTATCCTCCAACTCTGCCAATGGTGGACTAGAAATGTTGCTTTCTGCTCCGTCTTTGCTTGATAATTTCCGGAAATGTGATATCTTGTTTCCCAAACCACACCTTCCTAATATCGTATTCACCTCGTTTTCCACCAGAGCGTGCATGTGACTTTGTATCATTGAACCAAGTTTCTTTGCATAATCTTCTGCCGCTGGATATCCCAATAAGGGTTGTTGGATTGCACATAAACAGTTGATGAGAAATATCTTTGCTGGTGTTTCATTTGTCTGGATGAGAACAGCAAAAAGTTCATCGTTAACATAAGCAACCACACAAGCAAAACCATACTCTAAAAAACAATGGGGGGTGGGTGGGGGGTTTGAGAGAATAAATAACATGAACCCCCCCCCCCCCAAAAGGAGATTCCCACATAATTCAGTATCCTGAATACTATTGCCGAATTCTTTTTTCTACCAAACTCAACCTGGCAACTTTATTATTTCAGTCTAACAGTGATCCATCAGATTCAGTAGGCTATTCGTATATGTAATAGAGCTTACGCACATGCACGAGATATCTCTGAGGCCATATACTCAAACTCACGTTCGTGAGAATAAAACCAACAAAAATAAACAAACCAAACAAATAAGGCAATGTCCTAGCCTCTCATTTCGCCATAATATCAAGTGTCCAACTACAAGCCCGTTATCTTCATACCTCCAGCCCACCCCAAACCCATTATTTGCCCTCAACCAATTTATTGCATCGTGAAATATGGGCAGTTTTTTGCAAGAAATCGCCTCCTAAAACCTCAAAAAGATTTAATTGAACAAGAATGCTTTTTCATTACTTAATAAAATGAGATGATCATTTATCATGCAGAAGTCAAAACAGGACAGGAAAACATGGTAGGAAAGCAAGAAAAGGAAAGGGAATCATGGTATAGTGCTACACTTTAAAAGGTTGAGAAGCAAAAATGGTATGCATTGGCTAACAAAGCTGGTTTTCCCCTCGTATCCATCATTAATAAATCTCCTCTTGCTTATCAAAGACAAAAGATAAGGGCAAATGACTGTGAAGTTTTAAGAGAAGAATTTTTTTGTTCTTTTTGGGTGGGCGGGATTGGGAGAGAAGGGGGACAGAGAGAGATGGAGATTAAAATGCAAGGAAGAACCACTACATTGATGATTTTGATGGCATAAAATTACTGATTATTCTGGGACTGGCCAAAGGTGTTCTTTCCCATTCAAAGGTTACATACATGCAAGTAAAAAAAAAAACTTGTTATAACTAGCGTGGCAAGTTCTTCAGAGCAATCACCTAACCCAATGTCATAAATCGAAGTGTACCACTACGAACAGATGCCATTTCTTTGTGATATCTACTGTTCCCCTCATCCCCTACCCCAGCTCACCCTACCTTCCTTGCTTCCTTTTCTATGATGGGGGATATGATAAAGTTTCAGACAAGGTTTACTACAAACACTTCAGGTTAGAATCCCAAGAGTCCCACAAGGACTACGACAAATTAATATGTGAAACAAGACAGTCAAGCAACCATCAAGTTCCTACATTTCAAAGTCGGCTAATGGAATGGAGAGAACTAAATATTTCCATGAAGTGTAGCATATACAGCAATGTAAAATCACATTCCTGCCGGAATTCTACACCATTATACTAATGCAGGTAATTTAAGCAAACATGCAAGGGTACCAACAATCCGCCTGAGGCATGTCAGAACAAGCATTTAACACACACCCAAGTGTGAACCATTATTTGCACTATAAAGAAAAGATTTGCTGATAAAAGCTTTCCATGTAAATTACTTTAATAGACTTCCAGAAGCTGGAACTGCAGAACCAAAAAAAACAAGTGGTTAGAACACCTTAGGAGCTTTTATAGTTAAGTTTAACTATCGGAAACTCTAATAACATTCACACGTATTCACCTAGACAAACAGGTACTCAACTTTTTGTTATTGCAGCGTATCTTTGAAAGTTCTTAAATCCTGATTTGCATTACTTAAACTAGAGTAATAGCTCAGTAAAGTGATATGCATCAAATAAAAGGATAAAGGGAATTTATGAACCTGAGATAGAGGACTGGAACTTCTGTTCTCCAATATAGCATCGATAGATGATCTGCGTAGTTGGCTTGGGTCAGAGTTCATTCTATTTCTTCTAGACAAGCCCCCTTTGGATTTGTGTGCCTCTGCAGCTTGCTCACACATCTTCATATTTGACCGAAAAATCAATAAGAAATAAAATGCTGCAAGCATTCAATTTGTAAACAACACTTCTTCTGCTTGCAAAATACTATCCCTCTTTAGAGATTGGCTCTTATTTTACCCACAAGCATGGGGAGTCGAAACTCCTTTAGAAATTCACAAGAGGATATCGCATTCCTGCAGGTTCTTTTCTGCAGCTAGAAATGGTTTTGCTTAATCATATGACAATTATACCTTTGCATAACTTTTGTAACTGCATATCCCACAATATGGAGGAAACTAATTCACTTCACAATCTAAGCATTTTTCATTTTGACACTTCTCCATCAGACATTTAGGCCCCTACATACCTATCCAGAATAGCTGTGCAATGAAAATATGAACTAACACATTAATTTATGGGATCTTTTCGCTTAAGAATAAAGTATCACCCTTTTCACAGCTCATTTTTTGCATATAAAGCTCCGCACACATTTATTATGCAGCCATTGAAGATATTGGTTTGACTGACGTGGCGTGAAGGATTCTATAAAGGACATGATTATCCACAGACAAAATTGGCGATACCTACGTAATAACTATCAATTCGTTTAGAATTCTTTTTTAAAGAAAAAAGGAATAATAACAAGGGTCAATGAAAAGCAGATTCTTCCTCTTCACATTTCATCTTGAAGAAGTTTAAAATACCAAGATTGACAACTTGAGTATATGAAAACTCTAATACCACGCTAACACACTCTTCATACCCAAATGAGGGGGAGGGGGAAGAAGGGGGGAGAACACTCTTTGTAAGTATAAACAAGAGACTCGCTTCCCTCCATTTAAGGCCACGAATATTAGATCTGCACTTATGTCGGCATTGAGAACATACCTGGATAATAGGATCCAAAAAAGCAGACATCACTGGATTGAACTCGGGCTTATGTCCTGACACCGGAACCATCATGCTGTTATGTGTCTCAACTATTTCACATAACAATGAAATTCCTTCCCTAACAGCTGGTGGAGGAGAAAGATCAACAGCAACAGGAAGAGGATATCTTAAAAGCTTCTCTCCTCGAGTTTTCAGCATGTCAAAAAATGTTTTCTGTGCAGCATCCTTCAGTACCCAAAGTGCACTGCAAAGAGCAGTTTCTCTTCCAAGCAGATCTGATATCTATAGATGAGAAGCAGTTAAAGAAAAAGGGCAAATACAAACGGCAAAATACAAGTCATTAAATGAATCAAACTCACAGTATAGCTGTAGAACTCCAGGGTGTTACTAAGTTTGTATGTAACTACAAGACTTGGATGAGACTGCAAAACTTGTTCGACCCTAATATTAAATGGTCGACAAACTCCTTCGAAAATTCTGTCCAAAACAGACGTCAAATCTGGTTCTGTCTTTCCAGAATCAATATCAGAGTTTTTCAGCATCGAAGCAGCCTTAGATCCTCTACCAGCAGGCTCATCTAGATCAAGCAAAGCCAGTACAAGTTCTCTTTCAGACGCCAAGGCCTGTCCAATATATGAAACTCTGAGTAACCGAAGCAGACAAGTTACCAAATGGAAGCAACTGTTTATTTTTATATTTTGAAAAGACAACCTGATGCAGCCATCCCAACATGTCACCCACATATCTCAAAGAATCATGGGCATGAACTTCAATTGGCCTGGGAAATCCACCAGGTCCTCCACGTGTCAGTGCACTAATGAATCTCCGAAACAGTGCATTATGCCTCATATTTGCTACCTGCGATTGGACAATTTTGAGTGAACAGAAACTGCAAAAATAAGGTTCCATTTAGCGGTTCTGAGCGGATATGCTTGTCAAGCAATTACCTCTTCAGCACAATACTTGTAGAGGACAGGCCTTTCTTTCAAGCACCGCACTGCTGTTCTCAAAAGCTCACTAACTTCAGGGTTATCAATGTCTCCCAGCCTCCGACATTCTGTTTGAACCCATCTATCCCACAGAGAACAATCAAAAGTGAACATTATGCTTTAACTAAACCTGCCCTGTCAGCTTAAATATCCAATATTAAAAACAAGAGAGGCACGAAAATGATTATTTCTTTTTCCTATCCCCTAACATGCGGACGGAGGTGGTTGGTCTTAAGAAACCTTCTACTCTAAGTTCGTTTACAGAGGCGGCAACAGATCAGTGGGAATAATCACAACCAATTGCCAGGATTTCCTTCTTTCAACTTCATTCAAAACTTGGCAATATATGAGGGAACCCTATGTATTAATTAGTACAAATCTGAAGAATAATAAAGTAAACACCAACCTATTTGTTAACTAATTATCTTTTCATGTTTTAGATAAAACAGTTTCCGAATCTTTAGCACACTTCACATATTCTAGGTTGATTCAGGGTAGAGCAATCATTTCATATGGACCACCATTGTAAAACCAGTCATCAGCAGATAAAGTGCAAACCTACAGCTGCAGGAATAATGGCAAATCTCATTCCTACTTTAGATTCCAGGAGTTTTAGCACCAATCAATGAAGGACCAGAACCCATAATTTGGAGTATGCTATTTATGCCATTCAAAAGGTTCAACAAACCACCGATAATTTATTATCAAGGGTGTCAAATACAGCCACCTGTGTTGACCATCTATCACTCCCTACAACAGCAGAATCAAACAGACAACTATTATTATTAGCAGAATCAAGATTTGAGCTGCAACACTTTGTTTGGTTCCCCCATATACTTGAAATAGAAAGATATTCCTCTGTATACATACATATTAGTGTGTGTATGCATGTATATGTACACATGAACAGCTTCTCAGAAGTTCTGCTCGATCTTTCAGTTATAGATCCCAGATATAAAGGTGGAAATATTCCAGTTCTAAACAGTTCATCATTCAGAAGCACGTTACCTGCATAGGCGTTCATAGGCACCCTCTTGATAAACCGCCATCATATCCATTAGCTCCAAACCAGCACGCTGTAAGAAGCTTCAAGTCATTTCCATTAACTAAAACTTTTTTTCTAAGAGATATCAGATAACTTTTTGTCAGTTCAAAATGTATGACAGCTACGCATTAGTAAGATGCTTAAATTTGGCCATAACTTGTATCACAGGAAATGAAGCATTCAAATAACAAGGCTCAGAACTAAGACCCAGAAATGCTTGAAAACAGCATGTTTATATGGTAGAGAAGCGCAACAGTTAGAGTGCAATAAATGAACTTGGGAAGATATCACTGCTTTATGCATTGTATTAGAATAACAACCTCGATTAAATTTTCAAGATAACGAAAGAATCAGTGTCAAAAACGAACATTCCAAGCGGAACAGATTAGAAAATACAGTAACCATGTTAAAGGGCAGTAAATTTATCAATTGTAAGAGAACAGATTAGATCCAAAAGTTAGCCCTACTTTGACCCATCAAGGGATGCATGTCTTGGTCACAATCAGTTCAGGTATCATCTTTTAACCGGAAAATGGAGCTTCTGTAGAAATAACTTGAACAATGAAACATCTAAAGCAAGCAGCAAAAATAACATAAAATCAAAACTTCTGCCAGCTTTAAAGCCACAATAGTATCATTAACAACAAGCATGTATAGATCAGGCTGTCAGCCAACGACTCAGAATCATAACCTGCTATCAGGCAACCCCACTTGCAACTACCATTACTAAACAGAGATATCCTCGGGCCTTAAAAAAAGGTTAAGTTAACTTGGAATTAATTTGGGGCAAAAAGAATAGCTCATAAGCATATCTTGTAGTCCAACAACAATAACAATCAAGTTTTTTCCTATTATATAGAGCCGCCTATATAAATCAATCATTTCTCTTGCGCTTTATTTATTTTGTTTATTTTGTGTTGCTTTTTTTTTTAGTCATAGCATAAATCCTACGTGATCTCAACTATGTTTCAGGCTTAAGTACATAAAATTCTTACTTAAATCTTATACTTCTACATGACAACTACATAAAAATTACACTGTTAAATGTGTATGTTGATGATATGATAATTACAAGTAATAATCTAGAAGGCATAGAGAAGACCAAGAGGCTGATGTCAAAACAATTTGAAGTCGAAGACCTTGGACAACTCAAATACTTTACGGAAATGGAAGTAGCCAATAATAGTAAAGGAATGAGTATCTCACAAAAAAAAAATGTCCTCGATTTATTAACAGAAACATGGATGCTGGGTTGTAAACCTGCTCTAACTCCTGTTGAACCAGGATATAAATTTAAGGAAATAGGTGATAAAACACCTACAGATAAAGTATGATTCCAAAGATTAGTAGGCAAACTAATATACTTGTCACACACTAGACCTGACATTGGTTATAGAGTGAGTTTCATTAGTCCAATCATGCATGAACCTACTAATGAGCACTTTAAAGCTGCTATGAGAATTCTCATGTACTTAAAGGGGTAACCAGGCTAGGGATTACATTTCAAGAAATCAGAAGAGATCCATTATTGTTTATACATATGCTGACTGAATAGGTTCCAAGACAGACAGAAGGTCAACCACTGGATACTTCACTTATGTATGGGGAAATTTGATTACGTGAAGGAGTAAGAAACAAGCAATTGTGGCAAGGAGCAGTTTCAGAAGCAGAACTAAGAGCACTAGCATTGGAAGCCTGTGAAGGACTATGGCTAAAAAAGGTTCTTTGCGAACTTGGACAAATATTGGACAAACCAATCCAAGTATAATGTGCCTAACAAATCTGCTATCTATATGGCTGAAAATCCGGTTCAACACGATAACTCCAAGCATGTGTAGATCGATAGACACTTCATGCGAGAAAAGATAGAAGGCAAAACTATCAACCTCGAGTATATTCCTATAAAGACACAGTTTGCTGGTCTCCTCATCAAAGTAGTCTCTATCAAAGTCTTTCAAGCTTTATTATCCAAGCTTGGTTGTATCAATATCTACAATCAAGCTTGCGGGGGATGTAGAAAGTATCTAACAAAATCAGATATAGAAGAAAAGAACCACATACAATATCCTAGAAAGATACCAATTAGTAGTAGTTACTTCCTTCCTAAACTAAAAGGATCCTGTTGATTCTATTTTTTGAATTGTTTCCATAGTTAATAGATGTTACAGTTATCCAACCATTACTCCAGCCAGTACGCAGCCTTTACTCAAGGCTATAAATAGCCATTTTGTACAGTTATCTGAAGATATATGAAATACATTTCTACTCTCAACTGTCTTATAACATGCATCTCATTCATTGTCTCGCATCGTCTAACAGATGCATCTGCAGGACACCATTAAACACGTCCACACCATCTTAACCTTGACTACCTCAACTTCTAAATCTTTCCAAAATTGAACTTATAGCTTTTTTTAATCCGCTTGTGGAGCATATATGCTTTTAATATTGATTGTTTTTTTTCAAACACTAACTTCATCATCATCATCATACCCAGTATATTCCAACAACAGCAAAAGCTATCTTTAGGGTCTGAGGAGGGTGAGCGGAAGGCAAACAATACCTCTACCCCTAGGGATAGAGAGTTTGCTTTCAGTGAGACCCCCGGCTCTGGCTGTACCTGCATAAATGACACAATAATAGGAATATGACGTGCTAGTGTGTTAGTGAGAAAATTCATTAAATACAAATACGAAGCTCCCGATATGAAAATGATCATAAACGTGTATATGCACATAAAATGCAAGACATAAAAAAATCAAAAAAAATGCAAAAATCCACTCAAAGCGTAGATACTATCTAAGCCCCTAAGTATATTCTAACGTGTCCTTATATCTTGCCTAAACCTCGTTAGCATTAATTATCTGCCTCCATGAAATCCTATCCTGGACCATGTCCTCTAAGAGGTGACAATCTAATAGGTCATGCCTAATATGCTCATCCCAGTCAGTTTGGGTCTGTCTTTACTCCTCTTCCCTTCTACAATGAGACTTTCGACTGCTCTGACAGACGTCGTTGTATGTCTCCTCTTGACATGTCCAAACCATCTCAGCCTTAATCATCTGCCTCCCTTATCTTATCTTGTCTGTCTCCTCTAATAGCACCTACTACTTCGTCTCTTAATTAGGCATGTATAATAACCCAAACTCCATTTTTTGTTTTATTCTTTCCTGTATATCAGAGTCTAAATCCTGAATTGTCCAACATGCGAGCTTTCTCGCCTATTCATTGTCTCTTGCAAACATAAAATATTTACTTTTCTCTTTATCATCGTGTCTACTATCTCTATTATCTTCTCTATTAGAGTTCCAATGTTCCATGTTCCTAGTCTAATGCTCATTCCTACCTAACTTAGTATATGCTCTCTTAGTATCTAAACTACGGCATAAGAACTCTTGTTTATTTTTCATTTTATACGAGTTCTCCAGGAGATCCAGTGGCACTTAGCTCAATTACCACTGCATTCTAACCATGTGATCCTTGTTTATTTGACACTACATCCAAGCCTCCCAGATGTACCGGTCCTTGCCGAGACACCATATTCAGATGTACGACGCATTCCATAGAAAGAACATCCTAACATTAGCACAATTTTTTATTTGATCCAATATCATGTTTAGTGACAAAATTTTACACTGGCTGTCAGCCTAACTCAACCATCCTCTTTTACCCAGGCTTGGAACCGGTAAGTCGAAAACTCGATCAGACAGAGATATCTTGTAGTCCAACAAAGGAAACTAAAAACAAGTATCATCTGGAACCATAAAATTCTAGCAATACCAAAACACTAGATAAGATAGCATAATCTAGGTGTGTATTATGAAAGAATCATGGGATATAAGAGAGATTTATGGCGTGGCGCTTGTGAAAAATAGTTCAGCAAAATAGTGACCACAAGTCTTCAACGGTGCAGATACTGTAAGATTTTTGGCATTTTCAGTGCTCTTAGACACAATTCAGCTTCTTCAGGACAAGTGTAAATATGCCAGATCCCTTCTATTGCTTCAAGGGGGAAAGAAGAAGGAGTTCATATAGCTATGTTTACCGATGGAAAATAAAGTAATAAAGAAAACTTGTACAAGGATATACATTATAGTTACATCATTTACAGCATAAGAACTTGGCCCAGCATAAAGGGGGAGAAAATATCACCTGGTGATGTGTCCTCAGAAGTACTTTGCAGTTGCTATGGATCTCTTGAACATGAGCAAGTGCCTTGAAAAAATCCTCATTCAGGTCTTCCTCTCTGAGTGCATTTATCTATCAAACGATAACCATCAAGCATTATACAAACACGCTTCTGACCCTACATTTTGAAGTCAACATATACAATAGGAAAGAAATTTAAGGAACAGCTGATACCTCTTCATCAGATAGCTTATAATCACGTAGAAAGCATGATACAATCTCCTGCCTCTGAGTGGTAATTTCAAGCTCATGCTTAAGCCTTTCTGTGGCAGTGAAAATATCACATGTGCTTGCTGTAAAACTACCTAATGCATTTGACATTCTGCAAAGCACAAGAACAGAGCAGACTAGGGATGTCAAACGGATAAAACGAATACGGTAACACAGTATCCGTATTCGAATTCGTTTTTGTCTAACTATATCCGTATTCGTATCCGAATCCGGACGGATATTTAGGAAGTCATCCGAATTCGAATTTGTTCGGATTCGAATTCGGTGCCGGATATCCGAATCCGTATTATATCTATTTCAAATTTGTTCGAATATCCGAATCCGGATATCCGAATTCGAAACCAGCAAATTTACAACAGTGGTATAGCGGCCATATACATATTTTCATATATATTTTTTTAAAATTTTAAAAATAAATATTTTTACATATTTTTTTATATATTATTATATATTTTTATTTAATTTTAAAAATATCTATTCGGATACGGATATTCGGATATGGTAATGACTATACCATATTCGTATTGGTTTTTCTAATACTATTCGGATACGAATTCGAATATGGTGAAACGAATGTACAGCTCTTACCATATTCGATTCGGACAGCCGAATTCGATTTCGGATGTCGGATATCTGGTAAGTTTTGACAGGCCTAGAGCAGACCGGTAACTAATGTTTTTTTCCCTATATCAGAAGCAACAAAAAAAATATACTAATAGTGCTAAATGAAAAAACCAAAAGTAGTTCACATAAGTCTAAGTGTAAGAATTTGTGTAACATTAGCATCTTGAAATATTCATAGTACTTCATTAGAGATTCATACGCAACAGGCTATGTTAACCAGGAAGTTTTAAAAGGTAAATCAAAAATGCGTCATAAACTTTTTTTTTGTAAGTGCGTCTTATAAACTTAAAAAAACATTTAACAGCAACAGCTTACAACCGTATGTAACAGAGCATAAAAATAGACTTGTACAAGGGTGAATGAGAGCTGAATCAGGTATGAATACTTGGCCAGCACATAAAGACTTCATGATCATTATATTACCTTGGTTTCCTCTCACTTTCACTTATGGAACTAAGTCATGACCATTGTTAAATAACAAGAAACCAGGAGTGCCGTCAATTAAGGAGAAAATATGATGAACAATTTCGATAAGACAACATTAAGACGTGACAACATGACATTTGGAAACGCCTGCTAGAAATTAGATGGTCCAAGAGTGAAAAGATTTCAAACAAGAAGCGGGAGACACTTGATAGGATATGGTACACATTAGAGTATAGTAGTCAAATGTTGGAGGCAAGCACACTCCAAGCAAAGCAATCAAAGAGGCAGGTGCATCACTCTTAGTTTTCCTAGGAAAAGTCATGCAAAGCGCCCAAAGCTATTCACTTAACCACAAGCGGAAAGCCAGAAATTCTAGGATTTCATATCGTATTTAGAACTGCATTTAGAAGTACTACCACACAGTTTCCTCTTATGTTTTCAATCAAAGAAGTGCACGAGAGATTTCCTTACCTTGGAACTCTATCTGAAAAAGATCTAGTAATTGTATTCCCATCGATCTTGAATAAAAATAAACCAACAAACTTTAAGAACAAGAAAATAGATATATCTCAAAAAGGCTTATATATGAGTCAACACTCAAAGTAAGCACTTCTTTGCTTGTCTTATTCCATGGCAAAAGATTGTTGACCTTTTGGGAGGAAATGGAGGCAGCGGCAATCTTATTGCCAAACCTAGTACAATTCAACTCCTTTTCCTAATGCATCTTCTCCATCTTCATCCAAGTTTATTTCATACCTCTTATTTTCTAGGTCTTCAACCACGTAACTTCTCTCCTGAATTTTCATTTTCTACGTCTCTTCAACTATTCAAGAGCATCCAGCCATCACAAGAAGGTAAGGATGCATAACTCGTCAAATTAAATCTAGAGTCTCACTAATTCATAGGGCAACTTGATTGAGGATTATGAGATCAGGAGGATGGTGGTTATTTATTTACAAAACGTTTACTCTGAGGAAGTAAAAAAAGCATGATAATATAATCAACTCGACTTTGCCACACTAGAGCAGGACCAGCTTAAGGACACTTTTTTAGTACAAAATGGGATTCACTCGATCAAAACCAAGACTAGACGGGTATGCAATGGAAATTTTCAAGTCCAAATGGGAGGTAATAGGTGAGGAGTTCACCTATGCTGTTGAATACCTTTTCAAGTATGATGAACTTCACCAACCCTTGAATGTCTTTGTGTCCATTTTATTCCTAAACACAAGGGACCTAGCAATACGAAAGATTGAAGACCAATTTCTAGTTCTAAATTGCATGTAATGAAAAAATATAAGGTGTTGGCAAACAGAATCAGGATGCTTTAAACACTTACTAGTGTCCAATTGGTTTTATCAAAAGAAGACTCGTCGAAAAAAAATCTTCGTCGTCCATGAAATTGTTTAGAATCGCCATAAAAAAGAAGGAACTCCAAGATATGCAATCAAAGTACATATATGCATGTGTACATCACATCCACACACAAGTATATGGGTGTCTGTTTATTTGCCTCTGTGTATATTTATGTGTGTATTTGTGTGGGTGTGGCTACGTTCTTTTTGTGTCTGCACCGAAAGGTAACTGGAGAGGGCTTTAAAGGTGCTTGGCTCCTTTCAAATAAGAACCTAGGTCTAGAGAATGTCTATCATATCAACTGAAAAATTTCAGCTCTCAACATGATCTTTCACTTCTTTCATTTTCAATCTTCCAATTGACAAATAGTGAATTGATTGCACACCGAATGTAAAAATTATTCCTGTCCTACTTCTCTTTTCTCAAAAGCCAATACTGCATACCTGAGACAATATTTCTTCTTCTTTGACAAGGAAATAGTACACAGAGCAAGTTTGAAATATCCAATTAATGCACTCACGAAAACGTCATTGACTAAATTTTGAAGAATTTCAGAAACTCACACCTATCACAAGATTTGTCCAATTCGTTGACTTCCTCCTCTACTCGATCCAAAGCCTGTATAAAACATCAACAAAGGGAAAGAAAGAAAGACACGGGGGTGTTGGAAACAAAATCAGACTAGAAGCCTAAAGCCTGAAGTAAAATACAATCAATTCCCTCGCCAAAAAAAAAAGACAATATATACATACATAGTGTGTTTAAAACTTGAATAGTATTATATGCAGCTCTACAATCTCTATCCACTTATTTATGAAAAATCATGCCATGACACATTAGTAGCCTGACAGAAACGACAGTAAACGTTTAAACTCTCAATCCGATAAAAGTTCGAAATGAGAATTGATACCTGTTGAACAGAGACATAGGCGAGTAGGTACTCTTCGTTGATCGAGAGAGAGCGCTTCTCAATGGTGGATCGGAGATTGCGTCGATTCTGAGGGGCATTATCGGCATAGAAACTGGAGAGAGTGTTGAGAGACGCCAGTAAGTCCGGTGAGTCGGTGCGCGTCTCCAGCACCTTCTTCAGCTTCCTCGATAACCCTGGTGCCAATGTCGTCGCCGTCGACATCCCTAGCCCAATCTGCCGGGTAATGGCAATTCCTATATATAAAGGGAGCAGGGTGACTATGCTCCTTCCCCTCCGTTTTCTCAATCACACTTTTCCAGCTTCTTCATCGGATCTTCCTACTTTACAATAGGAACCAAACCTGATAAAAGACCAACGATATTATAAAGCAACACAAATTTTACCATGGTCAATGAACCATCATTGATCAATAAAATATATAGAAAATTTATAGTTCATTGTTTTGACCAATCATCGTCTTGCTTTGCATGTAGATAAAACTTATTTGTCATCATTTTATTGGACATACACAATAAAAATTTTGATGCATCATAAGCGGTAAGAAATTAGGAATAAATGGACCCCTTCGTTTGATGAAGAGAATCACCGGAGTGCTATGGTGGAAGAGATGATGGTTGAGGGAGTCGAAAAGTTCTAAACAATTTAGTAATCTAGCGAATGATTTTGATTTTTTTCATCATATTTAAACTAGGAAGAGTTGAAAACCGAATAAATTTGACCATTTTTGGAGGAAATTCACTCGGTCAATCTAAGGGGTGGGCTATGGAAAATCTACAAGTGTCATGGCAACCGCCGGAGGTACATCCGAGTGGCGCTATATTTTCGTGACGCTGTATCGACTATTTAGTATCAGAGAAATCAGTTGTTTTACGATAATAAACAACACCTTCCTGTGCCAAATCAAATGGTACGAGATATCTTGAACATAGTATTCACGGTAATATACAACACTTTCCGTCACCAAATCAATTAGTACGAGATAAATAGAATAATTATACAGGAACTTGTATATAATTCGGGACAATACAATGTTGTTGGTATAGAAGTACTTTCAAAGGAAGGAGGACTACTGTAACTTGAAATAAAAGATCTTCTGTCAAAAAAAAAAAATTTGACAGATTTTCTTTTTCCCTTTGATTTCTTTTGTCACCTAACTTTTTATCAGTGGCTCTCTCTGCATCAATTCCCTCCATCTGTCTTTATTTAGTTTCCCTCCATTTTCTCTCCATCTTTATTTATTTTCTCTTTACAGAGTCGTCGTATAAGAATATTGAATTTATTATAAGTATATTTTGAAGAAAGTTGAATTTATGTCTTGAATTTATTTTCATTTTTTAGTTTTCTACTACTTATGCATGCAACAAATTGTATGCATGCGAGAATTAATTTGTTGGTTATGTATTTTAGATTTCCTTTATATTGATTATGCTTAACTGACGTTTTTCTTGAAATGTACCTTTTTGGTGTCAGGTGACGCTCAATCACCAAAACTCATATAAATTATATTTTACCATAATATATGATTAGGAAAAACTGCTAGCGGCATTATGGTGAATTGTCTGTAGAATTCATATTCGCTTTATGTTCTTATTAATTTTTTTATTTGAGTATGCTTACCTTGAACTTCATTATTGAATGTCAACAGAAGAAATAAGAAACAATTAAAATTTATAGAAGTTTGTTATGTCATTGGGAAGATTAATCGATGCAACTACAACAACATTATTCATTGCCTTAGAAGTTCTCGTCTGTAGCGGAGTATAGAAAGTCGGATGTACGCAACCATACTCATGTGTTAGAAATACACATATGTTACTTCCTGATACTCAATAACGAAAATGGAAACAAGCGACCTTTACATTATAAGAAGCATAGCTTTTATTCCGTCATATTTAAAAGTCAAGAATTAATGTGACCTTTACTCCATTAAAATTGGAAACAAACGACCACAACAAGATACAACAACACATACCCAGTATATTCCAACGACAGCAAAAGCTATCGCTAGGGTCTGGGGAGGATGAGCGTCAGGCAAACAATAACTCCATCCCAAATGATATAGAGTTTGCTTCCAGTAAGACCCTCGGATCTACATGTACCTGCATATATAATACAATAATATGGATATAGTGTGATAGTATGTTAGTGTAGGAATTTAGTAAATACAAATAGACATATTCTGATATTAAAATAGTCATAATCGTGCATATGCACAAATAATGAAAAGACCAAGACAAAGACAAAAAAAAGGGTGCAAAGTCAACCTAAAGAGAAGAGATGATCTAAGCCTCTAAATATATTCTAATGTGCTCATATATATTGTCTAAACCTCGTTAACTTTAATCATTTGCCTCCATGAACTCTTATAATGAACCATATACTCGGACAGGTGCAAATCTAGTAGGTCATACCTAATCCTCTCATTCCAAGTTAGTTTGAGTCTGTCTTTGTTCCTATTCCCCTCTACAATGAGGATCTCAACTGCTCCGACAGACGCCGTTGTCTGTCTTTTTTTGACATGTCTAAATCATCTCAATCTCCCCTCTTTTATTTTATCTGCTATACTAGTGACTCTTAACTTTTTCTTAAATCCTTCATTTATGATCCGGTCTAACCTTGTATGCACACAACAAAATACAATTACTGATCAGTAATCTGACACTATGTTTCTTCATTAACTTTCACAAATTTCAAAGGGAAGGAAGTAAACTCAAAGTCGACACAATTAATATTAAGTGTCACAAATTCAACAAACTAATACATTATGTTAAATACAAATTGAAAGTTGAGAATTATCTATATCATTATAGATGACACAAATACACATGCTCATTGTATTTTTATAACTTTAAAAAGTTGTCTAACTTGAGTCATGAACTCATGATTACAATTTGTTTGTATTTTTTTCTTATTTAGAAACCAGCAAGAAAAAGAAAACTTAAATCCTAAATGCTACGGAAGGTGAAAAGAAATAAAAAAGGCAGTAACCGAATAAATTGCAACGTTAGAATCGAGTTATAAGGAAAGAAAATGTATTCAACTATTATTAGTGTCAATAAATCCATTCGTATTTGGTTCGAGCTTGTTCATTAATTTTACTTAAACGAGTCAAATTCGAACACGTGTTCGGGTTCGTTTAGTTAAACGAGCCGAACAGTTCGCGAACAGTTCGGCTCGTAAACCCTAAACCCTAAACCCTAAAAATCGGTTCGATAACACTATAACTGTTTAAACGAGCCAAACAGTTCGCAAACAGTTCGGCTCGTTTAAACAGTTATAGTGTTATCGAACCGATCTCGAGCCAATTTTAAAGCTCGTTTAGCTAAATGAATCCGAATTCGAGAAACTAGTATTTGACTCGACTCGGTTCGTTAACACCTCTAGATAAAGTAATGATTTTTACCATCATGGCTAATTTGAGTCGTACAACACAACACAAGGACTTCCCTAAGGCTCACCTATTCTAATGCAACTCTCATCTAAACATGTTTAACTTTAACCCGGTTCAATGATGTTGGCATCCATCATGACCAATTTGAGTCCTATCATTTAGTGAATTGAATAAATAGACACTTTACAACTTTACCTCAAGAATCCTAATGTAGCACTCCTAAATTAAAATTAATATACTTAATTACTTCTTGTAATTGTCATTGTTGAAAACAGAACCGAATCCTTTACAACTATAAAGACTAGAGCTTTATAAAAGGATGTATGAAAGACTAGAAACAAAAGAAGAAGAGCAAGATATATTCAAGATTGCCAAAGCTTGGGATCGAAAGAGGAAGGACCTAGGAGGCATGAAGTTTATAAAAGGAGAAGATGGACATGTGTTAGTCAAAGCACAAGACATCAAGTTGAAATGACAAACATACTTTCACAGTCTTTTCAACGGCAGTAGTGCCGACTACGAAGAACGAGAAAGCACCACTAAACAACAACGACAATATAATAACTCCGACTGTCAGAACATCACACAAGGAGAGGTGATGAGAGAACTGAAGAAGATGGGAAGAGCTAAACCGGTCGGTCTAGATAACATACCCATTGAGACGTGGAAGTATTTGGGAGAGGAAGGGGTCCAATGGCTAACTGCTATGTTCAATCGTATTTACAAAACAAGGAAGATGCCAGATGAGTGGAGAAAGAGTGTTGTGGTCCCCCTATATAAGAACAAAGGAGACGCACAGTGTTGTGAGAACTCTAGAGGGATTAAGTTGCTAAGTCATGCCATGAAGTTATGAGAGAGAGTAATAGACACTCGAATTAAGAGAGGAACCCAGGTTACGGTGAATCAATTTGGTTTTATGTCAAGAAAGTCAACTACGGAAGAAATACACATCCTCAGGAGATTAATGGAGAAGTATAAGGAGAAGAAGTGCGATTTACATATGGTTTTCATCGATATTGAAAAAGCGTATGATAGTGTGCCATGTAGCCTGATATGGGATAGTCTGGATGCAAGAGGGGTCCTTATGAAGTATATAGACATACTGGGACAAAAACAACCGTTCGTACGCCTGTGAGGAATACGGACTTCTTTCCGGTGGAGGCCGGTCTCCATCAAGGGTCTGCGTTGAGTCCCTTTCTTTTTGCAGTTGTCCTTGACGAGTTGTCAAAGCCGATACAGGAGGCAGTTCCATGGTGTATGCTTTTTGCCGACGATATTGTATTAGTCGTAGAAAGTAGACATACCCTGAGTATCAGACTAGAGCAGTGGAGCGGTGTTTTAGAGAGAAAAGGCTTAAAGATTAGCCGTTCTAAGACCGAGTATCTGCACTGCGACTTCAGCGGCGTATCAGACAATGAGGATAGTTAGCTCACCATCGATGGTCAAGTGGTACCACAGGTAAGTAAGTTTAAGTACCTAGGATCATTTGTGCAGCAGAATAGCGACATAGATAATGATGTAGCACATCGAGTTCAAGCAGGATGGTGTAGATGGAGGGCTGCCTCAGAGGTGCTGTGTGACAAAAATTTTCCAACTAAATTAAAGGTTAAATTTTATAGGGTGGCAGTGCGACCGGCAATGTTATATGGGACAGACTGCTGGGCCATCAAGAGGTCACAATTACAGAAGGTGGAAGTTGCAGAGATGAAGATGTTGAGGTGGATGTGTGGGCATACAAGGCTAGACCGGATCATAAACGAGGTGTTTCGAGAAAGGTTAGACATGGCTAGTATAGCAGATAAGATAAGGGAGGGAAGAATGAGATGGTTTGGGCATGTCAAGCGGAAACAGACAACGGCGTCGGTCAGAGCAATTGAAAGCCTCATTGTAGAGGGGAACATGAGTAAAGGCAGGCCCAAACTGACTTGGGATGAGCAGATTAGGCACGACCTACTAGATTTGCATCTCTCTGAGGACATGGTCCAGGATACGAATTTATGAAGACATAAGATTAAGGTTAACGAGGTATAAGTCATATATAGGGACACTTTAGAGTATATTTAAGGACATAGATAGTCGTAGACACTATCTACGCTTTCCACTTGGTGGCGTATATTATACCATTGTTTTACATTACATGTACATATACACGTGATGTGTATTTTAATATCGAAAGTCTTTTCTTTGTATTTCTTGAATTTTCTCACTAACACTCACTAACACACTAGCACAATACATCTCTATTATTATGTCATTTTTGCAGGTACATATAGAGCCGGAAGTCTCACTGAAAACAGACTCTCTATCCCTTGAGATAGAGGTATTGTCTGCCTACCACTTACCCTCCTCAGATCCTAACGATAGCTTTTGCTGTCGTTGGGATATACTGGGTCCGGACGATGATAATGATAAATCTATTTAATTACTTAATATGATTATGTAGACATTTCACGACATTACCACAAGATAAAAACGGTAATAAAGTCTTCGAAGATCCTAACGCAGTCCTTCTTAATTATAATCAATCTATATAATTACTTTTTGTTAGTGTCATCGTTGAAAACACGATAGAATTCTTTATGACTATAAATACATGTATTTAGTTTTCTAACTATAGTTAAATGGATACTTTACGATCTTCAGAATCGTAACGTAGTAGTTATTCATTATAAATTTTCTTAATCTACTTAATTACTTATTGTAAATGTCACCATTGAAAAGACAACATAATCCTTTACGACTATAAATATAATTAATCTATTTTGTTACTTAATTATAACCAAATAAATACTTTACGACTTTATGTCAAGATAAAAATCGTAATAAAAACCTCCAGAATCCTAAGTATCATCGTAAAAAACACAACAGAGAATTTATGCCTATATATATACACATAATCTATTTAATTTCTTACTGTAATTAAATAAATACTTCAAACAATATACAACAACAACACAATACACGCAATATATCCATCGATAAAAAATGAAAGGATACAGGTTTACGACAATATAAAAATGGTAATAAGACCCTCCAGAATCCTAACGTAGCACTTCTTAATTATAATTAATTAATTTATTTACTTCTTGTAAGTGTCATCTTTTTCTATTTCCGATGGAGTCAATTACACACTCTTTCTCCACTTTGGAATATTATGGAATAAAGCAAAATGACTCACTCAATTGACTGTGCTTATTATATTGTGAAGTAGTAGTTGATCGGTAATAAACTGACGCATCATTATGGGTCATCGGAAAACAAACTCTGTGTGTTTATAACACATGAGTATGGTTGCGTACATCCGACCCCCATACACCGTCATAGAATGTTGTTGTTGTTGTAAGTGTCATCTGTTGAAAACACAAAAGCAAATCTTGTTCCACCTTCTTGTCCCTTTCCCGCCGGCCTCCCAACAATGCAACTATATTTATAATTTACAATTTAAAAGAAACCACAAGGCTTGATCAGTATTCATCACCTCAATACACAGAACAGAAGGACAGCTATTCCAAAGCCAAAAGCTTTATTGTTTGGCCTCTTGTTTTCATCTTCCTCCCAAATATACACACGATTCCTATTTCTGCACTCTGTTTTCTGGCAAAATCAGCAGGATGAATGATCTTCTTACAGTAAGTTAATTATTTTATGTGTTTTTGTTTCTCTGACGTTAATTCTTTTGCTTTTTCCTGAGGTTTCTTGATATTAAGATTAGATAATATGTTGGGATGTTATTTGAAGGAGTATTGAAGTATGGGAACAGGTTCGATTTTGAATGAACTTAGACTAGTTATTAGTCATCCTTTTTTATATTTATCAGTGACAAAGTCGATCTTTGCACTTTTGAAGTATTTTCTTAACAGCCTTTTTGAGTTCATGAGGCGGAGTTTAAGTTTAGAGCAAGTAATTGCTTCTTGTGATCTTGTTAATGTTGTTTTACCAGATTTCAAGTATCTCGACCATTGTAAGGAGAAAAAAGAAAACAGAGAATTTTAACTAATGTCATAAGGTGTCTGGTTTCTCGAACAATTGATCGTTGGAAAAGAAAGACTTGATATTGATCGTGAGGTCTTTCTTATGCAATCATAATCATGATGTTGTTTGCTTAGGTGATTATAATTGCGAATTGCATTTTTTTTTTTTTGACTTAAATCATGTTTGAATAAACTTTTGTAAAAAAAAAGAAGAAAAAAGACGTTCCCTGTGTATTGAACTCCCGTGTCTGCACAGAGTTCTGAGAGAGGCCGAATCGCTTCACAATCTGATGTATGCAGCCTTACCCTACACTTTATGCAATAGCCTGTTTACGCGGTTCGAACTCGTGAAACAGGCTCGAACATGTGACCTAATCTGATGTATACAGTCTTACCCTACACTTGATGCAATAGCCTGTTTCCGAACTCGAACCCGTGAACTCAAGAACACAAAGCACCAGTTGTTCTAAGGCCCGCCCGCAATTGAACTTTTGTAAATATGTGACTTAATATATTTAAACCAAGAAATTAGCAATATTGTTAGTATAAAATATTAATAAGATGCTCATTTTTATCATTGTAGTGTGTTCTTTAATATTATTTAATATGGGGTAATTGGTTTTTGTACAACTTATTTTTGCTTATATTATTTCATTACTATTGTAAAAAGTATGAGAGAAAAAAAAGTGAATTAGAAGTTTTTTTGCTATGGATTTTCTATAAAAAAATTCATATGACTAATCATGAATCAAAACAGAAACATCGTGAAAAGCTTCTTGTAAAACCTGGAGCATCAGTGGTTGTTTTTATTATCTTATTTAGGATTTGCATGCCTATCTTATTCTGCAGTTGGTGAAATCAGTGAGCAATATGTAGTTTCTTAACCTTATGCAATTACAGATGTTCTGTTTCTCAGGCCACTATTTACATATTTTATGTCTATTTATTGGTTTGTGTTATTAGGACTCATTTGTTAGTGAGGCCAAAGCCAGTGCTCCTAAGGAGCCTGATATTGAGATGGGAACTGGGTATCAAAGGAGTAACTCAGATCTAGGAATGGAAGCTTTCAATAAACAGGTAAATGTTCTGGCTGTGTTCTTATTTGTGGTTTCATTAGACACTATGGATTAGGCATGAACTATTAGATTTGCACCTCTTCGAAGACATAGTCCAGGTTAGGAGTTCATGAAGGCAGATGATTAAGGTTAACGAGGTTTACGCAGGATATAAGGACACCTTAGAGTATACTTATGGGTTTAGATATTTACGCTTTGGGTGGATTTTTGCACTTTTTTTGGTTTTGTTTTTATATTTGTCTTACATTATTAGTGCATATACACGTTTATGACCATTTTCATATTGGGAGCTTCATATTTGTATTTACGGAATTTTCTCACTAACACACTAGCACGTCATATTTCTTATTATTGCGTCATTTATGTAGGTACAGCCAGAGCCGGGGGTCTCACTGGAAGCAAACTCTCTATCTCTAGGGATAGAGGTATTGTTTGTCTGTCACTCACCCTCCCAGACCCTAACGATAGCTTTATGCTGTCGTTGGGATATAATGTGTATGATGATGATGATGATTATACACTATAGTACTGCAACAATCATGAAACTTCACCGTTTTACTCCTCATCTTCACTGAAAGTGATGTGTGCATTCTTCATGTAGATTCAAGAGGTCGAAAAAGCAGGTCAATAGACTATCTGAATTACTAAAGAAACTCAAGGTATGCTACAAGAATTATTACAAGTTGCTCCCACGCTCACCTTTTGCATTCCTTAAGGAATTCTTGTTGGTGTGATAACTTTGTTTCTACTTATGTAAATATATAGTTATTCTGTCCTTCCATGTACCTCTAAAAAGCTGACATTACCTTGGTTCTTATACAAGGACCGTCTTCTTATTCTCTGCCGTGCTATTAGAGGGATAATTGTTAATGTTTGAGGTCCCGGCAGTATATTATTTTAGTTTTTAATGAATGACTGAAATAGTTGTTGAAATGTGCAATTCTTCTTTAGGGAATACAAGACTGATGCTGGAAATCTTACATACTGTCAGTACTTTTTCTTTCTTTTTTAAATCTAAAAGAGGGCGATACGCCATGTATTATTAAAATTCATCATTCATGGTCGACGAATACCATGATCACATCTCATAGTAAATTTGAAAAAACATAGCTGAAAGCCATAGATGAAAGCTTGGCTAGGCAAAATGAAAAAAAAAAAAAAAAAAAAAAAACCAGCAACATATAGTAAGCTTGTAAGCACTAAAGCACTCTCTTTGAGTTGGACATGTTAGTGATGCAGAGGAGATATCCCAAACTTAAAAGTAAGCTTACCATTTTACAGCTCATCAACTTTACACTGATCTTGTAAATCTTGAAATGGAATCAGTTCTTCTAAACCATCAAAAACATTATGATCCCAATCAGACATTGAACTTGTTTCCTACTACTTTTTCTTTTGTTTTCTCTGCTCTTATTTTTCAAGTATTCTGCATCTGTTCCTTTTTTTCTTATTCTGATCAATTGTTCTATGTAGCTCTTTTAATCAGTGTATTAAATTCATAGGCGACCTGCTGGTAATAATCTTCAGAATTGTTTAATCCTTCAATTTTGAAAACTGTTTCTGTAATTGTTGCCCTATAATGTATCACCAGAGAACATTCTACTTGGTCTCTTACTAATTCCACTTAAGTGTGCTATAGAAATAATAGCAGCCAAAAACGTAAGCTAGTAGTGTAAATCTCTCTCTCTCTCTCTGTAAATCTCTCTCCCTCTGAGTATTTTGATTGTGTAGTCATCTTTTTTCTGGTTTATGTCTTTGATGATAATTCTGGGAGAACTGCTTTGGCAAATTAATTTCAATTGTTCTAGGAAGCTAATGAGGAGTCAAAGTCAGTGACAAAAGCATCATCAATGAAAGGTAAAAGATTCTCTTTTGTGACATATTTAAGGGGGAAATGAAAAAGGGAGGACACGGCAGGATTTGGGGGTTGCGGATTGCGGTTGGGGAAACAAATATGCTGTGTTATGGTTTGCTCTTAGAATATATAGAGTTGTCAATGATCTGATTTGGGTCAAACATCTTCCTTGTGGATCGAGCACTTCTTCTAAATAAACCTGCAGGGAAATACTACATAGAGCTTAAGTCCAAGTAGGACATGCTAGAGCTCGAATCACTTGTCTTTGACTAAATCTAGCTTATTTGGACTTGAGCTCAAGGATCTTGAAATAATTTGGTTATGATATAATGGTTTCTGGATGAATGGCTAGGACTAAAACATAATACTTCGATTTGTCCATTTTCATAGTTCACCTTCAAAGTTACTTAAAAATAGACGTCATTTATTGCACTTGTTTGTCGTTATAAACTATTACCAGTTATCAGTTTTTTAGCCTCTGCGTCATTAGTTATGTACTATTCATGGACAAAAGAGTTCTACATATCTGTTGAGGAGTTCCTTTTTCTTCCCAGCCATCAGGAAGCGAATGGAAAAAGATGTGAATGAAGTTGGGGAAGGTTGGGCGTGCTGTCAAAGCAAAGCTTGAACTGTCAATGCCGAAGTAACCTTTTCCTGTCTCTAGATTGTTTAGTTTACTGAGAGATGTGCGTGTGTGTGTTCTTTTTGGTTTTGTCTTGTAAATTGTCTCGTACGCCGATTTCCTTATTTCTGGCAGAACTTGGCTAATCGGTGAAAAGCCTGGGTGTGGAAAGGGGACTGGTGTCGACAGATCAAGAACCATTCTGACAAAGTATGATGCATCTGCTAAATTCAAGTAGCAAATTTTCAAGGATTTGTTGCTTTGTCTAGAATAATAGTAATATCATTCATCTTTACTGCAGTGCCTTGGCGAAGAAGTATAATGATAAAATGACAGAATTTCAGGTATAACTTTTTTTTTGGCCCCTCCTGTAAGCGTCCTCTTTTTATCAATTTCCATTAACAACTTTTCTACTGTCTGATCCATTGTTAATGTATTGCGGGACAGAATTTAAGGCGAAAAAATGGAGGATGAGTATCGTGAAGTGGTGGAAAGGAGAGTGATGACAGGTTGGGTGATTTTAGCCTGTATCTATGGAAGTTTCTTTTTGATTCATTTGTCTTGACTATTCACCATTATGATGTTTTGTCTCTACCTCAGTTACTGGAACAGACCAGATGAGGAGGTGAGTATTGGGGAATGTGCCCTCCTTCTTTGTTGTCTGCTAGATATTTTTGGTTTCTCAATAGTTGCATTCATTGTGGCAGACAATCAACAACTTGATAGAAACAGGCAGCAGCGAGCAAATTTTCCAGAAAGCTATTCAAGAAATGGGGCGAGGACAGGTACAACTCTTTCTGGTTTCAGCATAAGGCCTTCTGTCTGTCTTGCATTTTTGTTCATTTATGCTTTCTTTCACTTGTTAACAGTTTGATTTTCTGCCTGTTTATCCTCGAATGCTTGATAACATGACGAGAACTACTATAGTTTTGTGTGAAAACTGGGTTAGAAGGGGGAGGGAAAGGTAAAAAGTTTGACCAAGTTCATTCAGACCTCTCATAACCATTGCTTTGTACTTTTATGAAGCCTGTCTTTGGTCAAAGCTAAAAACAAGCACAGTTACTCATATGATAAGGAACTATGGGAGATTTGGCAACATTTACATGTCGTTATGTGCTAAAATTAATAAAGAAAAATGACTCACTAAATTGGCTGCGCTTCTTATATTGTGAAGCAGTAGTTGATCGACATGCAATTTTCATTTTGGGTCATCGAGAAACAACCTCCATGTGTTTCTAACACATGAGTATGGTTGCGTACATCCGACCTTCCATACCCCGTCATAGACAGGAGCCGTTAAGGCAATGGGGTAATGTTGTTGTTGTTGTTGTAGCATATGCTCCAACTCTAGTCCTTGAGGAACTTCAGATCCAAAGGATCCTTTTTCATAGAAACTTGAATCATCTTAGATTGTCAGAAGTGGTCGTCTTGATGTGTCTTATGTTCTTGTGTGCATCATCTCTTTCTCCCTCTCTCCCCTGTTATTTTTATTTTTATCTTTATTTTGAAGTCATCAAACTTGATGCTTATCCTCAGGTGCTAATACAGTAGAAGAAATTCAGGAGAGACATGACGCCGTAAAAGAAATCGAGAGAAAGCTTCTTGACCTACAACAGGTGGTTATTTCTTTTTCCTGCTCTAAAATTCTGATATATTTCCAGCTGGCTGTTTAATGTAACTCAGTTATGTGTCAGATATTTCTGGGCCTGAGTGTTCTGGTTGAGGCTCACGGAGCATGGCTAGATAACATGAGAGCCAGGTATTCATCTATTCGTATCATTATACCATTGCCTTTGCCGGTTTTGTATCCTGCCATGCGTAAGCTAGTCCGTGTGTTGTTCATTGTTAATGGGGGTGTTGTCCAGGTATCGGTGATAGTAATACGATATTGAACAGAGAGAGAACTTTTCTGAGGAAGTTATGAAGATTTTTGCAAATGGTGGGCGGTTATGATGTTGTGTAGTCTGATATTTATTTGTTATACTGTCAAATAATGTTACTCACACGCGGTTCAACATCTGCGTGAGGTTGCTGGGGGTGTGGGGGTTGGGGCCTCCCACCCGGGGTTTTGCCCCGACCCAAATTTTTTTAGACTGTAAACTCATCGTCAATATAAATAGCTAAGACCGCCATCTAGTTTACTCACTAGACGTTATCACGTAAATCACGTTCTATATTCTCTTGTTTTTTCTCTTATTCTGTTTTCTTTCGATTTTTCATCTTGATCAAAGAGTGTGTGAATTTTTTAAATCATATGGATAGCCGTCATTGTTCACTTATGAATTATAGCAATAATAGTTGTCGGAGTACTTTGAGCATATTTTGACTTTCTTATATTCCAAAATAAAATAACCAGAAAATGTTATTATAGATTATGTCTACTAGTATTGTACCATCTACTTAGTTGATTAGTACTTTGAGCATATTTTGTCTGCAAGAAACGGCCGGACACATTGGGAATTTAATTTTTCTTTCTTCTTCTTGGGACAGACCCCCATAATCTTACAGTTTAATTTCACCTATTCCAGCAGTTTTAATCTTCACTACGAGTATCTCTTTCTATTCCATGATGATGTTTTTCTTTTTCATAATTCGCTCATGCTATACTTCAATAAATAATGACTCAACAACAACAACAACATTACCCATTGCCTTAGATGCTCCCGTCTATGGCGGAGTATGGGGGTCGGATATACGCAACTATACCCATGTGTTAGAAACATACAGAAGGTTTTTTACCGATACCTATAATGATGCGTCAAGCTATGTCGATCAACCCACAACCCATAGAACTTGTCCCCGCATCTCTGGATCTTTGATCGTTTGTCAGGCCACTCATAAGCGGAGTCATACTAGCCCAAAATGAGTATGTTATGTGTATGCTTTCCTACAGATAACATACACATAATGTTTGTCTGAAATTGAATGTTGTGTAGAATACATAGCATATTCTCTTGTATGTTTGTCCGAACCAGTGTCATGGCGTCTCGCTTCGAGAGTAGGGGGTTCAACTTGAACCACAATGAATGAAGGTGCACCACTGTATTAATGGATTCTTCGGCTAAGGCAATGAGTAATATTGTTGTTGGTGTTCCGCTAACCATGTTTAGTTTCACCTGCCTTAATGTTTTGTATGTTCTTGCTTTTTTAAAATTTATATCTTGTGTTTTAGTCATTGTTTATGTATCTTTCTCTTCTTGGATTTTCATACATCTAAAGGCAAAAGATACGTATATGTCGCGAGAACCTGTAGAAATTGTGCGTTAGAAAATGCTTCTCTCTTCTTTTTTTTTTCTTTTTCTTCTCTTTCTGTAGTCAATAATAAGTATGAAATGCTCATGCAGGTAGTAAATGCAGTGGATCATGTAAACATGGGCACAGATGCCCTCAAAACTGCAAAGGAAATGCAAAAGAAGTCAAGGAAATGCATGATGATTGCCATCATCTTGCTTTTGGTTATTGCTATCATAATTGTGCTCTCTGTTGTGAAACCATGGAAGAAGTGACTCCATCCTCAATCATGCATTCTTGGTACCCCTATTCCTACTAGTATTCTTTGGTCTTGTGTTTATGTTATATAATTTTTATTTATTTCATGTAATTCTTAGTATTGATAAGCATTTTTACACGATATCATCTGACAATGAGAACAAAGAAGCAGTTCATGTAATTCATAAAGAGCAAATTTTACACGATTTTGAGCAATGCTCTCCTCTCTAGCTAATTCTATTTTCCATTTCCAATGGAGTTAAGGATATATGACTTTGGAATATGATGAAATAAAGCAAAATGACTCACTAAATTGGTTGTGCTTCTTATATTGACGTAATTTTCGTATGGGTCATCGGAAAACAACATCTGTGTGTTTTTTAATACATAAGTATAGTTGCATACATCCGACTTTCCATACCATATCATAGGCGAGAGCCTCTAAACGGTGAGATAATGTTGTTGTTGCTCCTCTCTTCTCTAGCTAATTCTATCATTCGACTATAAATAAAGAGCCGGTCCCTATGTTGGTGACTTTAAATCTTGCTAGTACTCAGTTTGGTTTTTCTATGGCTCTCTTATTAATAAGAGATCCTGTAAGAAAAAGACGGGAATACGAAAACAGCATTTCGGCTGGCCAAAAAAGAAAAAGAAACGCAGTCAGGAGGGCGAAAGAAGGAAAGAATGGAAAATGAAAGTTTCATAATTTCTTCCCAATAGCACCACCAATTGGAAAAAATCTATTCAATGGTTGGTTTGTTTTGACCTTGTGCTTCTTAAGTTTCATTTTAATTTTTGAATGCAGTTAATTTCAGAAAAACTAAGGGCTTGTGAACTTGTTGTTTTGATCTATTGCTTGACAGATGAGAAATATGGATGAAGTAAGAAAACTTATCAATTACTAGGCGAATTTTTAGTTAAATTTATTTTGGATACAAATTTTGATAATTGTTTGCGAGTTATTTACGATTGATTTGATTGATTTGGAAAGAATACCTTGATTGATTTGGAACCGATACCTGTTATAAAACAACATTGTGTTATAGCAATTTACTATAGTCGTTTACATTTAGAAAGGGAATGATTGAGCAAATTTAATTATTTTTATGGCTTAATTGTTAGAATGAATTTTTGAAGAATTTTAATCTCCGAAAAGTGAGATTCTGACCTTAGAAGCATTGCGCATGCGACAGCATGAAGTCCGGTTGGTAGAATACTTGTTTCAAGACTTTCAAATACTCAAAACACCTCCATTCTCCTAATTTTTGCTCACACCCTACTTTTTATGAAGAACGAAATACATAGAAATCGATTGTCATTTCATCCGTGACAAATGTCAAGACGGGTTGCTAAAACCACTATCCATTTTCACCAACATTCAGCTCGCATATATTTTCACTAAATCTCCGTCAAACCCAAAATTCTAAATCCTCATATCATCCCTAGATCCACCCTAACATATGTTTAGTTTTTCAGCTTACGCAGTGTCACAGCTGATGAAGTTTTAGCTGAAATTAATCAACTTCAACAACAAACCAACTGAAATATAGCTCCAGTCAACCGAGAAATGTAAAATGCAGGAAAGTTAGTTAGGCAGTTGACCTGCTTGACCAACCTATTTAAGCAGGAAGTCAACACATTAGAAGAGTAAGAAGAATATTGATTATCCATAAATCAGTTACCACTGTTCTGTATTTATCTCTTGAATTTTCCACAATCATGTTTTGAGTATTTCTATTTCATACTTTGACTGAATCTTTTCTTCAGATTAATGAGATTCCATATGTTATTGCAAGTTGATATGAAAATCTACATAAAAGCTTTACTTTCATATTTTGTAGTAAATGCTTATTAAATAAATTAAGTTAAGGAGGCCTTCTATTTATAAAAGAAGACCAAATTTCCTTTAGGGGTGGCCTACCATTCAGCGGAAGGCCAACCCCACCTAGTATACATATAAAAGCATATGAAGAAGAATTTGGCTCTCTATTCTTTCATATTATTGCTTTGAAAATTCATATAATTTCTCTTGGTTTTGAATATTCAGCATACTTAAAAGTGTTTTAAGCTGATTGTCTACTTTATTGGCCATTGGCCTTTAGATCGAAAACATATTGAGTTTTATATATTTCGTAAATGGTAGAGTGTATAACCCAATATACTTGCAACACAATGCTGTTAACCTTCCATATTATTGATTGTACTTCTGTTTAATTGGCAGTGTTATGATCATTCCTATTGTCATTTTTTAGAGATAACTAGAACAGGTGATAGTATTCTGTTGTCTCACAACGGCAGGGATGATTTATATATGAATGTATTATTGGATACAAATAAATGTATTTGTTGGATATTATTATTAGAACATTTGGATATAGTTTAGAAAATTTATACGTTGTTATTGATCATTGTTTCTGGGAATTGATTTCAATAGATGAGTATCTAGAAATTGTTAGAGGGAGAATATAGAAGGCTCAGAGTCATTCAAACAAATAAATTCGGATAGGATTACCGGTCGCATCTAATTCTTTTAATTTGGAGATGTGTCACTGTTAAACAACAACAACATTATCTCATTCACTTGGAGACTCCTGCCTATAGCAGGGTACAGAGGGTCGGATGTACTCAATGATATCCATGTGTCAGAAACACACATAGGTGGTTTACCGATAAACCATAATGAAAATTGCGTCAAACTGTGTCGATAAACTGATTGGTTATTTTGCTTTATTCCATCATATTCACTGTTAAGCTACTATTAAAACAAAAGGGGACTTTGATATCTCATTATATAGATACACACACACATTACATTAAATGAGAAAGAGAGATGAGCATTACCATGTGTTACTGCTTGTCAAGCAGACATTCTTCTCTCACCCTAGCACATATATATCAAGCAGTGATCTAGGGATTGAGATTTTCAGCAGAAACCATAGAAAGTCAGAAGTTTCACTTGAAAGTTTAGCATCGGGATTGTTAAAAGAGATGATATGAACGAAAAAATGTTCTTTTTCATTGATTTTGCCATAGTACAATAGTTTCAATATATAATACAAGAGTTCCTATGAAAGTCAACTTCCTAGATTCTACAAATCTCAGATTGTCAAAGATGTATATCTAGAAATCCTAGTTTGTCAAAGATGTATCTTAGTTTGTCAAGATGTATCTTTATCCATATCTTGATTCAAAGATTCTTGGTTAGATTCTTCTTCAACCAAATCTTTCCAACACTCCCCCTCAAGTTGTGTAGTGGAAGTTCCAATACCCAACTTGCGTAAGATTGAGCCAAATACTTTACGTGTGACTGCTTTCGTTAAAATATCGGCCAACTGATCTTCTGACCTGATAAATGGCAATTCAATGACCCCACTTTCTATGTTTTCCTTAATGAAGTGACGATCAACCTCAATATGTTTGGTCCTGTCATGTTGTACTGGATTCTCAGAGATGCTAATAGCAGCCTTATTATCACACATTAGTCTGGCAGGTAGTGAAGTGTTAGCCCCAATTTCTCCCATCAACTTCTTCAGCCATAATACTTCAACTATTCCTTTTGCAATCCCTCGAAATTTAGCTTCAGCACTTGACAAGGCGACTACCTTTTTTTTTTACTCTTCCATGTGACCAAGTTGCCTCCTATAAATGCAAAATATCCTGAAGTTGATCGTCGATCATTAGGATTTCCTGCCCAGTCAGCATCTGTAAAGACCTCAATGTTTAGATGTCCATGTTTCCGAAACAGAATCCCTTGACCTGGGTTCCTTTCAAATATCGGATAATTCGTTTTGCAGCCAACATATGCTCTTCTTGTGGATGATGCATAAACTGACTTATAACTCCTACTGCATATGCAATATCAGGTCGGGTAAGAGACAAATATATCAACTTCCCGACCAACCTCTGATACTGTTCCTGATCTACTACAGGATCACCTGCACGATCTGTAGTTTATGATTTACGACCATAGGTGTTGCAGCAGGTCTGCAATCGACCATTCCTGTCTCTGCAAGTAAATCAAGTATGTACTTTTGTTGGGAGATCAAATACCTTGTGATGAACGAGACACTTCAACTCCAAGAAAATACTGCAATGCTCCTAGGTCTTTCATTTCAAATTCTTCAAACAGTCTCTCTCGAAGTCTAGAGATCTCAAGTGCATCATTTCCAGTAATAATCATGTCATCGACATAGATGATCAAACACGTGACCAAGTCTCCTCGTCGACGAATAAACAGTGTGTGATCGGCATTACTCTGAGTGTAGTTATTTTTCTTCATTGCTGCTGTAAACCTTCCAAACCATGCCCTTGGACTTTGTTTCAGACCGTATAATGCCTTTTTTAGTTTACATACTTCCCCTTTCTGGAATCCCTCTGAGTATCCTGGAGGAGCTTCCATATACACTTCTTCTTTCAATTCCCATGCAAGAAGGCATTCTTCACATCAAACTGATATAGTGGCCAATCTTCATTTACAGATATAGAAAATAATACCCTGATAGTATCAATTTTAGCAACTGGAGAGAATGTCTCAGAATAATCAACACCATAAGTCTGCGTATATCCTTTTGCTACAAGTCGTGCTTTATACCTTTCAACCGTTCCATCTGCTTTATATTTAATGGTGAACACCCATCGGCATCCGACAGTTTTTTTACCTTCAGGAAGAATGCATCTTTCCCAAGTTTCATTCTTTCGTAGTGCTTGCATTTCAACATCCATAGCCTCTTGCCATTCGGACCTTTCTTTAGCTTCCTGTACTGTTCGAGGAATATTTTCCGAGTACATAGTTGCTAGTAATGCTCTGCTACGTGTGACCGGATACCTTGACGTTCTGGACACTCGTTCGGGTGAATATCGTGCTGGTGGAATCCCTCTAGTACTTCTGGTGGAAGATGACGTTCCTGTGTCTCATAGGATTATGGCTATAATTTAGAGTATGGGCCTCAGAAGATGGAAGACTTACATCTTGTAGGATATTGTCCGGAGTAGATGTCTCGGGAACGGATACTGAGTCGTCGGCCTCCACTTCGTTGACTATAGTTGGCTCAGTGGTGTCATCTTGCTCGTTTGGACATTCTCTAAACAACTGAAACTATCTAACCACTCGAAGGTCGTAGGATCACTAATATTCTCCCCCTGGACTTGACCGGAGAGTCAAAAAAATATTCAGATTCAAGGAAGACACAGTCCATGGTGACATAAAGGCGGCGTTTGGAGGGGTTATAGCACCGATAGCCTTTTTGATGACTAGCATACCCAAGAAATACACATTTTTCAGCACATGAATCGAGTTTTGACCGTTCAGATTTCTGGATATGAACATAGACAGAACATCCAAAGACACGGGGTGGTAGCGTCAAGACAGGTGGAATAGTGGCTTGGTAGCGAGGATCTGGATTGGAGTTTTATGTCCCAAAGCTTTTGTTGGTAGCGATTGAGAAGATAGACAGCTGTGCCAACTGCGTCAGGCCAAAGATATTTTGGTGCATGAGACTCAAGTAACATAGCACGTGTCATTTCTAGGATATACGATTCTTCCTTTCTGCAACTCCATTTTGTTGGGGAGTATTAGGACAAGAAGTTTGGTGAATAAGGCCATGTTCTTGGAAAAAGACTTTAGCGGAAGATACTCAGTGCCATTATCTGATCGTAGAATTTGGATGGTGGTGTTATATTGTGTTTTGACCAGCTGGAAAAAATGCATAAACTTTTCTGATACCTCTGACTTATGTTTTAGAAAGTAGACCCACGTCATTCTGGAAAAATCATCAATAAATAAAATGAAATACTGAAAATGATGATGATTAGATACATTTGCTGGTCCCCACACATCTGAGTGCACTAAAGAGAACATTTTTGTAACTCTAGTATTATTGGGACGAAATGTGACTCGATGATTTTTTGATCGAATGCAAGTTTCACACTGGAAGGGTTTAGGATTATGAAGAAACAAACTGGAAATAACAATTTCAAATAACTGAAAGACGGGTGACCTAAGCGGCGGTGCCACAGCCACAGTTGTTGGTTTACCGTCCCTTGAGCAAGCATAGACTGACCATGATGAGCAACTTCGTCAACGTAGTATAAGCCTCCGCGCTCAGTGCCACGCCCAATATCTCCTTCGTACGAATATCCTGCAATAGGCAGAAATGTGGATACATCAGGGCTGCACAATGTAATTCTTGAGTGATGTGACTAAGTGATAATAGCTTTTGTGATAATCCTGGTACATATAGACAATTTTTGAGAAATATGTTAGGTGAAAGTTGAATGATTCCCCCTCCCTGAACAGGTATAAGATCCCCACTGGCTGTCTCAATATGTGTCTTTGAAGGTGCTGAAACAGAGACAAAATCATTAATGTTATTTGTCATGTATCAGTAGCTCCACAATCGAATATCCATTTAGTTGTAGGATAAGATGGATTGTGGGTTTGGTTTGTGTATAATGTATGGGCAGTATTAGCACAACTAGGTGAAATTGAGGTAGGATTGGTAAGATTTTGAAATTGAGGACTGATTTAACGAAGTGAGAAGGCTGAGGGACTGAAGTGACAGTTTCAGAAGTTTGTCCTGCGGATTATTATCACAAAAACGGGGGACTGATGTGCATTTTCTGGAGGGTAAAAAAGGAAATAGGGTTGGAAATGTTTCCAACCCTACTTGTTGCCTCCGCCGTTTCTGAGTTGGGTCTCCCTCTGGAGACTTCAAGAAATGGTCTCCTTCTGGAGACTTCGAAGATGGGTCTCCTTCTGGAGACTTCCTCCATTCCTGTCCGTTTGAATTCTTCTTCAACTTTACCTGCTGTTCCACCATTTCTGAGTCATTTCTCCTTTTGGAGACTTCGACTGCTGGTTTTTTTCTCTTCTTCTGGAGATGTCTTCCGTCTCCTTTACTCCGTTTTCTGGGCCGCTATTTTCCTTAACTTTGATGAGCCGCTGCTGGTGACCATTTGGATGCCCACGGCTGCTGCCCCTCTTCCAACCACTGTTCCTCCTGATGGGTTTTTGGTATTCCACCAATCTGGAAAACCTACCAGGTAGAAACAACTTTCCTTGGTATGTTTTCTTTTCCCACAGTGGGAGCACTTTTGGTTTTTTCCTCCCCTTGGCGTGATGAGGTCTCTGAGCGTCTGTGTTGTCCGTCTGTCCGTCCCTTGAAATTGTTGGTCCGAGTTGCCAAACCAAACCCCATGATGAGTGAATATCCTTGAGGGGTTAGATCTAAGAATCTGCATTCTTGATTCTTCCCTTCGAATCATCCATAAGCTACTTCCACCGAAGGAAGAGGCTCCCGTTTCAATATTTCGCGCTTGATTGTTTCAAATTTTTCGTCCAATGCAATTAAAAACTGGAACAGACGCTGTTCCTGTATTTTTTTGTTATATATGCGAATGTCCTCTGATTCTGTCATTGGATTTGGGTCTTTTATGTCTATGGTCATCCATAGAGTTTGAAACTTATTCACAGATCTTCCAATGTGTTGGTTCCCTGTCGAAGAGTGTTTGCCTTCTTGTGTAGGTCAAACACTTGGAGAGAATCTGTGCCTGACCCATATGTTAGCATCAGTCCATCCCACAAAGATTTTGACGTTGGGTACTGAGATACGTTAGTTACCAAGGTTGGTTCAATATTCTGAATAAGCCAGGTAAAAACGCACTCATCATTTTGTACCCAACTTGCATATGCAGTGCAGAGTCTTTTTCTGATGGAGGCGGTGGAACACCCGTGAGATGAGAACTTCTTCCTCTGCCTCCAATAGCTTTTCGGATGAGAGTAGCCCATAGTGAATAATTATCTCCATTTAGCTTGACTCCTATAGTAAGGGTCTCTGAGTTTGTGTTGAGAGTTTGCATACCAAGACTTTGGCGAAGGAGCTTTGCCAACTGGGCTACGAAGTCATCAGGCAAGCTCTGGCCAGTCTGGGTTGCAGAACTTTCACCAACATGGTTTGACAGGTACTATATGGGTTTTGGTTGTTTGGTTGGGGAAGGTACAGGACTATGATGTTCTACTGAGTCCTGAGAACAATCGAACAGTTTTCCCTTTTTTTTTGACTGTGATGAATTTTTTCTGAGTCTTTTGGATCAAAGCTCTGATACCATGTTAAAAGAGATGATATGAACGAAAAAATGTTCTTTTTCATTGATTTTGCCATGGTACAATAGTTTGAATATATAATACAAGAGTTCCTATGAAAGTCAACTTCCTAGATTCTACAAATCTCAGATTGTCAAAGATGTATATCTAGAAATCCTAGTTTGTCAAAGATGTATCTTAGTTTGTCAAGATGTATCTTTATCCATATCTTGATTCAAAGATTCTTGGTTAGATTTTTCTTCAACCAAATCTTTCCAACAGGGATCTTATATGGAATGGCCACATGCATTTCTTAAAAGAGAGAAGGATTCTTCATTAGCAAAAGGAGTGACTGACAAACACATCATACTTAACATTGAACACAAACTGAAGCACGTACACGAAAACTGAAATGATTTCAACGAAACAATAGCAGTAGATATGCAGCGGAATCAGACAGACATTACATCCAAGTATCAAACATGTAAAACCATGGTGGCACCATATAGTCCCGGACCAAGAAATTGTCCAGAAAAAGGCAATCGTCTGTAGAATTATTTAGTACACAAAACACACATTAGTGCACCTGAAATTTAGAGATGACTTTCAAGTCTCCCCTCTTTGCCATACACGATAATTCAGCTTACACCCATGACTTCGCCAATAAACTAGTGCCATCTCCCATGTCAGTTCCTGCCCCTGGCATTGTCTAGGTTTCCTTGAACTGCTCTTCAGTCACCCCTGCAACAAATCAAATAGACAGAATATTTCAATGCCATTTCGATTCTTGAAATACATGGAATTCTACACACGACATGCGGAAAGATGCGCGAAAAGTATGGGAAACATTTTGCCTTTGCCCATAGCAGCAGTAGAGGTGATGCCTCCCTGGCCTGTCCTGAGGACTCTATCATAGAATTTAGCACCAGACAATTTCTGATGAGCTAATGTTTCAGCGCCATTGTTTCTTTCCCCTCTCTGGATGCTCTCCACATAAGCCTGCATTCCCCTACGCGCAAAATCGAGAGCGAAATTGTCGGTGATCAGCGCGTCAGCATGGAACCCAGCCAGGGTAATGAACTGCCAACAGTACCCCAATTTGGAAATCCTGGGGATAAAATCTCTCATCTATTCATCAGTCATCCCGGACGCGTCCCAGTTGAATGAAGGCGAAAGGTGTTGTTGATTGCAGAATGGCAGAAACAACCACGACGATTGTTAACAAGAACACACAACCGTAATAAACAACGATCAAAGAAAACAGTAAACGAAGAACACAATATTTTTATGTGGGAAAACCCTGAAGGGAAAGAAAAAATCACGACGGCACCAAGACAACAAATTCATTATCGACCAATTGGGTTTCAGTTACATCAATCAAGCATCTAACAGGGGATTTTATGGAGAGTAAGGATTAGCCATCTGTCCAGTAAAGCTTCTGTCCTTTGATGTGCAACTCAGCTCGGCACTATCCAACTCTGTCACGACAAAGTCTACCAAGTTCTACTCAAGTCAATTTCAACTCGGCACTGCAGCTCAACTCACATTCTGAAAATGTCTTCATTTGAGTTGGCTAGCCAGTTACGTTCAACGGCTTGAAGCTCAGGACCATTTTTACCTGCAGTCCAATCAAAAAATAAACACAGCTGACATAAATGGGTGAAGTTTTTTTTTTTTTTTGGTTTTTTTTTTTTTTTTTTGGGGGGGGGGGGGGGTTGTGTAGTCTATACTTACAAGTTCCTCAAAACTGATTATGTCTTCAAATTAGTCGTTAAAGTCATTGGTTTGGAAAAAGTAGATTCCACCAGCCATGGCCTATGTCCTACATGCCTCTCCCCCCCCCCCCCAAATTTTTTTTTTTTTTTTGTTGCCTCTTCTTTTTCTATTTTTTCTTCTTATGTATATTTTGGGGTTTTTCAAATACGAGATGTAAACGCGTTGTAAAACGTAGGGGAAAAAACACTCACATCATACAAAGATAAACAAAAAGGAAAAAAAAAAAGCACCGGTGTATAACGCATTCTATGCTGACTTACAAGCTTAAAGACATGTTTAAAACAAGGACATATCGTTGTTATTTTATCTTCTATTAGTTGACAAATAACTACATATTTAATAATTATTTATTGATCATCATAATATTTATCCATTTAGTGTTATCTAAAGTGGTAAAAGAGCGAAAAAGAGAAGTTGGGTTAAGTCAGTAGACATACGTATAACAAGGAGAACAAGGTTTATGTAACACAAGAAAAGATTCATATCGTGCCCCCAGGGGCATAGTCCAGTGGTAAGTGGCAAAGGTGATTGGGGCTAGAACCCCGACGCCCCGAGTTCGAGTCCGTGTGGAGACAATCCTTGTTGAAATATTATAAGGGTTGCCTCTGGGCTGGCTGAGTATCGTGTGTCCTCTCCCTTTGCAGGGCTGCCGGTGGAACACATCCCTCGATTTACATCCCATCTGACTAAGGGACCTCTGGTACATGCATGTGGGGGAGAACCCACCCCTCATCAAAGAAAAGATTCATATCGTTCTTAATTGGAGTCAGAAACGAATTTAGTCTAGCAAAGCTGAAAATTTGCATATACGATACAGAAATTAAAAACTAAAAGAGGTAATTAACCTAATTAATTGTGTATATACATACATATGCCACAAATATTTGTACGTGTGCGTACTTATGGTCTTTTAGTAGAGGATAGTCTATCGGCGATCCGATGCTTTAATAGTGTTGTATTCACTCATGTCAAACGAGAAGGGAATATTCCAGTTCATCTGCTTGCTCGTCTTGACTTAGCGCCGGTTTTCTTCATTGGTTTGGAAATATGCCTCATGATGTAAGAGAAGCTCTGTTGAATGACCTGTTATTAATAAAAATATTTCTTTTGTGATAAAAAATAAATCTAGTTAATAACCAACCGAGCTGTTATACCCGGTAAGAAAAAATAAAATAATAAAAAATGACATTATATTAAAAAAAAAAAACTTTTAAGTAACCCCCACCCTTTTATTTTGCCTTAATAGCCCACTACATTTTCGTATCTTAAAACTCTCCTTCATTAACCCTTACCCATTATTTCTCAATTTTTCCTTATAAACACCCGTCAAGTAACTCTCTCCCTTCCTTTATCTAGGCCATTCGGCCAACTTAACCACTAAAGAAAAAAAATAGCACAACCGAGGCTTAGGAGGAGGACAAAGAAAAGAGAGAAAAGAGAGGAAAAAAAGAAAGAAATAGGAAAAGAGAAGAAGGAAGTGGAGACACAACACCACCAAATTTTTAGGTTACAACCAAAAGGTAGGTGACCATCTCTTTTTGAGCTAATTTAATATATGTAGTTATTTGCTAGTTGCTTTATTTGTTGTTTATTTTGCATGTTATAACTCAAATTGATATGTAATATGCTTTAGATGCTTCTATGGTTGCATAAAAATGTTATGTATAGATTTATGTGAGTCCGGAATTAAAAAAAATATTTTTAAGTGTTTATTTTATATATGAATTGTATGAACCGAATTTAAACAAAATGCGGTATATATATACATAATATTATCATTGGAAATTATAATAATAATAATAATAATAATAATAATAATAATAATAATAATAATAATAATAATAATAATAATAATAATCTTACTTCAGTTGTTCTGTAATTAAGTGGTTTAATTTGGAAATTTAACTAAAAGATTTGCAATTTTTATACGTTTCTGTGTGCAAATCTTTCTACGTCTCATAGCAGACTACGGCGGGTGCACCATTTCTGATGCTATAGTTCGGGAGCGGGGCGCTATACGGACAGTCTCTTAATAACTAAACCACAATTTCATCTCAACGAGTACGGCACATTTACTAATTTACTGTAAAGCTTAAATCTTCTTGTACATTTCTTATTATATCATATATTGTAATCACTAAGATTACTACCATCTAGGCCACTTAATTGTGTTGTTAAGGGACCACAAGATAGGAGAATAAAATAGAGAATGGAAAAAAGGAAAAAAACTAATAGAATTTTCCATGCATTTACTTCCCCATATGCCATATAACAAGTCAACCCACGAGAAAATTGTGTCAATCATCATGCAACATGGTCATGGCTATCTTTCTCGGGTTAAGATCTCCTCACCCCAAATCTCTCACCCCACGCGTCACCGCACGACACGTGACCAAATCTCTCACCCCACACGTCACCGCACGACACGTGGCAGCATGGGTGAGTGGTGAGGTTAGATGCGGGTCATCCTCATCTAACCTCACCACCCACCCTGCTACCACGTATCGTGCGGTGACGCGTGGAGTGAGAGGAAAGTAGGTGAAGTGATCTCATCCCATCTTTCTCCCCCTTGATGCTTTTTTGTAGTTAAAATCCACATTCAAGCTATCCTTTACAATTTTTCGATGCTTTCTTGTAGTCGATTGTTTTTTATTTAAAAAATCCCTTCACTAGTACATATTCCTATTATTGTGCTATCTATGTAGGTATATTTAGAGCCGAGGGTCTCATTAGAAGCAAACTATCTATCCCTTGGGATGGGGGTATTGTTTGTCTGTCTCTCACTCTCCCCAGACCCTAGCGATAGATTTTGCTGTCGTTGTGATGTACTGAGTATGATTGTTGTTGTTGATTACCATTATCACTTTTTTTCCCGAGGTCATACACCTCACTTTCAATTGCGTAATATTACACTGTAGAAAGTTTAAGAGAGAGATGATAATTATATTAGAAGAGACAACTTCTGACCAGACACGTCAACTCGATAAAAACCAAATTTATTTTTCGTTGATTTGAGTTTGGCTTTCATTGATTCGGAACAGGATTGTGTGAAACCTACCTAACCTACGGATTAACATGGCCGACCCACACAAACACGATTCGTCAAACCAGAAAATTACCTGTCAACCTGGCAGAACTCAACATGAAATCGAACCATCAGACGCCCTGTTAAAACTTGACATGAAATCGAACCATCAGACGATAAGTAACATGCAAACCCATGCTTAATGGGTTTAGATTTGTTTTTTTGATTTCTCTGGATCCATTAAGCTGTTAACCCGAACCAATTTCTAATCCCTACATCCTAACCCCCAACAATGGGCCAAGCGAATAATGATGGCAGATAACAATAGCCCACATTTACAGAAGGACAACTTCAACCCCAAGCCCATTCAATCAATTCAAAAGCCCCGCGCCGAAACCCTAGCCCTACATTACTTCATTCGCCTTCCCCTAGTCGCTCTTATATACGCCCCTTCTGTTGCCTTCCCTGATCAACAGCGTCTTCCTCGATCTTTCTTTGGTTTTTTTCTTAATCCTGGTCGATTTTCTTCAAAAAAAAATTTTGTGTTTCTATGTTCCTTTTCATCGGATGTTTGATTTCATTTACTGCTTTGTGCTGTGATGAGGTAATTTTGCTGGACTAGAGTTTCTGATTATGGGATTTTTTTCCCAGGTATTGACGAAACACCTTGGCTGTCTGAGCACACTTATCTTTCTATCCCCTTTTTTCCTACTCGTTTTCTCGATTTTGATTCAAGAACAAATTGATTCGAACTATTAGATTTTTTTTCTTTATTCTGGATTTGATCGGTGGCTTATGATGATAATTATAATAATCTTAGCGGATTTCTTTGAGATTTATAATCAATGATCTCATTTGTTACACACACTGAAGCTTCCGTGTTTTCCGATTCAATATTATATTGTTTTGTTAATTCAATTGTTTTAAAAAAGATTTTCGGGAATTCCTTTTCGTAATAATTGATGTGGGAGTTCAGATCTCTAGAGGACAACCTGGAAGTTTTCAGTCACGCGACGATACGTGTATAAATAGTCACTTGTAAAAATTGTTCTTTTTTACCGTTTGTATACTCGGTGTCGCGTGATTGAAGATGTTCATCGGAGATCTGAACCTAGAATTCAGGTGATGCCATGATGAGGTAAAGCACCCAATCGGGTGTTAAGGGCAGTGGAAGGTGGGTTATATGCCCTTCTCCGTGAGCCTATTTTATTTAAAGACTTCTCCTTCCACTGAGCAACACCTTTTTCCTATCCCTTTCTATTATATATTTGGCCTTTTTGTTTAATGATTAATACGTTTTACGAATGTTTATAATTCATTACGTTTTGAGATTTTGAGGCATTGAATTTGATTCACTGAAACCATATATATTTCAATGTTCTATCTGTTTGCGTCCTTTACCAATTCTAGTGGAGAGTTAAGATTCCTCTAGGTATAATGGCTTGGACGCTACATGTAAATGTGTGTGGTTATCCTGATGGATGGCTATTTCGTAGTGCCATTTTATCCTGGAAACGCCACATATATTTTATCTATGTTATTCATAGACTTCCAATTGTACTGTGTTATGATTTTAATACTTCAAATTGAAGGTTTTTTTAATAGTGTTTTGACTAAAGTTTTTCATCTTTTTGAATGTATCTGGTGGCTGTTTTTGTGATGAATCAGTGATACGTTTTATGTGACAATATTCATCAAATTTCAACAACAAAATCAATAGATATCGCCAGGAAGATGCAAAAGTTTGTGGAAGATGTTAGTGCAGAAGTCTTTCCCCCTATAAAATGATGAAATGCATCCATGTTTGACTAGGCCTTAGTCGTCTTCTTGGCAGAATACAAAGTGTCTGTAACTTTTATCTCATCAAATTTGGATGCTTTTCATCATATATCAAATAGTGGATGCTTTTCATCATTTTATCACAGAATGGATGCTTTTTTTTTTATCATATGCGGACGCATTTAGGAGATGAAATTAGGAAGCTGAGAAGAATGTATATGAAGAAAAAAATGAAGGGGGAAAATCATTTTTGCAAACTGTTGTGCTATATAGTTGGAAAATTTGTTATAATTTGATATTGAATGAGTATTTGTTTGAACAAATATGATAAATTTTTACTATGGAAGTAGCAAGTAAGCGGTTTAGACTTGACGGAGCATTACCAAATTGGACCAAGTTGTCGGTACTTATTTGCCGCCAAGTGTTTTTTCTATTTCTAGACCCAAAAAAGAAATTCCTGTAGCTTTTGCATGAAAGAAAGAAACTTGAAAATTTATTTCGTTATTCACAAAAGTAAAAAGAAAAATTATCGAGAATACTAAAATAAGAAATTGAATTTTCTGTTTAATACATAACTAAACTATTGATTACTTAGGTCACTAATGCATATATTATATATGAACACACACACATATACACATACATACATACACACATGTATAGATACACACGATGTCAAAAAATGAATTTTGAAATCAATGGTTAAAAATAAATCTTAAAAGTAATGGTTAAAGATGAACTTTGAGATGTGTAAAAATGGCAAAATAACGTATTTATTAAAAAAAGACTGCATTTATACGCTTTCACACTGCTGTAATAACTTTATGAATTCTCACAATGCATTAGCTCACCCTGGCACCTAACCAAAACACACATATATGCATATTTCAAATATCCCCTTTTATTTTTTAGTAGATCACTCCACCCGGCCCTAAAAATAAAATCATTATTTTTTGTGTAGGTAATCAAGTGACAGGTGGAGATTTCAGATTTGAAATAATGGTATGATATAATTTATGCTATAGATCCTTCATGAGCTCAACCGCCAACAGTCAATTCCCAGCCATCTAAATCAATATTATCGAGCAACATTTGAAAAATTATCATTGGTGGATAAATCATCTAATTATAAAATAAAAGCAATTAAAATTAAAAAAGGAAATGAAAAATTTGTCGTATAGGAACTTCTTTTTTCGGTGATGCTGTCAACCAAGAGGTCGTCCTAAAGGCACTTGCATTCCCCTTACCCCTATGGAGTGAGATCCTCCCTCTTCACCAAAAAACAAAAAAAGAAGAAAGATAACAATAACTTCTGCTAAAGAAAACGACACACTTACCATGTAGCATATGTAAAACCCGTGCATTATACACCAAGTGTGAGTTTTTCTTAACGCCAAGTGTGTGTTTCTTTAAGCAGAACTATGCTTTTCTGTTGCGAAGAGGAAGGTTGAGTTGAAGAGAAAATTTCAACACTCCTGTGTGACCTGCTTTGGACTACCCAAGACATTGTTTAGACATTAGATGCAAAATAACCAACACTGAATTTGTTTCAAAAACATAGTTCCCAATTTGACAGTTGAAAATCCAAGCTCCTATACTTCAAGTTTCAACATATTGTGACATGTCAAAAAGAAAAAAAAATCAAGCTCCCCGATTTGTTTGGTCAAATTTTCCTCCTAGTGTATTTGTTCTTGTCCCTAATCTTTTCTTGAAGGGCTCCTTGAATGCGTAATTCGTCATCATGAGCTGAGTCGGAAAGACTCGTGCGTTTCATCAAGGCCAAAATGGAAAGAATCAGACCTTCATCTAATCCTTCAGTCGAAAAATTATTCAACTGTGGGTACTCATGTAGCAGCAATTATTTCTTGCTTGATAGATAAAGACCAGAAACTATTGCAACCCCAGCGACCACTACCCCAACCGTTGTGAATATCCTCCCTACAGAAAAAGTGGGTCTTTGAGTAGGGATGGTTAGCAGTTCCTTTACCTGTGATGGTGGAAAAATAAGTCAACAGTTTGAACAAGCATGATAGGAAACTAACAGGATATCAAGACAATTTAGTTCGAAAGCAAAAGCCAACTCCAGATTTAGTGCGAGCACTTAATACGGGTAACAGCAGCATTCCTACATAAATATTACTATTGCCTTCCTTTAGCTCTATGATTCAAGATAACATCTAAACCGTTATAATCCTAGCTAGCAACATGTCCTGAGGCATCTTGACAAGTATGATACTTCATGAATACCATGACTAAATTGCACGTACATCTCTTAACTAACTAGGGCAGAACTTGGTCTGGGCAAGCCTATAAGTAAAACCACTACTTACGATATGGCCTTGTTGTTTATGAAAGGCTGCCATGAATTTCATTGAGAAAAACAGGATAATGACAGATGAAGATACATGTTCTGCTTGCAGGATACGTAGATTATATGGATCGTATTCTCAGTCTTCATGCTAAAGTTGAGACGTATAGCATGCAGCGAAGTTATGGCTTAACCCAATGTTGCTAAAACACCAGAAAGATGTCTGCTGGGAACTTCAAAGGCCGAAGCTCTTATTTCTATTGATGCTTTAGCTTGCAGGAAGTAAGGAACGGATCATTTTTCCAAGGGACGCCTAGAGGACTGATCAAGTAATCAACAGCGCTATCAAGGAGGCAAACTGGACTAACAAAGGTTTGGAACTCAAGTACAGTTTTGCTGATGGAACCTCAATATATGCTTGAAGATATCCATCTGTTAACTTATATAGATGCTCAACACAGAGTGAAGCTACATTGGCCAGGCTGCGTCTATGGAAAGTGTAATAAGTGACATGGGTCTCGAATGGACATTCACACACTTCTAAGTAGCTGCCCAATTTTTCAAGCTGAATCCCAACTACCACAGAAAGACGTAGTCTGGCATCTTGGAATGCAAAAACTGTTTTTGGATTTAGACACCCTTGAAACCCTTCAAGGAGTCAAGTAGTACAACCTCACTTAAGCTTGATCTGATAGATTACATTAAGAATAAAGGCGCTATGTGGCACTCAAATACTAAGATCGAAGAAAATTTATCAAAGAAGCCTAACACCCTCAAAAGTCCATACTAGAAACCACTAACCTCAATTGGCCGATTCCAGTGCTCCTTGATTCCAGGAAGATGCCCCTTTCCAACAACTGCAACAACCGAAGTGTGCTCTCTGGCTACTCTTAAAAGGGCAGACGACATGTACCTGTTTTCCCCAATTAACATAAGATAGGCAGGCGAGGGGAAAAAAACCTCAAGACCACCGACGAATTCAGGTCAACACCGAAGTTGATTTCAATTGATTAGTAAAACTGGAACACAAACCCTTAAATTACAGGACAAATCATAAGTGCATCCTATGCACAGCTGACCTAGTAGTAGGTTATGCAGTAGAACTAAAATATCTATATTCTCATGAAGCACAAGCAAATGCCTAAAATTTAAAATGGGCGGATAAACTAGCACAAAATGCCTAAAATCTAAAATGGGTGGATAACTTTCATAGCAGCTCTCAAGTTCCCACGCCTATTCTGTTTATAAACGATGCAATATGCTCTATTTTTATATTAAAAAAAATGATGGAAAAGCAACGCTGAAAAACATTGGGTAAAAAAGCTTTAATCTGGTATAGCCGATGAAGAAACAAAAAGACCAAACTACATTTAATCTGGTCCCAAGCCTCTTGTGCATTCCCCCATATTAGATTCCCACGTTTCAATTGATCACTTGCCAGAACCAACAGTTCATCCTCAACGCTTTAGACCCTCCAACATGTGTAACTCCACAGTTCCAATTCCCATAACGTTGATACTTTTGATCCCTCTTGAGGATGGAAAATACAGTAAAAACACTAGGGGGATGGAAGTGTGAAATCAGGGAAGAATATACAAAAAAGCTGAACCAAAAATGTTAAAATATGCCCAAACAGAATATTAGCCATCAAATATATAGGAATTTAACATACTAACCTATCTCGCTCATGCACAAGGGTTTCCATAAGCGTAGGAAATTGTTTGCTCATCTCTTGAATAACTAAGGTAAGCATATCAATATCATCCATTTCCTTCAGCTGCAGCAAAAAAATGCACTTAGCATGGAAATTTCGATGGACTCATATTATCCTAGAATAGATGGACGCTAACACGGATCACATCCAGGTAAGAAACCATACCATTTTGGAGAGCTCCTCCGGATTTGGCAAGGAAACTGCTTGGAAGAGCAAGGAAGTTAATAATTTGGTCTTATGCCAAAGAGGCATTTTCGCCCAAGTCCTCTTAAGCGTAATCTACCAGGTTTAACAAGAAAAAGGAAGTACAGGTCAAAGATCATTTCCGTTGCTTGGCACTAAAATTTTTGGTAAAAAGCACAACACTTTATCAATAATTTGCAAAAGGGAAAAAGTAAGGCCAACACTGAGTCAAATGCTGATCTGATTTTTCATTCTTTATTTTTCTTTTATTTGAGGAACAGACTGGATAAAACATTTAGGTATGGATAGAAAAGAAGCTTCTTTTGCTGTGGGTAAAAGACTCAAGATGTCCAAATCACTTTCAGAAGAAATTTACTATGGATGCATTCACATGACAGGTGCTCTCTACGCAGATAAATCTCGGAAAAGCAATAGATCAGGAAATTGATGTCGGAACAACTGTGCAACTCATGAAGAAAAATAACAATAGTAGACGTTGCAATAAGCGTTTACGTCCAATAATTTCCACTATTTCCTAAGTTCAGGAAATTCACCATTATGCGCCCGAAAAAACAAGGCAAGGGAAGAAAAGAGGCAATCGTTAATCTAAGTGCCATCAGCAGGAACCTAAATGAAAAAGATTGCCATGTTCACAGAATTGAGCTTCTCATGAAGTTAAAGAAGTCCTGCAGTAAGGTACAGAGTCTACCAGCACAATCTTATAATAAGATACACTAAAAGATATAGAAATGAAGTCCACTTGTATAGATATCCAAACATGCAAACAAGATGCAGGTAATGTCATAAAATACAAGACAGCTACAGCTGAGAAGAACTAGCATAAGCGAAAGAGTAAACGTGGATCGTACTTGAACAGGTCGGTCACCAAGTATAACCTTGCCACCATATTTCATTGCTTCCTCGTATCCTACGCGAAATTCAGCACCTGGCAAGACCTCAAGCTGGCTGGCAACCTTAAAGACGTTGATGATGCAGAACAAACAATCACAAGACGCTAATAACAAATACCTGATATGCAGAGGGCACACAACCTTCAAACTTATAAATGTCAGGGTATGTGCTGTTATAATATTCTTCTTTTTCTCAATTACTCGGTGATTTCACTTTCATTAAACGTAAATTAAGCCATAAATCTTACCTTTGCCAAGAACCAGCCATAAAGAATTCCAAAAAGATTATGATTTTCTTCCACATCTCAATCATCTCTCCCATAGTTGGCACCTAAATATTATTCAACAAGATTTAGGAATAGTGCTAATTTACAAAAGTAACCTGTCGTTGAGATAAAAAAATTGAATTAACAGTCCTTCATTTATCACATATTTTGTACCAAAGACCATCCGAGACTAATTTTGGCATTTGTAGAATATGACAAGAAAACTATTCGATCTCAAAGGCTGAGTATGGAAAAATAAAGAAAGCGTGGGCCATAGAGACACTTGGCCGCATTAACAAGCCCTTAATCGCTACGGTAACAAAACAATATCTCTACACTCCTTGCAATGTTTCTTGCTTAACTGGTAACTTAGGTTGTTTTGAACTACCCTTGTTAAAGATGCATGAAAGACAACTTGCGTATCAAGCACATGACACTATGCTATCGCAAGACAGGCATCGACTTAAAAAATAACAGCAAACAAGATAATAGATTTTTTATAAGTCCCGTAGGTTCCTTATTAATACGAGTATTTTTCCAACATCTATTTGAAGAGGGAAAAGGCCCAACCACAATTTTGTGATTTAGAAAGAAAAAAACAAAAGAGTCTCCTCAAAAGAAAAAACACGAAAAACAAAGGGATTGATAACCCCTCCAAAGCATGGAAGCAAAAGCTTCTCGAAAATCAGATGTTCAAGTTGCTGTTACATCTTTTACTACACATCAACCAAACATTGAACAGACTATGAAATGAGAATTTCCTTGTTCTCTACTCAATCTGATCCTACCAGGAAAACATATAAATTTCAAACTCATCTCTCTCAAAAATTTGAACTTAACTCTACTCTCAACTTGTGGAAATGCAGCAGGTTGTGTGGAAACAACTAATTATCAAAACATAAATACTCCATAAAAGCACATTATACGGATAGTATGCATGTGTGTAGACACACACACACACACACACCACACACACCACACACATCAAATGCGAGACTTAAAAGTTAGAAAACTTTCATAATCCAATAACATCTCAAACTCATCTTTAGTCAAAGTTCAATTCCTGATAATAAAGATGACATAAATAAAACTCTACTAAATTAGTCAAAACTCAATCATTCACCCAAAAAGTTATTCAAAAGAAATCTGATAGATAAAATGAGGTAAAAACTGGTTTATAATTACATAAATACTCCTCCGAACCACCCCCGGGGCGCCATTGGACTACAAGACTGAATAAGAATAGAACATTAATCGGCTGGATGAGAAGAGCAAGCAAAGGGAGAGGAGATGTGATGTAATGTAATGAAAAATAAGATAATAGAATAGCTGCTAAAGTAATGTGATGACATTGACTTCTCTAGAGGAAAAATAAAATTCAAGCCCTATTATTAGCATTTCTCTTACCATCCCCAAAAACCAATTTCCCTGCTCCTCCTGCTTTCTTCCCCAAACTGTTAATTGTCTGACATAATAGCCAAGGGTGTAAAACGAAATTAACCTTTCCTAGGATGAAAAAGTAACTCATGCCTTAACATTTAGCACTTGCCCATGGACCCCCCCCCATCCCAACCCATGCATCTGTTTCTTCCTCACTACCCACCCCACATACCACATCTCCTGTCAATTTGTTTAATGATATGACAAGCAGACAGAATCCATCAGAACTGGCAGAGGAAATGGACATATATAAATCAACAGTGCCAAATGACTAGCAAGAAATCCACTGTACAAGAAGAGGAAATATATACCTTTAGGTTTTGAGCTGAAGTACAGTTACACGACTAGAGCATAACTCCAAGAAGACAACCTGCAATGCTAGATATAGTGAATAAAATAAGCCAATCGAAGAACGCTGCTTCACACCGACAATTACATGCAAAAGATGTGACTGTAACTCATAGATGCAGGAAGATGACTGGTTAGATAATCCGCCAAATGACATAAAGAACCTGCGGATGCAATGAACTGATGACAGCTTCAACTTTTGGCATGATTCCTGTGAAGAGAAAAAGAGGACTCTAAGTTTGTTTTCTTCTGGCAAGTAAACAAGAAACTTTACGGATAGTTTCAATCAGTAATTTTTTTTGCACACAGCAAACACGTCCATATCATTAACTTAGCATCAGACTATATAAATAAATGGCATGTTTCACTTGGTGAACAAATATCTAAAACGGTAATATCAACCATACAATATTGCCTCACTACCCAGAATAAATTCTTGTCACAGAAAACGAAACAATATTTCAGAAAAAAAAGGGGGAGGGGGAAGGGGGAGTTATGTTCCTTAAAAACTTAGACAGCTATTCCAGGATCAATCCAAAATTATAATGATCATTACAAAAAAGAATCAGCACATAAGCTAGATTTCCAATCAACCAAAGGACATGTACAAAAGAAACGAACAACGTGAAAATCGGTGATGAAGAAGAGTTGAAAGCAGGAAGGACTGAATTTTTCAAATGTTGGTTCCGTAAAGAAATTGAGACATCAGAGTCAATCTCAGCAAGAGTTCATGCATGTTTCTATCTAACTTGAAGGCCCGCAGTATAAATAATAAGAGGCCTGCTTATAAACCTAAAAGGTCGCTGTGACGCACTCTTTCAGCTGCTCCCTAAACGAAACGGCTGAACGCATACCCTGAGCTTTCTAAAGTAAACCTTTTTCTGCTTCGGATAATTAATTAAGGTCTCTGAATTTGACTTAAGCCGTATTGGAATTTTAAACACTATAATGGATGCCATAATTCCAAACCGGAACTAAATTGTCTGCAACATACCGTCGAAACCTGAGTCAGTACGACCAATTACACATCACAAACTCCATCACACCGTCTGGATCTGTCGACTCGCAAGTCAGCTTCATTACGTTGCTTGCCAATTCCTCCGGCAACACTCTTTTCTTACCAATTTCGCTCCTCTCTCCACATTCATACCATTCACCACAAACACCCTCCTCCGGTCCATTCTCTTCACCGTCGAATCCTGCCTCCCCACTGGCCACGCCCTCCGGAGGAAACCGATTCGGCGAGTCCCGGTTCAGACTCTGAAAAAACGCTTCAGGCCCTGCCTTTCCCCGTCGTTGGTAACGTCAGCATCACCGGATGTTGCCGCCGCCTCAGCCGCCACGGAAAGCGAATTCATTGAAGAGTCTGGTCCAGTGTCCATGAAACACAACTCCGAGCCGGCGGCTCAGGTGGTTGATACAATTGGTGATTATTGAGTGGATAGATGGAATTGAGGTGTGATTGGGTGCGGGTAAGATGTATGATAGGGAATATAGGGGCGGGGCGGACCGAACCGCTGGATTAGCGGCGGTAAAGATGACGGATGATGAGTCGATCAGGTTCAGGCCCGCAAGGGTGGTGGCGTTGGCGGGGACAGTGTGCGGGATAAACAATGCATAGAGAGTGAGATACAACATACAAACAGATCGATCCACTCACCCCAGCCTCACTCTTTCGAGACTAACATCCAATCAACCCACATTCCTTACACTCTTCTCTCTTCCGCTCCACGACATTGTTCAGCAAGATATGATGATGCTAGATGTACGATGATCCTTATCTAGTCTCACTACCTCTGCTATAACGTGTCGTGAGGTGGGAGGCAGAGAGATGAAAATTATGGTTAGGTGATTCAAACACCATTCTGCTTTGTTAGGTTTTTAATCATCTTTATTATCTAAAGAGGGATTAATCATTTTTCTCTAAAAATTTATTTCATTTCTTGTAAAAAAAAAATCAAAATAAATATTTAATATAACAAATAAAAAAGGTTATTTTAGAAGTTTTGGATATTTTATGCAACAATTAGATAACATATAGATAAAATACGATTATTTCAAACAAGTTATTCACATTTCATATGAAATACACATCTTTAGCTAACGAAAATTGATTCAACTCGTAAATTTTATTTATTTTAACTAATAAAGTTTATCACTTGAATCACGCTATCCAACCCTCAATCCTAATGGATAATATGTAATTTCTATAAGTCCTCAATGGAAGAAGCAATTCCATCACTTTTTTTAATAAGGAAAAAAGAAAATTAAACATCTTCAAATTTTGTAACAAAAAGAATATATGCATCTTCAAATTTTGCAACATACACGAACAATCCGTCAATTATATTTAATACGTATATGTGTGTGGTATATATTGTCCTTTTAGGTTCCTACTATATCTTCTTTAACATGTACACTTTTAATGTTTGAAAACCATCTCATCTAGTCAGTATCAACATTTTTCTTTAAAAAAAAAAGCAACTAATTAAAACTGAAAATATGTTCATAAACACTTACTGCTTTAAATGTTTATTTTTTTCAGCTAGCCAAACACATCTATATATCATTATTTATAGAAGTCGATTTTGAGCAGTGTAAAAAATATACTTTGCCAAGTTAATTAAATAAAGAAAATTGCTAAAATGGTCCTCACCCCATCCATTAACTATTCCTTAGTGTTTTTTATATTCAAAAAATATTGTCGAGGTTTCATTTGAACATAATCAAAACAACAACAACAACAACATTACTTATTCGCTTAGAGGCTCCCGTATATGACGGGGTATGAGGATCGGATGTACGCAACTATATCCATGTATTTGAAACACATCGAGGTTGTTTTCAGATGGCGCATAATAAAAAATGCATCAAAATATGTCGAACAACTGCTACTTCATAATATAAGAAAAACAACCAATTTAGTTAGCCATTTTATTTTATTTTATAATCAAAATAAATTATGTTTAAATTAAATTGTAATAATATTTTAGACAGAAAAAATATATTACTATACACTATTTTTTAAAACCAAATATGATGCAAAATTTGCCAAACACCTACCAGAAAAGTCACAAAATGCATCTCATTATCCATTTTATTTTCTTAACAACGTGGTTTTGTTAAAGATCTTCTATATCGTATTTTGTCTTATTATTTAATACACCCAATCATGCAACATATATCAAACTATAAATAAATGAATACAATATGACATACATATATTGGATGATCTTCTATACCATTTTGTCTCATTATCTAATACCACTCAATGAATTCGTACAAACATATTTTTTTTTGAGAATACAACATATTCAAAGTGTAAAAAAAATATAGTATGAGATGTATTTATTAGATGAGTTAGAAAAATGACATTGAGATCAACAGGGATATTATCCCCACAGAGGTCTGCGCCACGTGGCACCGCGGTAGATAGGTCTGATCTGTGGCTGCTGTCAACAATTACCTTTTAGGTTTCTGGAGGTCTGGCTGCAAAATTTTACCCAGAAAAACTAGCAGATCGCCTGGAGAAAGAAGAACACCGGATAGATCTTGATTCCCGGTAAGGTAACTCAATTTCAACAGTTTCTGATTATCTTATACGAAAACCAAACGCTATCTGGTTCGTCTGTACCGGACCGGAAAGTGGCGGCGCTTCTGGTAACCACTGTCACAATATACCATAACTAAAAATAGTGACTTTTAAGACCCTTGAATTGTAATTCTTGATCTTTGTTTTCCAGGAATTTGGTGCTGCATATTGAAATAGTTTGCTTAACTTTGTTTCAGCACCCTTTCTGTGAACCGAAGGTTAGACAGCTATGATTAGAAATAGTTGATCAGTTTAGTAGTTAATCAATTGCTATATGAAAATTCGCTTTGTATGTAAGACATTTTCTGTGCATTGGAAATTGCCAGATGCACAATATTGGTTGATTGTGGTACTTGACCATAAATAAATGAAGTTTATATCTTATTTTAGGTTCATATTAGGCAATATAGTCCGGCTTTCCTTGATATATGCCATTTGGATCAAATTGCTGCTAGCCTATGGGTCAATTCCATTGTATCATACATGGTGAAACTACTTACTAGATGAACTGGTTAATGATTGTCTGAAAATAGTGGGTTGGCGTTTCTGATTCTTTCATCATTTATCTTCGACGGGTGACAATAAATATCGTGGTTGTATATTGGTACATTCAAGACGGTCATTCACATTTTTCTTTTCCATCCTTCTGCGCTGTTTAGTTGTTATTTAAAGGTTTTCGCTTTACTGCAGGTTTTCTACAATTTTGACGCCAGAGGTTTCTTAACCTGCAAGCATGAGATCCCTGAAATCATTGGCACTAGTGGGTGCAGGAGTTTCAGGGCTTTTAGCTTTGCAACACTAGCATCTGCTGATGAGGCTGAACATGCTCTGGAGGCTCCAAAGTATCCGTGGCCTCATAAAGGGGTCCTGAGTGCATATGACCATTCATCGTGAGTGCCGGCTAACTCTTGATTTTGAGCAAGTCAACTTGCTGAAAATCATAGCTACTGGCAAACTACTATGTGAATTTGCATATATATGAAATTTTAATTCACAAAAAAAAAAAAAGAAGCAAATGTCTGAGTGGCATCAGGACATCTTTCTCGTAATTCTTGTTCATAATCATAGTTTTGAAATTAGTTTATTCTTTTAATCAAGGCTATGAGAGTGTTCTCTAAAGCGGAGAGACGAGAAAGCGGTGTGGCTGTGAGGGAGAGGAAGAGCTAGGCTATGATGTATTCTGCAGAATCTTTTAAAAAAAGATAAAAACAATAGCAAAAGGGTTTTGTTTTCTCTTCCCTTGTTATGGGTGCATGAGATTCACGAGGAAGAGGTGGGAACAGGAAAGCAAGAAAAGGAGGGAAAGAAAAGAAAAGGAAAACAGGTAGGGAGACTGCACCCTTGGAACCTATTAACCTGTAGTTGCATCTATTGGCTTCTTAGGTGGCAAAGTGGAAGTAATGATAAATAGGAAAGGAAGAAAAGGATATGTTAAAAAATTATAGCTTCTCTCAGCAAGGATTGGCCTGCATCATCGTAAAAAGACTTCAGCTGGGAACACCATGCATCGTTTCACATTTTCAGTCTGTTTGATAATTATTCTAAGAGGCATTTGTTTGAATTTGGGTATCAGTATCGAAATCGGAATGATAGATGCTGGAGCCAGTATGAGTTTGAACTGTAAAACTTATATATGTTCGGTATGGAAGCTGGGAATGGATATGGTGCTGTTTTGAACAGACGTTTGAGAAAGAATGAAAATTAAAGCATGCGTACACACAGTGGTAGTGTAGTGGTGGTACAATAGTGGTGGGTGCCGGTGGCACGGTGGGGGCGGGGTGGCGGGTTGGTGGCACGAGGTGACATGGTGGTACGGGCCGCGGTGGTGGGGAGCGGTGGTGGCACGCTATGGCGCAACGGAATGGAGGAATAGGTTTTTTTGATACCCATGGTTTCGCTCGGGTATAAAATGTATTAGTTCGAGAGATTTTTTAATACTCATATTCCTATTCTCATACCATTCAAACAAACACTAGGAATGAGTATATTCTAATGCTACATATTCTTTCATTCCAAAACTTCCCAACTAACGTCCCCCTAAGATTGGGTACCAGTACTGGTTGTTTTCCAGCTTGAGAACTTGAGCGCTTCTGTTGCTTGAATGTGCTTAAAGTTGCGCTATACATCACCATCTTTGAAAATTATACAACCCTTATGGGTCACACAATTTGAATTGTGAGAACCAAATGTTTTGAGGGAACAAATACTGATGGGTTAAAAGTTATTCTCAGATGAAAACGACAAAGTTCCGTCAGTTCAAAGAGTGATCAACGTTACTGAGTCAACCTCGACACCTTGAGGTCAGCTAGGCCCAACGATGCCTCGAGGTCAGCTCAGCCAAATTCTCAGCTCGGCCCACAACTCAGCTAAACGGTCTCGGGCCTGCAATTCTGCAAGATTTTACCTTTCTCTGGCGAGATCGACCATTGAGGTCGGTCTCTGAGCTTAAATGAAACAAGGTTTTAACTAAAAGCTACTCTTGAGTTCAGCTTGGACACCTTAGCAGACTCCTGCCAGGTGCCAAACGGAGCATAATGCTACAACAACTGGCGTCATATGGCTAACATGCAGAAGTACACCTCACCATTGCTGGCACAACACGTGTCACAAGCTCAACAGCTGAGACATGCATTGGCTACCTTGGGCACATAAAAACAATCAGAGAGAGAGAGAAAGAAGGACAAGTCCAAACTAGACAGAAAACAGTCAAAGAGGATTTACCATCTTCTTTAGCGTAAAAACAGGGGAGGACCAGGTTTTGTACCATATACTAAAACCTTCAAATTCATATATAACACATAAAAATGCCCAGAACTGACTTGAGCGTCGGAGGGTTTTTTCCGGGACCATAGTCCCCGGGACCTCTAATGGTGTTCCTTGCGCAGGTCAACCAGGAATAATCCCAGCTCAGTGACGGAAGAGTAACGACGTTATCTATCTGGATCATCTCTGATCCTTGATGAAGACTCGGCTTCATCACATACCCTGATCCTTAAGCTTTTTTGCAATTATGGTTATAATCATAATTTGCGATTTTGACCATAAATTGTGTTTGAATTAGATTCGTTTAAATCATCTATGTTGATAAGTTCGATCCAATAATTAACCAATATTGCTAGTATTAATTATATGATATAATGCTCATTCTAATCATTGTAATGCGTTCCTTAGTATAAGATAATTGGTTTTTTTGCAAAATATTTTCGTCTTTTTTGTGGAAACTTTATTTCTTTCCTATGATGAGAAGTGTGAGAAAGAAAAAGGTGTTAAAAGTTATGTTAGGAAATCTGTAGCCAAAATCATGATTTTAAGCATGATTAACACAAATTAGTTTTTGAATTTGAAGGACTTCACATTCTTCTTGCTTGAATATTTGTTACGCTGTCTAATTTGTCGTGGTATTTTCATGCAATTAGGATACGTCGTGGTCACCAGGTGTATCAACAAGTTTGTGCTTCCTGTCACTCAATGTCTTAATTTCATACCGTGATTTGGTGGGTTTGTGGCATATACAGAAGAAGAAGTGAAAGCTATGGCAGCCGAGATTGAGGTGGTCGATGGGCCTAATGACGAGGGTGAGATGTTTACTCGTCCTGGGAAGCTGAGCGATCGTTTCCCCCAGCCATATGCAAATGAAAACGCAGCTAGATTTGCTAATGGAGGGGCCTATCCTCCGGACCTTAGTCTTATTACAAAGGTACGTTCCATCATGATGGATTAGCACATTAGAAATTTGTCTTATGGGCAACGTCATGTGATTCTTTTTTTCCTTTTTCCTTTTTCAAAGGCTCGCCACAATGGTCAAAACTATGCATTTGCCCTTCTAACTGGTTACCGTGACCCTCCTGCTGGTATTTCGGTAAGTTCTAGTGTCTGTACATTTTACTTTTCATTTGTAACTTGCTTGGTGGTTTGTTGATTCTAGATGGATAAGTTTGCTCTTTTCTTGATCTTTCTGGTATTTGGGACTTGAGAACATGTCATTCGGCATTTGCAGTTAAAACCCCATTCTTTTGATTGTATTTTTATGGCCTACATGTTTTGTGACTTTATCAGAAGCCTCCAACAGATTTTAGTAAACTGTCTGTACCTTTGATCTGTGTTGTCTGTAGCGCGCCTTGTAGCGCAAGATCAATCGCTACAAGGTCATGTAGCGTAGCAACCTCCTTGTAGCGCGGCCGAGGCGCATGTAGCGTGCGAGGCGCACGTAGCGCGTGCTTCAGTAATTTCAATTTTTTTTGAAAAATAGTAATTTTTGTTATTAAAATAAAGAAAAGAAAAACTAAATAATAAAGCCTAAGCTACAATCCCATCAGATTATGTGTTTGATGATGGTTCATTATTGAGATGGAGAAGAAGAAATTGATCTTCTAGCTTCAGATGGAGAAGATTCGGAATTATTTTAGTTTTAGTTATGTTGGAAGTTTGAACAATTTGAACAATTGTTTTTATGTTCTATCTATGTTTTAATTATATCTATGCTTAAACTTTTTGAACAATTATGAAATTTTATATTATGTTTATAGTTGTTGCCTAATATTTTAGTTTATTAGTTGTCTATGCGCCTCAGATGTGTGTAGCGCGCGCTACGGCGCTATGCGCTACGCGCTACAAAAATTTGGTCGACGCGTTACAGTGCGCCTCGCGCTATTGACAACACTGCCTTTGATTAAGTGAGCTGTCCCAAGCTTACACCTCTTTCCAGCTTCATAACTTTTGGTTATTGACAAGTAAAACAATTTTTACATGTCTGGAGGCGGAATGGCAAGGAATATAAGTCATTCTGTTAGTTGAAGTTGGAACTTTATTAAACTTCTTAATGTCATACTCGGATTATTATCATTATTTTTTTTTGATCGGCAGTCATGAAGAATGGGATTCTCTTTTTTTTTTCTTTTTTCTTTTTTTCAAAAAAAAAAACTTTACCCCATGAACTTGATTCAAACCTTGTTGATACCAAGAAGTCTACAGTGACTTTTACCCTATCATGATCACATTTAATTTTTTATTTTTATTTTTGTTTATGTAGTTATATTTGGTAATATACTTACCAAACACTATGCTGGTAGAATCAATGTTGATCATATGACATCCTTTTTGTGTTTAAATCTAATTTATTTCATTATGTGAAAAACATAGGTGAAAACAAGAATAGGACGCTATTGGTAAGTGGGAGGATGTTGTGTCATAGAGCACAGTGGATACAAGAGGTCAATATATGACCAACTCCGTCTAATGGAAACAAGAGCTCACCTTAGATTGATAAAGTTGACAATGATAACTATAATTGATGTCTGATTATGTGTTATATAATGCACTTAATGTCCCAGGTCCCTGATTTGAAGTACATAGTCACCATTCATGTTAAACATTGCCCTGTTCCCTGGCTTCAGTTGTTCTTCTGGTTCTGGAGAGAATATCTAAGTTCGTTTATTAGGAAAGAAAGGGTGGGGAACCAGGAGGGAGAAATATAATTTATTGATGATTAAGATTGCCCTGTGACTATGCCATAATTTTATTACTACATCCACTTGTTTCCTCTGACTGATACAATGGCGTGCTATCTGCTCTAGATTCGTGAGGGATTGCATTACAATCCCTACTTCCCCGGTGGTTCAATTGCTATGCCCCAAAATGCTTAGTGATGGTGCAGTTGAGTATGAAGACGGGACCTCTGCTACTGAATCTCAGGTTGGTTTCATGCTGCGTCATGCCCATGATTATAGTGGATATTGCGCCATCACCCTGGCAGCTTGTTGCTCTTGTTTAGCTTATATATCTTTCCTCTTGTTCTTATAGATGGCAAAGGATGTAGTTACATTCTTGTCTTGGGCGGCTGAGCCAGAGATGGAAGAAAGGAAGCTGGTAAGTGAACTTCGAAAGAAAAGTAATCGCAATCTTAGCCGTTTTCTCATAACATGACCATTCTTGCAGATGGGTTTTCAAGTGGATTTTTGTACTGTCCTTGGCACTTCTCTCAAGCGGGTTACTATCGGCGCATGAAATGGTCAGTTTTCAAATCAAGAAAGCTGATCCTTGATGTTGTCAATTAACTTCCAGGCCGTGTCTTGGCCACGTTCTCTTGGCATTAGTCACTTCACCCAAATACAGCATTATTCCAAGTTGCCTCTCTGCTATGTTTTAAGTTAAAACTACTTAAGGTAGCGTCAGCAAATAAAATATGCCCTTTTACGTTTTGCTGGAGAATAAGATCCACTTTTATGCGAAAGAGGTATACTCCCTGATCACATTTACGCTTGGGAGATACTTTCTAGCCTACCAATTCTTGGAGTGTGAAATCATTCAGGGAGCTGCATATTAGTGGGATTGGAAGTGTGTATGTAATGTATAAGTTTTGATGTTTACCTTCTAGTCTTGTTCTGGTGGGGTTACTGCATTGAAAATGTTCTCAACTTTTCAAGAACTATGCTGGCTTTTCTGGTTTTTTGGGATTTTGTGAAACAAGGGAGAGCAGAATTTGAACATAGCATTCAATCACTTTGCAGCGTGTGAACTTCCGACAAATGGCTACTGTATAAATCTTTTTGGAACTCTAGCCATCGCTTTTGTTTGTCGTTGGGACATACTGGGTATGTGTTGTTGTATAAATCTTTTTGGAAGAAGGTGGCAACTAGATGAAAAGAGAGCTCATAAGTTGGGCTTAGATTATTGTATGGTCTACTTAGGAAGGCTTACACTCAATGAACTAGATACTTTCTAGTGGGTATGAAGGTAATGTTTTTTACCTCTTGAAAGTGGTGGAGGGTAAATTAATAGGAATAAGATGTAAGTTTCCAAGCCAAGAAGATGGAGAATGTACACTTGGTAAGGACCTCTATGTTTTCCATTCTTAAGATGCACATTCGGATATAATTTACAAAAGAACATGACAAGTGCAAAGGTCTAATTGGTTTTGCATATGACGTAAACGAGGAAAAAAAAACTGAGTCTTTAATGCTTAGTAGGCGGTCAGTGCAATGTAAACTGGGGTGTGGTATAGATGGAACGACTGGGGACAGAAATACTGAAGATAACAATCAGACACTCATTGAACATAAGAACTTATGTGTATACGAGTAACAATTTTTGAAAACAAGATATAAAGGATAAATGACATGCCATGGTAATGATACTATGAAATAGGAGTTTTGTATTATTATTATATTTTTTATGGTTTATTATGATTTACTTCTTAAAAAAATGAATATGAAGTTTGAGTACTCAGATGAATGATGAGGTCAAATGAGCTAAATAACATGAAAATGATGGTATCGGGATGAAGAAGTAGGAAGCACATCCGTCGTGTTTCAAATGATGATTTTCAAAGTCTATTAACGAAAAGAAAGAGCATGTCTTTGTCACATTCATATGCCTCTGAGGACGGTGCGCATGTATGGCTTTACATGGTCTTATTTTAGACCATGCACGGTTTTACATGGTCTTGGTTTATATTTATAGATCATGTCACCTTGAAAACTATTCCTAATAAAAAATAAAGAACAAAAGTGTCATAATCTCTTGTCTTAAACAGGTCAGCATCAGTGGATGAGCCAGATGAAAATCTCTTCATGCATGGTTCCCACAGTACAGCATTTTGCCTAGTAAGAAGAGGTTCCATATTATAAAATTCACAACTTAAGTTGTTATTTCTGGAAAAGGCCACACGAAAACACAACATTTAATCATGATCCACAACTTAAGTTGATATTTTTGGCAACATTTAATCATGCTATTATAAAATCTACAACTTAAGTTGATATTTCTGGAAAAGGGCACACGAAAACACAACATTTAATCATGCAAAACACAGTAGCATCGTGAAACCAAATTCTAAAATTTTACATATTTAAAGAGGATGGGCTGTAGCACCTTTGTCCCATATTAGAAAATCAAAAAAAAATATATAAAAATGGCATTGTATAGAAGTAAAGGATTACATTCCCCAAATTCAACAAGCCATTAATTTATACGATTAACCTTAAAACCCAGGAAACATGATGTATCATTAAAGGGTCATTCCATTGGCAAAAGCGTAAAAAATAAAAAATAAAAACAAAAATGCCATGTAATATGCCACGTTTGACACAAGAAGATCAAAACCTCTTCACTTGAAAGCCCATGTGTTATTTTACTAGTAATCTTCTTTTCTTCGAGAAAATTTGTTTTAGTGATCTCAAGGCAAGGAAAATAACATGTTGTCCGGCTTACGTGGCAGCTTCTTTGTGACCGGAAAACTCCCACAAAATCCCCTTTCTCTTCAACTTATTTACCATCATTGCCACTGAGCTATTCCTTCGGGGGCGAGTCCCCAGGATGGTCGGATTCCACATCAGCAACCGTGTCTACATTTGAAGCCCACATTTCTCCACGTGTCATACTGTTACTGTCTCCTTACCACGGTGACTAATTTCTCCATATGTATCTAGAAAAGATGCACAAAATCATCGTAAAGTTATATAAATACTAGAGCCATAACTAACATGTGCTTATAAATTCTCTACGCCTTTCTGTATTGATGAACAATGCAGCATTACATTTATTTATGGATTAGAAAAAAAAGGGGTAGAATCTATGTCATCAAACATCTTGTAGAACAGGAAAATGAAAATAATGCAGCATTTCATTGAGTAACATAGTAAAGAGCAATCAGTATATGCTACCAAAATCAGGAAAGATGGAGCCTTTATGTGATTTTTGTGGAGTAATAAGAGCGGTAGTATATTGCAAATCAGATTCAGCTAGGTTATGCTTGCAATGTGATAGTAGGGTGCACTCAGCGAACCGGTTATCGCGTAGGCACGCTAGATCAATCCTATGTGGACAAGTGGCAATGCACAGCCTGCCATGACCAGATGCATGAGGATAAGGTTTTCATTAGTAAGGTTGTCTTTGGAATTCAAACGGTTGTTCAGTCCCTGGCCACCATTGCCAAAGACTGAATTTTTACAGGGGTTGCCCATCATTGGATGAGTTTTGCACAATTGTGGTCATCAGTTCTTGATTTCCCTATTCCAAGAAACTTTAATAGTGCTTGTACCACCATGCCAATGAATGAAAACTGTGTCAATTCCTGCCTCGAGGCCAAGTTTGTGAAGGATCAGGCGGGCTGGTGTCAAACAGTTTGAACAATCTCCATCTACCAACAAGTTTGAACCATGGATTCCTCCACCTAATGTCATAAATTCTAATCATGGATGCATTATGCCATGTGACACAGACCAGGTGCCTTTTCTCTCACATGAATCCAGCCTGCAAAAGGTAAACTTGGATAAGTCCTTTGAACTATTATTCTTAATATTATTTGTTAGGATGTTAATAGAAGTTACCAGGTTGGTAGTTATTCTACTTCTGCATTTTGTGTACTGAGTATACATATACTGGATTGGTAGTTTGTACTATAGTGCATTTTATTTACTTGTTGGCAAAAGGTTGAACCCCAACCCAAAGGGCTTCCACTGTCCCAGCCCCAAGGAACTGTTTGGAGGATGTAAATCAGGAGTCCAGCGGCCTCTTAGATTGGGTGAAATCTTACACAGTTACCCACACAAGGTGTCCCCCCACAAACCAGGCCTTTGGCATGGCAGCAGAGGAACACCCACACTGTGCGCGCTCTGGATTCGAACTCATGACCTCTTGTTGACAATCCCCAACCCGAGTAACAATTGGACTATGCCATGTGGGCTCATTTTATTTACTAAGTATACATATACTGGCCTAATCTGCATTTGGGTACGACATTCATGCATTTACCATATGCATCTTGAAATAAGTGTCTTACACGGATTTCTGTTGCCTCCTTTTCATTTGAATTTAATAGCAATATGGATTAGCCACTCTCAAGGATAATGGAAACCATGGAAACGGCTGCTTTTTTGAAGGCGTGGACATGGATGATATTGCATTGATACTTGAGAGTGTCTATTGTTGCTTGACAGTTCTGAAGTTCATTCAAGATGTGAGGGAGAGGATGGAGTAACAGTTGGCCTCCCAGTGGAGAAAAACTTGTCTGTCACTGAGTCCAACAGTCATGTTGAGAATACATTGGAGGTTTGGTTTTTTGCTGCCTCTGTTATTCTTTTGCAGTCTTCTTACATTTCCTATACTTGTTTTAAGGTACCTATGCAAAGATTTGAAAGAAAAAAAGAAGTTTGTTTCATTCTGATATGACAATAAAGGGGACTCACAGTGTAGAATGCAACTGTCTCTAGCAAGATTAAATGTGGAAGGAAGATGGTTAAATGGTCGATTTCAATGGATTTTTCTATTTTATATACGCGTGCATAATGTTTGAGCAAGCATTATTGCCTTAAGATGTAGTACAACACGTATGGATGTGGATGAACAACACCAACAACAACATTATCCCATTGCCTTAAAAGCTTCTGTTTATGACGGGATAGGGAGAGTCTGATTTACGCAACTATACTCATGTGTTAAAAACACACCGAGGTTGTTTCCCGATAGCTCATAATGAAAATTGCTTCAATCTGCGTCGATCAACCGTTACTTTACAATATAAGAAGCGCATTCAATTTAGTGAGTGATTTTGCTTCATTCATTATATTCCAAAATTAAGAAAGAATGTTTCTTTTACTATATTTGATGAAAATAGAACCATTTGAATCTTGTGCAAATATATGATAAATTTCTATCATCTCTTACAAAAAAGGAGCTTCAACTTTTAAGTTCTCTTTGTAGGCTAAATGGGAATTTTTTTTAATGGGATTTTTCAGGTATCCTTATCTGGACAGCAAGAAGGAATCGGTTTTCAATCGAATGGGATATGCAGTTCGGGTACAATGCTGCAAAATATGAGTTCCAGCTCTAATTTCATGCTATTGGATTCCAACTGGAATAAAAATTTCGGGTTCGGATTTCAAGCTGGACAGGTGCAGTCAAGTCTGTCTTTATCAATCTCCAACATGACAGGGGAAAGTAGTGCTGCCGATTATCAAGATTGTGGCTTATCGCCGCTGTTCCTCACTGCCGAGTCGCTATGGGACTCTAACATGGAAGTCAGCTGCCCACATGCAAGGGATAAAGCCAAGAAAAGATACAATGAGAAAAAGAAAACTAGAATGTACTTGGACTCATCCACTTTTTATTATGGTCCAAGCTGTTCTGCTTTACTTATTTTCAGATTTGCATTTCACAGGTAAAGTTGCTACTTTGTGACCTTGAAATCATGGGTTCGAGCCGCCGAAACAGACACTTGCACAAAGTGTAAGGTAAAATTACGTACATCAGATCACAAATCGATCCGGCCCCTCCCTGAACCTACGCAAATACTGGATCCTAGTACACCGAAACGTTTTCTGCATGTTACAACATTAACATTTCTTGTCCATCTTCTCTTGGTGAAATTTTAGGTTTGGTAAGCAAATACGATATGCTTCGCGCAAGGCCAGGGCAGATACCAGAAAACGAATAAAGGGAAGATTTGTCAAGGCTGGTGAGGCTTAAGAACATAAATCCTTGAGGAAGATTGCAAGGTTTTCAGCCATTCTTGACAACAGAGTCCCAAGTGTTTTTACGGTATGTCCAAATACCCCCTCGTATTTATTTCGCGCGTAATTTTGAAGTTACATATAGAGTCGGGAGTCTCATATGCGAATCAAATTTTTTATCCTTTGTGATAGAGGTATTGTTCGTCTGACTCTCATCTTCCCCAAAGACTAACGATAGTTTTTGATGTCGTGGGATATAATGAGTATGGTGTGTTTGTATTTTTAAGCATTAATAACTTTCAGATCACGCAAAAAAACCATATATGCTCTTACAGTGGTCGCCTAAAGAATTGCTGGAGTGCAAGGGCTATCATTGATATCATATTCATTCAGCCAAAAGGCCAACATGATTAAGGATCTTGATTGAACAAGCCAGAAATGAGGAAATTGTAGATTTTGGTCAGGGGAATTCCAGATAGATGCAAATGACGCTAAAAGTTCTCAGAGAAATAGATTGGCGAATTTTCAATTCTAATTATGCTATTTTAGTGTAGGGGGAACGTCCTTTCTCTGTAAAATTGTGAGGAAGTAGTAGCTGCTTTGAACTTTTTATCAGCCATTGAATCTTTAATTTTTCAAGTACCAAATAATGAAGGATTGTCTCCAATTTTGTTGAAACTTGCTTACATGAGGTGAGGTCTATATCCACTCAAAACCTTAAGGCAATGGGTGGTGCTACCTCATCCTCATATAAGCCATGCATTTTTTCTCAAATTAACCAATGTGGGATTCTCAACACCCGCCCTCACGTGACAACGTAGCTTGACATACAAGCGCGCCTTACAACCCGCCCTCAATCACAACGCCTTACAACCCGCCCTCAATCACAAACTACAAGCCAGACATGAACATCTGGACTTAGTTGAAGGGGAACATTAAGTGGCCAACCATGGGTCAGGCAAGGGGTGAGTCCACATTTTAAACCTGCTCTGATACCATGTTGAAACTTGGGCTTACATGAGGTGAGGCCCATATCCACTCAAACCTTAAGGCAATGGGTGGTGGTACCTCATTCTCATATAAGCCATGTATTTTTTTCTCAAATTAATCAATATGGGATTGCAATCGTTTATTTATCTAATTAGTGCTATTGCTTCCCCATATAAACCTTCTACTAAGGAATTAGTAACATGATTGATTCGTATTATTGAAATTTGTTTCAGGAAAAGCATATTTGTGACCAATATGAATTCTGCTTGAATTTTTTTTTTTTTTTTTAACTTAAAGCATGAGTATTAGGTTGGTCACTCTCACATGGAGTTAATTATGAAGAATTGGTGTTTGCAATTTCACCTTAGGACCAAACTGGTAATGAAGTAGACTTTGTATGATCTAAGCTAATATTAGGTCTGTAAATGAACCGAGACGTTTGGTCGTTCGGCTCATTCAGCTCGAGCTCAGTTCGAGCTTGGTTCGGCTCTAAAAGGTTAATGAACCGAGCTTGAACCATTTTTTCTGTTCGAACTCGGTAAGTGACACCGTTCGTTAAGGTGTTCGGCTCGTTAATGTTGTCGTGAGTTAAACGAACCGAGCTTTAAACAATTAATATGTTCGTCTAACTAAACGAGCAAGCTTGGCTCGTTCGCTAAGTTACACAAACCGAGCTTGAACAATGCGATAATTGGCTCGTTCGGCTCGTTTACAGCTTTGCTAATACAAAACATTTTTGTCTGTTGAATTGTCGATCTTTAGTTTTTCATTTAGAGCCGTTTTAGTTTGAGCTGGACTGAAAATCAAAGGAGAAAAGAAATTGTAAAGATTGGTTATAATACATTTAATACGAGTTCCTTTTCAAAGAGCCTAAATATGATACTATCGTATAAACAAGGACCGGAATCATATTAAATCATCAAAAACTGAGTAATAAATTAAACCAAAAGTATACATGGATCCATATATACAGTAATAATTAGATATTGTCTATCATAATAATATATATTATCATTTTCGGTATCTACACTTTGAATACTCACACTTTACGAAATATTCAAAATCTAATCCAAACCAATAATCACTTTTATTTGGATCCATTAATATATTACTGAATAATAATTACTAAATATATATAGACACACAAATCCGATTATTATTAAATAATAACCCAACACCTTTCTCTAGCATATGCCCCAGGTTTAGTAATAAATCGTTCTCGTACTCTGGCCTATTGTGCCATAATTTTATTTAATAAGGACCTATTCGTTAAAATGAAATTTAGGAATAAGTTACTCTTTCACTGAATTTTGATCTATACAGCTAAATTATTTGAGATGACCTAATTTTTATTATTTTATCGAAATGTCTAAATAATCTAATATTGGACAAGGAGGCGTTTTCCAGAACGCCAATCATTAGAAAACAACTCATTAAGTGTTTTATATGCATCTATTATCAACGGAGAATCTTGTAGCAACTGGTAAAGTAGATGCCTCTTAAACTCATGAGTTTAACAAAATATAGAGCTACAGCTGTGTATAAGGTCACGGGTTTTGAGCCATGGAAACAGCATCTTACACAAAGGATAGGGTAAGTCTGCGTACATCAGATCGGGAAACCGATCCGTGTCCAGATCTTTCGCAAACGCGAAAACCTAATAGATCGGAAATACTATTTACATGCATCTATATATCTATTATGTATCGATACATTCTACAAAGATGACCAGAAAATTGACACGCATTTGACTGTCATTCGATCGAGGGTTTTTAAGACATTTTAATGATATCTTTTGTTTATGGATACATATCTTTTTACCCGTTTGCTGTATCTTTTTGATTGTTTTCTTGTTTTTTTAGTTTCAAAATTTTTTTTATAAAGAATTTGGAAGAAAAACATATGAAATAATGAACCATCATAACACTTGAAAAAAGGTTTTCTAAATGTTTTTGTGTGTAAAAACATTTAGAAAATAAAAATATACAAGATAACCATGAAAAGATTTAAACATAACAATCAAAACATACCAATAAAATGCAAATCCAGAATTTAACAATGAGCCTTCAATGGACGGTCGATGCCAATGTCTTATTTAACACTGAAAATATCAAAGATGTAATGAAAATATGAAAACAAAAGATTTCAGTTATTACTTTATCCATCTAAATTGATCATCAGACAAATATTAACTATTACGATGAAAAGTTAGTTATGGACTATACTCTATAGAATTATTCAATAATATTGCCATATGTCATATTATCATTTGTCACGAGGAGCATCATGCAAGGCATAATAATTTGAGACCGCAGGTTTCTATTGGCTTGGACATAAGGTATTAACAAACTAAACGAACCGAATACTAGGTTTTTGAATTCGAATTCGTTTGACTAAACGAACTGTCCGACTTGGCTTGTTTAGCTAAACGAACTTTGAAATTGGTTTTGAGTTTGGCTCGATAACCCTTTAACTGTTTAAACGAGCATAATAGTTCGCGAATAGTTCGGCTCGTTTTAGTAAATGAACCAGAATAGCTGTTTGAATTCGACTCGTTTGAACACGAACCAAACTCGAACAGTTCGCGAACTGTTCGGTTCGTTGAACATCCATACTTGGACATCTGATTCCATCTGTGCATCGTCGGCCGGCCGCCGCCAGGCGGATTTATGCATGTAAAATCTTCAAGAAACAATAATATTAGACTTAATGTAAATCCACAAGTCTTAATATAATATAAATGATCCTAGTAATTGATCGACTGTTAAAAAAATTAAATAAAACAAGATAAGTGAAATGTGTGGACTTGTCAATTTAAGCACTTAGGTTTCCGATAAGTGACATTTGTCAACTAAAAACCAAGTTTATTAGCCTAATCTTTCATTGACTCACCAATAAATTTATTAATAATACAAAATAACTATTATATATCATACTCGCTACTTCCAGATTACCAAACACTTTGTTTTGTCTTAATATCGAATTTCATTTCAGATTTTCTGTCTCATATCTTTGTGCAATATGCCAAAGGATGATTAAAGCACTCCTATTCTCTTAATTTCTCCAATAAAATTAGGTTGTTCTCGTCGTCGTTGTCTTAAAAAATTAAAAGAGATATGGTATAGACATGTTAGGGCTTTTTGAGTTTGAAGTTTTGAATTTCAAGAAACCTAAAAAAAAATGGGTTGATGTAGGCTAACAAGGGAAGTTGATAATATATATATGTACATACACACACATATATATATACATATATTATAATACTCTCTTTAATATAAGGTATTTGACATTTATAAATGATGTCATTATCTAATATAAATATCATTTCTTCTCTATAATTTATCCATCTGCTTTGTTCGTGTGTCGGGAGATTCTATGTAGGACAAAGAATTTGATTATCGCACGTTGTATACATGTGATAGATGTAGATAATGGATGAAGCTAACAGCACTGAGGATACTATATTGTATTGGTTATATTTGATGTTATAAAATTTCGATCCT